>CM070781.1:6600000-7085737 GCA_036346955.1 Dipus sagitta | reverse complement strand
CTCACTTTACACATTGGGAAACTGAGGCCTAGTAGAGCAGAGATCCTTGGCCAATGTCCTGAACTCAACTCTCAGCCTTCAACAGGAGAAGGCACTTTCAGGGCTAAGTAGCAGTAAACCCCTGGAGGCAGTAGGGGGATGGTGTGGCCTGCAGGGGTGGGGGTAAAACTCAAGGGGGTCAGGTGGCAGCACCCTCCCTCAAACACCGTCCTGACCATCCTGAAAGCCCTCTTTGGCACAAGAGCCTCCAGGTGGCAAGAGCCAGACCGCGAGGTGCTGAGTGCTTCTGCTACTGATAATCCAGGTGTTCTCCAACAGCCCTGTGCCTTCCTGTATCCTGCCTGTAGCCTGCTGTCCTCCTGTGGCCTCACACTCTCCTGTGGTCCCACACCTTCCTTCCCACACATCCCACACCTGTGGCCTCAATCCACCCTGTAGCCACATGTCCTCCTGCATCCTCGCATGCTCTGCAGCCTGAAACCCTCCTGTGGCCACACACCATCCTATGGCCGCACACACTCCTACCAAGATCACACCCTGCTGTGGCCTTAAACCCTCCTGCAGCCTCACGTTGTCCTGCAGCCTCATGCCCTCTTGCCCACTCACACCCTCCTGTGGCCTCTTTGGGGATCTGTGCACCTGGCATTTCTGCTGTTCAGAGGCCCTGCCAAACCACCACAGGCTAAGGAACTCCTACTCCACCGAGATGAAGCTGGGCCTTGGCCCACAGGCCATCTCTGCCAACAGAGGTGACGAACACTGGCACCATAGGCCACGTGCTATTTATGCTAAATGAGGACACAATCACAGCAGCCCAGGGAGCTTCCTGGATGAAGAAACAGGTTAAAGGAGATCAAGTGTTCCCCAATGCCAACCACTTCCTGAGCATGGGTTTACGGAAATACAGTAGAGATCACTGCTCTCACTTTACATATTGGAAAACTGAGGCCTAGTAAGCACAGATCTCTGACCAAGGTCAGGACCTCAACCTCCAGCCTTGACCAAAGAGAGCACCTTTGTGTCCTCTGAGCCACGGAGCAGTGGTCCCTGGAGGCAGTAGGGGGAAAGCATGGCCTGCTTAGAGTAGGACTCAGGGAGTGGGGGATCAGGTGACAGCACCCAGCCTCAACTACTGTCCTGGCCATCCTGAAGACCCCTTCACCACAAGGGCCTCTGGGTGGGAAGAGCCAGACCATGAGTTTCTGAGCACTTCTGCTGCCATGAATCCAGGTGTCCTATAGACCTGTGCCTTGCTGCATCCATCCTGTAACCTAATGTCCTACTGAGGCCTCACATCCTCCTACAGCCCTATACCTTCGTGGGGCTTCACACCATCCTGTAGCCCCAGTCCTCCTGTGGCCTCACACTGTTCTGTGGTCCCACTCTCCTGTGGCCTCACACTGTTCTGTGGTCCCACTCTCCTGTGGCCTCACAGTGTTCTGTGGTCCCACTCTCCTGTGGCCTCACACTGTTCTGTGGTCCCACTCTCCTGTGGCCTCACAGCCTCCTGTGAATGCACAAGGTCTTGCAGCCTCACAAGCTCTTGTGACCACACACCCTCCTGCAGCCTCACATGTCCTTAGGCTTCACACTTTCCTCTAGCCATAAGCACTGCTGTGGCCTCACATCCTCCTGATGTCTAATAACCTGCTGTTGCCTCACAACTTCCTGTGGCCTAACACCCTGCTGGGGAGTCACAGTCTCCTCAGGCCTCAAACCCTCCTGCAGCCTCACATCCTCCTACAGCCCTACATGCTCCTGCAGTCACACCACCTCCTTCAGTGTCATATGCTCCTGTGGCCTCAAGACCTCCTGCAACCTCATACCCTCCTCCAGTGTGAGACTGCATCACATCCTCCTGCAGTCTCATGCCCTCCTGTGGCCTCACTCCCTGCTTTCAGCCTCATGCTCTGCTGTGGTCTCACACCGTCCTGCAGCTTCAGTCTCCTGAACCACCACATCCTTCAGTGACTGTCCTGTGGCCTGACAAACATGTAAAGTCTCATTGAGTTTCTTGCTGGGTTTTTCTGGGAAAAGCTCCTATAGCTCTTCCCAAGAACGCTGGTGTCTTGTTGCCCCCTCGTGGCCATAGAGGATCACAACAAATTTGTGGATGTTGAAGCTCACTTGTGATTGCTGAGTGGACCTCCTTCCTCTCTGACCCTGCTGACATCAAAGCAGCCACAGTAAAATCCCAGCCTTCTCTTCTTTTTGTAACAGCGTCTTACTGTGTAGTCCAGATTGGCCTCGAACTCTCCGTCCTTCTACCTCAGCCTCCCAAGTGCTGGGATTCCAGGCCTTCACCACCATGCCCAACTCTGCCCCATTCTTACTTCCTCTCAGGAATTTTCTTTAAAAATTTTTTAAATTAATTTATTTATTTGAAAGGGAAAATGGGTGCGCCTGGCCACTAGCCTCTAGTCACTGTAAATGAACTTCAGACACACGTGCCAGCTTGTGCATTTGGCTTATTTATGTGAGTCGTGGAGAATTGGATCTGGGTCCTTAGGCTTGGCAAGCAAGCACCTTAACAGCTAAGCCATTGCTGCAGCTCCTGTCACTAATTTTCTGGAGCAGAATTGCAGCAAAAGTGTCAAACAGTTGAGATTTTAGGAAATGTTGATGACTACTACAGTCATTTAATTCAGGAAAATAACGATGAGGGAGTTGGAGAGATAGGCTTTATGAACAAGTACCTTTAACCACTGGGCCATTTCTTCAGCCCTCCAGGTTTTTTGCATTTTTTTGTTTGTTTTCTTGAAATAGGGTCTCACTCTACTTCCAGACTGATTTGGAATTCACTATGTATTAAGCTGCCCTTGAACTCACATTCCTCCTCCTACATTGGCCTCTGAAGTTCTGGAATTCATTTTTATTTAATTGGTATATATTCACTGTAAATAGCCCTAGGTTATAAAAGGACATTTTCATAGATTAATATAATGTCCTTTGACTGTGAACCTTTCCCTTTTATCTTCATCTCTCATTAGTCATATTTTCATGTCATAAAAGTTTTTATGAATCTATATAAAATTGAGGAACATTGAAATCATACAATATTTAACTTATTTAATACAATATTTAATTGACTATCACCTGATTAAATGCAAAAACTTTTTTGTTTTTTTTGGTTTTTTGAAACCTCTACCCAGCCAGACTTGGAACTCACTATGTTGGCCTCATACTCACAGCAGTCCTCCTACCTCAGCTTCCAGTGTGCTGGGATTAAAAGTGAGTGCTACCAGGCCCAGCTAAAAATTTTATTACTGGGGCTCAGGGGATAAAGGCGCTTGCTTGCAGGGTGAAGAAGGGCCTCAGTGGTTAAGAAGTTTACCTGCAAAGCCTACCCACCATGGTTGGTTTCCTCAGTACCCACATAAAGCCAGATGCACAAAGTTGTGTTTGCATCTAGCAATCCAACACTCCTATTCTCTTCCCCCTTCTCTCTCTCTCTCTCTCTCTCTCTCTCCTTGTAAAATAAATAAAATAATAATTTAGAGGCTGGAGAGATGGCTTAGCAGTTAAGGTGTTTGCCTGCAAAGCTGAAGGATCCCGGTTCAATTCTCCAAGACCCGTGTAAGCCAGATGCACAAGGGGGCGCACTTGTCTGGAGTTCCTTTGCTGTGGCTGGAGGCCCTAGCGTGCCCATTCTCTCCCCCTTTCTCTCTCTCTCAAGTAAATAAAAATATATTTTAAAAAATAATAATAATTTAGATCTGCAAAGATGGCTCAGCAGTTATGGCACTTGTCTGCAAAGTCTAAGGACCCAGTGTCCCTGCAAAGCCAGATGCACAAAATGACATGTGCATTTGGAGTTTTCAGCAGCAAGAGGTTCTAGTGTACCCATTCTCTCTCTCTTTATCAAATAAACAAATAAAAATATTTTTAAAATATTTTTATTTACAATTTTCATAAATACAAACAATGTACCATGATCATAGACCCCGTCCACCACACTCCCTCCCCCCCCAACCCCCTTCCACTGATCCCTTCTTTCCAACTAGCCCCTCTTCTGTTTTAATGTCATTATTTTTTTTCCTGTTATTATGTAGGCATTGTGTAGGTAGCCTCAACCACTGTGAGATCATGTATATAAAGGCCAATTGGTATCTGGAAGATGGCATAGACAGTATTGTAAGCACTCCTTGCTTCTTTTGACTCTTTCAGCAACTTCCTCTGCTATGGACCCTGAGCCTTGGAGACTATGATAGAGATGTCTCAGAGCTGAACACTCCACTGTCACTTCTTCCCAGACTTTAGTGAGTTTTGAGTCACCCCAGTGGTCACTGCCATTCCACTCACATTATTTTTAAGTTTTTTTTTTTTTTGCAAGCAGTCATTATATATGAGTGCGTGTGTGTGTGTGTGTGTGTGTGTGTGTGTGTGTGTGGATGGATGGATGTACAGATAGATAGACAGATAGATAGACAAATAGATAGAAGGGGAGAGTTAGGTGCACAAGAGTTTCTTGCCACTGCAAACAAATTCCAGACTGTGTGCATCTGGCTTTACATTGGTACTACGGAATCAAACCCAGGCCATTAGGCTTTGCAAGCAAGTGCCTTTAACTGCTAAGACATCTTCCCTGATCCATTCAGTTTCATTTTTAAAGACTTTATTAAGGGGACATTATGGGGGCCATTTTAAATTCACACCACCACAGATGTTCTAAGGCATTCTTTTCCAAGTAAAATGGTAGCATGAGAACCATGCCAAAGCAGTCTAGTCGGGAAAAACAGCAAAATACACTCTTCTACTGAAAAGTAAAGGTATATAAGAAATTATCAATTACAGCAAAGAAGTAGGAGAGACCCAGAGCTTCTAGAGATCACAGAAGCAGGCAGAAGTGGCTCAAGCAGCAGTGCTGGTCTGCACTGCCACAGCTGCAAAAGCCAGTTGAAGGGATTTTCAACTCACACCAGCCTCCTCACAAAGTCAAGAAACGTGAAGGGCAAGACAGCATGGACAAGTTGAGTGGCTTGTGAGGAAGAGGGTCACAGGAACCAGTGATACAACTTCAGACACCATCCACAGCCTCGCTTCCCTCCCCCACCACCACCACCTGCAAAAGCACTAGCATCAGCAACCACCAGGACCTGGGGAAGGGAATTCACATACACAGCACACAGCACCAGTGTTCAGAGCAGTGACCCACTGACCTAGCCAGCCTGCCTGATCCCACAGCACAGCAAAGAGGGAATCAAGCAGGCACGCAGCATAGCTGAGATGAAGGCCATCCCAAAAGGTAACAGAACTTACTTCCACCTTCAGGGTATACCAAAAATAGAAGAATTTCACTCCAAAGGCATAGTAGGCAAAACTTAGTGTACAGACCTGCTTTGGAAGTGCTAATCACACCATCCATACCAGGGTAGATTATGTGTTAAATCTTCATAGTCAGATTTGCCATCCTTAAATAAGCTGTATTTTGGGGTTGTCATTTGTTGCTTCCTCATTCATACTGTCTTTGTCTCTTCATCTGTCATTCATGGGGTCAGTGTCTCACTCAGCCACAAGCTTACTTTGGAACCCTTTACACACCAGAAATCTTAGCCTCCCAGTTGACAGGATTAAGGGTGTGGGGCAACACACATCATTAGGGACTTTGACTTTGTTAGAGGATTTGCTCATTTTAATACCCACTGTTACATAAAAGTCCTTGCTGGTTTTGATAGAATGTGTATATTGTTCAGTTGAATTTTAGACTTTGTCTGTATTTTGATCCACCCAGACTACTAGAATACTTGCAGAGCAGGCAAACCCAACACCTACTGTCACTTTCCGTGTTACTATGTTGCTTTTAAGAGCCACACCTAGCACCTTAAGCCCTTACCCTAAAGATATATAAGCCAGATCTATGCATTTAAGAATACTGCAAATAAGTAGAAAACCCAAGCATCAAATTAATACAAGATGCAAAAATCCATACATTATAATACAAGAAACACAAAAAGTCTAGAGAATATAATTCCACCAAAAATTATAAATCCATCAGAAATGACTTCCAGTGAGACTGATTCAGAGGAAATGCCTGAGAAAGATTTCAAAAGAGTGACTTATAACTATCTTCAAAGAAATCAAAGTGGAAATCAAAGGAATCAAAGAAGACACAGGAATCCAATTTAATAAAATAAGGACGTCAATACAAGACATGAGTAAGGAAACAGAAATACTGAAGAAAAATCAGAAATACTAGCAATGAAAAACACAGTAAGTCAAATAAATAACTCTAGAAAGTATCACCAGTAGAATGGATGAAGGAGAGAACAGAAAATCTAAACTAGAAGGCCAGGTTACATACCTAATACAGTCCAACAAAGAGCAAGACAAGCTAGTAGGAAGGCATGAATGGGAATTTCAAGATATTCGGGACACTTTGGAAGGACCAAACATAAGAATTCAGGGTATACCAGAAGTAGAAGAATTTCACTCCAAAGGCATAGTAGGCATTTTCAACAAAATCATAGAAGAAAATTTCTCCAAAATTGGGAAAGAGATGCCAGCGCAGATACAGGAAGCTTTTAGAACACCAAACAGACAAAATCTAGAAAGAACCTCTCCTTGCCATGTTATAATTAAACTATCAAACACGCAAACCACAGAAAATATATTGAAAGCATATACAAAATCATGGAGAATAAACAGTACACTACTGAATGATGAATGGATCATGGAAGAAATCAAAAAAATTATAGAATCAAATGATAATGAGAACACAATATCCCAAAACCTTTGGAACACAGTGAAGGCAAGTCCTAAGAGGAAAATTTATAGCTTTTTGTGCCTATATTAAGGAATTAGAAATTTCACAAGTAAACAACTTAATGCTTCATCTTAAGGCCTTGAACAAAGAACAAGGCAAACCAAAATTCAGTAGACAGGAAGAAATAATAAAAATTAGGGTAGAACTTCATGAACTAGAAAGCAAAAAAAAACAAAAACAAAAGCAAAAAAAAAAACAAAGAATCAATGAAACAAAAAGTTGGTTTCTGAAAGGATAATCAAGATTGATAAACCTTTAGCAAATCTGACCAAAAGAAACAAAGAAGACATGCAAATTAATTAATCTAGAGATGAAAAGGGCACCATTAGTGCTGGAGAGATGGCTTAGCAGTTAAGGCATTTGCCTGCAAAGCCAAAGGACCCAGGTTCGATTCCCCAAGTCCCACATAAGCCAGATGCACAAGGGGGAGCACACATCTGGAGTTCATTTACAGTGGCTGGAGTCTCCGACATGCCCATTCTCTCTCTTTCTCCCATAATATATTAAAATATTGTTTTTCAGAAATTAGAACTTTATTATAAACATTCCCAGATTAGAAACTGAATTTGTGTGAAGATGCTGAAACTTTTGGAACTGTATGTAGGATAAGCTTATTATAATGTATTTCACTCTCCAACGCTGCAAGTTAGATCTAACAAAGGAAGTCTAAATTGCTTCATAGAAAACCAGTGAGCATAAAAATACCTGACACAAAACTAAAACAAACCCAATCAAAACATAGATTCTGCAAAGTGTTAATCCTCCAATTTAAAGTAAATGGTCTCCCAAGGGAAAATAATTCAATCACAGCAATTTAACAAAAAGCAGAGCGAGCCACTCTCATAAAAGGAAATTATATGCAAGAAAGATGTAATGATGCTTTTAGAAAATGTAATTTTCATATTGGAAAACAAGCAAACTAAATACTTTGTGCTCACTGTCAGAAATTAAAGTACCTCTTGACATAGGATAAGTGGCATGAATATCATGAAACCAAGCTCCTCAAATATTTTTCAATTTAAATCCAGGAGAACCAATTGAAGAGTTTCAAAATCCAAGGATAGACTGGTCCCAAAGCATTTCTTCCTCTGTCCTTGCTTTGCCCTGTTCCTTCTCCTTTCTGCACTTGAGCTCCTCTCTCTTAGAGGCTTCATCTCGGCCTTTTCTCTCTTTTCGAGTCTTAAGCTTTTCTGTACTGACTGGTTCAGTTTCTGTTTCTCCCTTCCGTTTCTTTCTTTGGATGCTCTTTTGTTTGTTTAAATCCAGTTCCTCAGAACTTCTTTTTCTCTCATGCTTGGGCCACTCTTTCTCAGTTCTTTCTCTGTCTTCCTCTAGGTGCCTTTTCCTTTTTGGGTGCATATGTTTATGACTGGCATGAGAGTCACTGGCGCTGTAACCTGAGCAGAGGTGTTTGTGAACTCCAAACTCTAGGCTGTATGAGCCACAATTGCATTCCTGCTGACTCAAGTTCAGGGGCACTGTTTTCTCTGAGAAATAGTCCCTGCTAAACTGACAGTAGCCCAGAGAGTCTAGTGACAGCTTGCTGTCATGAGCTGGGAACCGGTTCTCTACGGTTTGTGAAATACTGCATGATCTTGGATAGGTCTGGATGGTTCCAGATGAAAACCTTGGGTCAAACATTCTATACCTGGGTCTGGAATCAGCCTCTTCTTTCTACCCACCATTTCTTAGATAGTCCTCTCTCATCCTTCTGAAAGAAGTCTCTGGCTCTAGGCCTCTGGCTTTCTGTGCTTTAATGTAATTTTCAAGTTCATCTTGAAAAGAGTCACAGGACTTGTTTGAATGCTTCATTAGGGTGACAAAAAGGGTTTTGCTTTATCAGACTGACAGCTTGGTAGAGAAATTTGATCATATTCACCCACTAGTTGCTTCAGTTTTTCAGCATGAACTTTCCCCAAAGGAAGACTGTACCATGAGGCAGGCATCTACTTTTGTCCAGTATCTTATTCTCCTTCACCTTCTCTGAGCACGGGTGGGAGTCTACAACTATTGCCCCCTCCCGGCCAACGCCGCCGGCGGGGAAGAGGCTGCGGGGGAGGTGGTGGAGGGGCAGGAGCATCGCTGCCACTGGCACCCCCCCCGCCCTAACCCCCCTCCCCCTCCCCCCCCCCGCCCTAACCCCCCCCCTCCCCCCCTCGCCCTAACCCCCTCCCCCTCCCCCCCCCCGCCCTAAACCCCCTCCCCCTCCCCCCCTCGCCCTAACCCTCCCCCCCCCTCCACCGCGCGGAGCAGGCGGAGTGGGGGAGGAGGCGGACACCTGACTTCCTGAGGGGAAGTCGCCGCCACCACCACCCGCGCCTAAAATATTTTTTAAAAGGCACCATTACAACAGTACCAGAGAAATTCAGAAAATCATAAGCACATGCTTTAAGAACATATGCACTCTACTAAGTTGGAAATCTGAAAGAAATGGATGATTTCCTAGGTTTAACATGACGTACCAAAATTAAATCAAGATGAGATAAACCATTTCAAATGACCTATATCTAGAACAGAGATCCAGGTAATTATTAAAAAAAAAAAAAAAAACTGAAAAACAGTTCAGGCCCAGATGGATTCACTAGTGAATTTTACAAGACCTTCATGCAAGACCTAACACCATTACTTCTCAAAATTTTCCATAAAATAGAAAAGGAGGGAATTCTATCAAACTCCTTCTAGAAAGCCAGAATCACCCTGATACAAAAACCAGACAAAGAACAAGAACAGAAAATTACAGACCGATCTCCCTCATGAACATAGATGCAAAAATTCTCAACAAAATATTGGCAAGCAGAATACAAGAATATATCAGAAAGATCATTCACACATACCAAGTAAGCTTTATCCCAGAGATGCAGGGATGTTTCAACATATTCAAATCAATAAATGGAATATATAAATGGACTGAAGGACAAGAATCACATGATCATCTCAATAGATGCAGAAAAGGCATTTGACAAAATCCAACTTCATGGTAAAAGTCCTACAGAAACTGGGAATAGAAGGAACATACCTCAGCATAGTAAAGGCTACTTATGACAAACCTACAGCCAACATAATACTAAATGGGAAAAACTTAAGCTTTTCCACTAAATTCAGGAATAAGACAAGACTGCCCACTGTTCTCACTTTCATTTAATATAGTACTAAGAGTCTTGGCTATAGCAATAAGACAAGCGACACTCATAAAAATATACAAATTTGGGCTGGAGAGATGGCTTAGCAGTTAAGCACTTGCCTGTGAAGCCTAAGAACCCTGGTTTGAGGCTCAATTCCACAGGACCCAAGTTAGCCAGATACACAAGGGGGCGCACGCATCTGGAGTTCATTTGCAGTGGCTAGCAGCCCTGGTGCGCCCATTTCTCTCTCTCTCTCTCTCTCTCTCTCTCTCTCTCTCTCTCTCTCTCTCTCTCTCCTTCTGTCTCTGTCTCTCTCTCTCCCTTTTTCTCTCTCTCTGTGTCACTCTCAAATAAATAAAAAAATGAACAAATTTTTTTAAATATATATACAAATTGGAAAGGAACAGATCAAATTATCCCTATTTGCCAATAATATGATTCTATACATAAAGGACCCTAAAGACTCTACCAGCAAATTGTTAGAGCTGATTAACACTTTTAGCAACATAGCATGAAAGAAAATAAACACAGAGGAATCAGTAGATTTTCTATATACTAATAACAAACATGTGGATGATGAAATCAGGGAATCACTCCCATTCACAATTGCCTCAAAAAATAAATAAATAAGTTATCTGAGAATAAAACTAACCAAGGAAGTGAAGTATTTCACAATGAAAACTTTAAAGCACACAAGAAAGAAATTGATGAAGACAGTATGAAATGGAAAGACATCCCATGTTCTTGGATTGGAAGAATCAATATTGTAAAAAAAGTCTATCTTGCCAAAAGTAGTCTACACATTTAATGCAATCCTCATTAAAATCCCAATAGCATTCTTCACAGAAATACATAAAACAATCCTAAAATTCATTTGGAAGCACAAAAAAATAAACTCAAATAGCCAAAACAAATTTGAAAATAAAAATGAGACTGGAAGTATCCCCATAATTGATTTTAAACTATTTTACAAAGCCATAGTAACAAAAACAGCATGGTACTAGTACACAGACAGACAGGTAGATCAATGGAACAGACTAGAGGACCCAGATGTAAATCCAGGTAGCTACAGCCATCTCAGTTTTAACAAAAATGCCAAAAAATATTGATTGGAGGAAAGATAGCCTCTTCAATAAATGGTGCTGGGAAAGCTGGATATCTATAAATAGAAGGATGAAAATAGATCCTTTTCTCTCTCCATGCACAAGAATCAAATCCAAATGTATCAGGAACCTTAATATCAGACCTGAAACTCTGCAACTGCTAGGGGCATAAGTAAGGAAATCCTTCAACATATTGGCATGGGCAGTGACTTATAACCCCAGTTGCTCAGGAAATAAAACCACTAAAAAATGACTGGGATCTCATGAAATTACAAAGCTTTTGTATAGCAAACAACACTGTGAATAGAGCAAAGAGACAACTTATGGAATGGGAGAAAATCTTGGCCAGTGTAGCAGTCAGGTTCGCATTGCTGGCAGAAATCACCTGACCAAAACCAGCTTGTGGGGAAAAAAAAAGTTTTATTTTGGCTTACAGACTCAAGGGGAAGCTCCACGATGGCAGAGGAAATGATGACATAAACAGAGGATGGATATCACCCCCTCACCAACATTAGGTAGACAACAGCAATAGGAGAGTGTGAAAAACACTTGCAAGGAGAGACTGGCTATAACACCCATAAGCCTGCCCCCAACAATACACTGCCTTCAAGAGGCTTTAATTTCTAATCACCATCAGATGGGGAACCTACCATTTAGAACACCTAAGTTTACAGGGGACACCTAAGTCAAACCACCACATTCCACCCCTGAACCTAATAAACTAGTTGAAAATCATCCATGATATAAAATGCAATGCATTCAGTCCAACTTTAAATGTCCCCATGGTTTTTATCAACCCCAATGATATTCAAACATTCCCATAGTCCAAGACCTTTTAACTGAGCCCTAATACCAAAAAATTCCCCCAAAGCCCATAATGGCACAGAATAAATTTTCACACTGCAAAAGATGGCATTGGGCATACCAAAGAAGTCTTCAACCAACATAGGAATTAAACAAGGCAAACATCAAACTCTGTAGCTCCAAGTCCAACAACTCTACTCAGTGACAAGTCTTCAAGTCCGATAATTCTAACCAGCAAGAAGTCTCTGGAGTTCCAAATCTGCCCCTCCAGCTAGGCTACTCATGGTCCTGGAAAACTTCATTTGTGTCCCAAAACTTTCCTTAGCAGCCATCTCATGGTCTCAGCATCTCCAGTGGGTCTCCATTGCAACCCAGGTTTCATCCTCATGGCTTTATTGACCTTCCATGCAGGTATCCAGCAAACCTGCTTCACACTGCCCATGGCCATTTCCAAAACACAAGACCACATTGCAAACTCAATGACTCTCTCTTTCCTGCATTTCTTATACTCCACAATACCAGGTAGGGTGCCAATTTGTTAATACATGGAGGAATAAAGCAGACTTTGAACAATAGGACATTCCTTGAGCACTCAAACTCCTTCAAAAAAAATCTACATTCTTCCTGTTGCCCCAGTGCATGTCAGATGGCACAATCTCAAAGGTTGTAATCTCTCATATAATTGCAGCTGAACTGGCAGAGGTTTTGGCCCAAAGATTTCTTTCTGTGCCATATCCCTCTGCACATACCTGTCCGTTCCTACACACTGCAACCCTACACAACTTCTCAGGACATTGGCATAACAGCAGGCCACTCACACAAATTGCTTCTAGCCCAGTCCAGACAAAGCTCTTTTTCACCCTCATAAGCCAAATCTCAGAGTCCATAGTTCTTACTGCATTCAGGTCTTGCAACTCTGACCAGAATAATTCATAGAGGTGTCTCTCTTAGGCAAAGGTTTCAACTTCTTCCACATTCCTCTTGAAAATCAGCTCCAAATGGCCAAAGCCACATAGTCAGGTGTCTAGCAGCAAATGACACCTCTCCTCAGTACCAACATTACTGTTGCACAGAGATTCACATTGCTGGCAAAAATCGTCCAACCAAGAGAAGCTTGAGGGGGAAAAAGGGTTATTTTGCCTTATAGACTCAAGGCAAAGCTCCATGATGGCAGGAAAAATGATGACATGAGCAGAAAGTGGACATCACCTTCTCGCCAACATCAGGTAAACACTGGAAAGGGGAGACTGGCTATAACATCTATAAGCCTGCCCCCAATAGTGCAGTGCCTTCAGGAGGCTTTAATTTCCAGTTGCCATAAGCTGGGGAACATAGCATTCAGAAAACCTAAGTTTATGGCAAACACCTGAATCAAACCACCATAGCCAGCTGTACATCTGACAGGGGATTAATATCCAGGATATACAAAGAGCTCAAAAGACTAAAAAAATAAGAAATCAAACCACCCAATTAAAAAATGGGCTATGGAACTAAATAGAGAGTTCTCAAAAGAAGAAATAGAGATGGCATATAAATATCTAAAAAATGTTCTACATCCTTAGCCATCCAGAAAATGCAAATTAAAACTATTTTGAGATTCCATCTCACTCCTGTCAGAATGGCTATCATCAAGATAACAAATGACAATAAATGTTGGGGAGGATGTGACAAAAGAGGAACCTTCCTGTTGGGCACTGCCAGGCACATGCTGGAGCCTTCAGTAGACAGGCCTGAGCTGCCTGGCACTGCTAAGGACCCCCAGACTACAGAAGGCCACTCCCTCTCCAAGCCCAGCACACCTGAACTTAGGCTTTGCCCTGTGACCTCTGGCTAGTTGCCTAGGAAACTCCTTATATGGTATCAGCCAGCAACCTTTGCACAGCCCATCCCCTGTACCCCATAACTTCACTTTGCCATTGCTTATGGGCTGGAATGTATGTCCCCATATGCTAATTAGGCATCGGTGAGCAATCTTGTACATACAATCCCCTTAGCACCCTCAACTGCTTATAAACCCATTTCCCTATTGATTAAACTGAGCTGTTCACAGAGACTGTCTCGCAAAAGTGATTCTTTCATACGCTCACTACCACAGTTCCCTGGGTGCCTTCGGGAAACTGCAGCTGGCCCAGATTACCCAGGGATGCACACCCTTCTACACTATTGGTGGGAATGTAGTCTGGGACAGCCATTGTGGAAATCAGTATGGAGGTTCCTGAGACAGCTAAAAATAGATTTACCATATGACCCATCAGTACCACTCTTAGGCATATATCCTAAGAATTTGTCTCACTACCTTAGAGATACTTGCTCAACCATGTTTATTGCCACTCTATTCACAATAGCTAGGAAATGGAGCCAGCCTAGATGTCCCTCAATAGATGAATGCATAATGAGGATGTGGTTCATTTACACAATGGAGTTCTGATCAGTGGTTAAGAAAAATGAAATTATGAAATTTGCAGGGAAGTAGATGGATCTGGAAAAGATTGTATTAAGTGAAGTAATCCAGGCCCAGAAAGCCAAACATCACATGTTTTCTCTCATATGTGGATCGTAGCTACATATGTTTAGACTTGTGTGTGAGTTGGAACCAAAAATTGGTAGCAGAGACATATAAGGGAGGAAGAAGAGAGGAGAAATTAAAGGAATGGTATCGTATATATGTAAGTAGCATCTGACTTTACATGGGCACTGGGGAATCAAATTTGGGCCATCAGGCCTTGCAAACAATCTGGTGTGGGGGGAGATGCCAGCACATATGTGTGTGGATATATGTGTAGCACGGTGCCTGTTTATGTGTGGAGGCCAAAGATCAACAATAAGTGTCTTCCTTTTAAACCTTGTTTTTTTTAATATTCATTTATTTACAAGCATAGTCAGTATGGATGTGCCATGACCATTTGTGCCTGCAAATGAACTTCAGATGCATGTGACCCTTTGTGCATTTGACATTACCTGGGTACTGAGGAGTTGAGCCCAGGATAACAGGCTTTGTAAACAAGTGTCTCTAACCACTAAGAAATCTCCCCAGCCTTTTTTTTTTTTTTTTTTTTTTTAGGTAATGTCTCACTGTAGGCCAGGCTGACCTGGAATTAACTCTGTAGTTCTAGGCTGGCCTTGAACTCATAGTGATCCTCCTATCTCTACCTCCAGAGTGCTGGGATTAAAGGTGTGTGCCAACATGCCCAGATCCTCTATATTTCATTCCCAAAGCATTATTTAGATATTTAGATATTTGCAGTGTCATACCTCTTTAAAAAGCACTTGAAAATAATTTTTATTTATTTGCAATTAGAGATAGTGAATGGGCTCACCACAGTTTCTTGCCACTGCAAGTGAACTCTGTACACTGTGTACTACTTTGTTCATCTGGCTTTATGTGGGTGCTGGGAAAGTGAACCCAGGTCATAGGTGTAACAAGCAAGCACCTTTAACTACCCAGCCATCTCTCCAGCCCCTAAAAAATGTATTTACTTAATTGCAAGGAGAGAGAGAGAGCGCGCACGTGCATGTGAGTTAGTTTCTTCTGCCATTGATGGCTCAGTGTTGAAAGTTGATTGCTTGAAAAGCCTGTCAGCCTAGGATCAACCTTTCTGTACCAATGTTAAAGCCACATGAATCTAGAGTTCCTTTGCAGTGACAAGTGGCCCTGGCTTGCCCTCTTCTGTCTGTCTGTCTTTATGTATCTCTCTCTCCTTGTAAATAAATATTTAAAATTTTTTATTTATTTGCAAGCAGATAGATGTAGAACAGAGACATACACAGAAAGAATGGGCACAACAGGGCCTCTAGCTACTGAAAATGGACTCCAGATGAATGCACCGCTTTTTACATCTGGATTTACATGAGTACTAGGGAATCAAACTCAGGATGTAAGTTTCCTCAGGCAGTCACCTTAACTGCTGAGTCATCTCTCCACCTCTAAAAAATTATTTGGTCCAGTCATTGTGGAAATAAGTATGGAGGTTCCTGAGACAGCTAAAAATCTACCATATGACCCAGCTATGCCATTCCTAGGCACATATCCTAAGGACTTATCTCACTACCTTAGAAATACTTGCTCAACCATGTTTATTGCTGCTCTATTCAAAATAGCTAGGAAATGGGACTGGCCTAGATGTCCCTCAACTGGTGAGTGGATAATGAAGATGTGGCACATTTACACAATGGTTTTCTACTCAGCGTTAAAGAAAAATGAAGTTATGTAATTTTCAGGAAAAGGGGTGGATCTGGAAAGAGCGAGGTAACCCAGGCCCAGAAAGTCAAATGTCACATGTTCTCTCTCATATGTGGATCCTAGCTACAAATTATTGGACTTCTATGCGAGTAGGAAGAAAACTCAGTTGCAGAGGCCAGTAAGCTGGAAAGGAGATATAAAGGAAATAGAAAGTGAGGGAGGAGGACTTAATAGGATGATACTGTATATATGTAAGTAGAAGAACAGATTAATGGGGTGAAAAGGCATAAGTGAGGTCAGGTAAAGAGACTAAGTAAAGGAAAGGTGGAGGGAGGGCTAATTAAAATCTAAGAGGACATAAATAAGTCATATGGAAAGCTACATTTTTGGACAATGGAACACACAGGAGCCATAGATTGTTACTAGAAAATTTTCAGTGCCAGGGATGGGATACATTCCAGTGAGCTGTTGGCCAGAGAGGTCCCTGATGCCCCCAAAACATTACAGGCAATTGCCAAGGCCCTTAGTTTCCTACCAAGAATAGATGGCAAGACCCTATTGCTGAAGACTCCACATACTTGAGCTGCAAGGTCACTGAGAAATCCTGCTGGAGCTGAGCTGAAAACCTCCTCCATATATACCATCTGACAAAAAGCTGGAAAAAGCCATACTGCATGCAGTTCAATGGTAGATAGAGAAATCACCAGTGAAGATACTCAACAGTGGACACTGAAAGCCTTATATTTGGCCAACCAGGCCAAATGAGCCAATGGGTGCAAGAGTGACATGTCTGCTATGGGGGAAACCAACCACCCTCTAATTTGACTGGAAGCCTGCTCCATGGGAGGGAACACATCCCTAGTACTGAAAACTACAACAGGGGTAGTCATGAGCCCTAGGGCTGTAATGTCTGCTGGTGCCTGCCTAATGTATATACTATGCTCACCAAACTGCCCAGTAACCACTTCTCTTAATGTTCATACCTATATATTACTGCTACTCTCACTTTTGGTTAGAGAACCTTCTCTTTTCAGATGGCAGTGACCTTGGGATGACTTAGAAGGCATCATGGTGCTAAGAATAAGTGACAGAGGAGTGCTCAGCACTGAAATATCTCTATCACACCTTCCAAGGCTCAGGGTCCATTGCAGAAAAGATGGTGGAAAGAATGTAAGAACCAAAGGAAGGGTAGGACTCCTTACAACATGCTCCTCCAGACACAAAATGGCCTGGATATCCATGACCTCACAGTGCCTGAAACTACCTACAAAAGACCATCATAAGAGGAGGAAAAGATCATGACATTAAAATAAAAGAGAGACTTATTGAGAGGGGGAGGGGATATAATGGAGAGTGGAGTTTCAAAGGGGCAACTGAGGGGAGGGAGGGAATTACCATGGGATATTGTTTACAATTATGGAAGTTGTCAATAAAAAATAAATAAATAAAGCCGGGCATGGTGATGAACGCCTTTAATCCCAGCACTTGGGAGGCAGAGGAAGGAGGATGGCCTAGAGTTCGAGGCCACCTGAGACTACATAGTTAATTCCAGATCAGCCTGGACCAGAGTGAGACCCTACCTCGAAAAAACTGAAAATAAATAAATAAATAAATTTTTAAAAACAGAGAAAAATCTGTGGAATCTGTACTAAAAAAAAAAAAAATAGAACAAGTAAGTTCAACAAGAACACAAAAAAATCAGCATTATAAAAACACTGTACTTCTGTATATTAACAATAAATACATGGAAATTGAGATACCAAATACAACACCATTTACAATCACTAAAAAATTGAATACTTAGGTGTAAATCCAGCACAGCATGTATAGGAATTGCATGTGAAACTATATAATTCTATTTAAAGAAATAAAAGAAAATCTAAATAAATTGAGAGATATACTTTTCAGGAATAGGCCAGAAAAGAGAACCCAGAAACAACTACACAGAAGTAGAGCAGGGCCTGGAGAGATGGGTTAGTGGTTAAAGGCACTAGCTTGCAAAGCTTCACCATCTGGGTTCAATTCCCCAGTACCCACATAAAGCCAGATGCACAAAATAGTTCTGGTATCTGGAGTTCTTTAGCAGTGGCAAGAGGTCCTGGTGCCCATCCCCCCTCCTCTCTCTCTTTGCTTGCAAATTAATTCCCAAGTGTCACCCTAGGCAGCTCAGCTGACAAAGAATCTTGGAGATCATCCATGTATCACCAACACTCCTCCAGAAAACACACAAGGAGAAGGACAGGACCCAAGAAGCATGTAAATATTGAGTAAAAGCACAGTGAAAGCACATGCCTTTAATCCCATCACTCAGGGGGCATAGATAGGAGGATTGCTGTGAGTTTGAGGCCAACCTGAGACTATAGAGTTCGTTCCAGGTCAACCTGGGCTACAGTGATACCCTACCTCAAAAAAGAAAAACAAAAAAGTACAATAAACCCCTTTCTGCACTACAGGGGGCTAACAATGCACCCAGATGCTCCCAGGTCAGACCTTTCCCACAGTGCCCAGCCCACATCACTATTTTAGCTTCACCTCCTAAACAGCCCCACCTTTCTGGCATAACTCCCCCTATGCCAGAATTAGCACGAACTCACAACCCTGCCCCACCTCTCATACACAGGCATAGCCCCGCCCATCTCTAACCCTGCCTCTTGCCTCAAAGTGGACCTCAGACTTCCACTGCATTGTCCTTGTTGCTCTGGCCTTCTTGCTAAACCTGCAGGGACCCCTGGGACACCAAGGAAACGGAGCTCCAATCTCCATACCCACACCTAGGGTATTATGCAGGCTAGTCATGCTAGCAGACAGCCATGTCCCCAGGCATTATTTTTGTTTTGCTTTTTGAAGTAAGGTATGGCTCTAGCCCAGGCTGACCTGGAATTCAGTATGGAGTTTCAGGGTGGCCTTGAACTCAGGATGGTCCTCCTGTAATGGGTGCTAGGGCTTCAGGAAAGTCCTTGAACCCTAAACCCTGTGTCTGTGTTTACTTTTAATCAAAGAATTGAATAGAATAAGACTGAGAAGGATAATTATTAAATTATTATATTTATTTAGAGAGTACAGAACCAAGGAAAGGGGAATTAATACACTCACATGGTTTCAGAGCCCATGTGGAGGGCTTGGGAAAACCATGGAGAGAAAAGAAAGTTCAAAGAGCTCCTGCCATGTGGAGAGCTGAAGGGGGTAAAGAGCCCATGTGGAGAGTAAGGGGTAAGGGGCTGCCCCCTTTGCTGGCTGGAAACTCACCAGCAGCTGGAAGTTCAGAAGAGGTTAGGAAGCACAGAGACCCTGTCCCCCATAAATGTATTTTATTATATGGTGGTAGACCCTACCTTCCAGCTCAGGTGACCCAGAAGGACAAGTGATTGGTTAGGGCTAGGGGCTGTCTCCGGAAGAGGCTACAGTGATACCAAATTCTGGGGCTGAATTTGATCAACCACAATGTTAGGATTAGATTTAAATCTTAGAAAATACCTCCCCCACCAGGAAGGACCCAGATTGCTTGTGGAAAGACAATTCTAAGGAACCAGGCAAGAGGTAAGAAGTCAGATCATCATTTGATTTCTAGCAAGTGCAGACCTTCCTGCCTTTTTACTTTCAGGGGTCACCCTAATGCTCTAAAAGAGCTACCTGACACCTTCTCAGTCCTACTACTGCCTCCAGAGTGTTGAGATTAAAGGTGTGTGCCACCAAAGTCAGATGGTTTTCCTTTTTTTTTTTTCTTTTCTTTTCTTTCCTTTTCTCTCTCTCTCTCTGTGTGTGTGTGTGTGTGTGTGTGTGTGTGTGTGTGTGTGTGTGTGTGTGTTTAACGGGTGAGCCACCAAACCCAACTAACCTATTATTTTTTAAATATTTTTATTTATTTATTTGCAAGCAAATGGAAAGAGGAGGCATGCCAGGGCCTCTAGCCACTACAAAGGAATAACTGAATTCTGTATGCATGCATGCACCAGTTGGTGCATCTGGCTTTACTTGGGAACTGGAGAATTGAACCCTGGCCATTAGGCTTTGCAGCCAAGTCCATTAACCTCTAGCTGTCTCTCCAGTCCTTTTCTTGTTTTTTGAGAGAAGATTTTTTTTTTAATTTTTATTTTTGGTTTTTCAAGGTAGGGTCTCACACAATACGAGGTTGACTTGGAACTCATTCTGCAGTCCTAGGCTGGCCTCAAACTCATGGCACTCCTTCTAATTTTGCCTCATATGTTCTGGGATTAAGGGAGTACAGATTCATGTCTGGCTGTTTGTTTTTCTTTTGTTTTAAAATGTTTTATTTGGGGCTGGAAGGGTGGCTTAGTGGTTTAAGTGTTTACCTACAAAGCCAAAGGACCCAGGTTCAATTCCCCAGGACCCACGTTAGCCAGGTGCACAAGGGAGTGCACATGTCTGGAGTTCATTTCCAGTGGCTGGAGGCCCTGGTGCACCCATTCTCCCTCTCTCTCTCTCTCTCTCTCTCTCTCTTCTCTGTCTCTCTCTCATATAAATAAATAAATAAATAAATAAATAAATAAATAAATAAATGTATTTAAAATGTTTTATTAGAAAGTAGTGCAAAAGAGAGAATGGATGCACCATTGCCTCTTGCCACTGCAAATGAACTCAAGATGCATGCACATTTTGTGGATGCTGAAATTAACAACAAGAGACACATCAGGAACTCCACCAGCTCCTGGAGACTGAATAACACACTTTAAACAATGAGTGTGTGTGGAAGAAATCAAAAACCAAATTGCAAAATTCCAAGAATTGAATGATAATGAAAATACACCTTACCAAAACTTATGGGACACAATGAAGGCAGTCCTAAGGGGAAAATTTATAGTGCTAAATGCCTTCAAAACAAAGACAGAGAGATCCCAAATTAATAATTAATAATAATGAAAAGGCATTGGAAAAACATGAAGAATCTAACACTAGGAGCTCCAAATAGAAAGAAATAATAAAGACCAGAGCAGAAATTAATGAATTGGAAACTAAGAAAACAAATTTAAAAATTGATAAAAATGAAATGCTGTTTTTTGAAAAAATAAATAAGATTGATAAACCCTTGGCTAATTTGATCTAGCCAAAAAGAAAAGAAAAAGAAGAAGAAGAACAAGAAGAAGAAGAACAAGAAGAAGAAGAACAAGAAGAAAAAGTTTCAATTAACAAAATCAGAAATGAAAGAGGAGAGGTCACAACAAATAGGAATCAATGAAGTTGGAAGACTCATCAGG
Source organism: Dipus sagitta (assembly GCA_036346955.1). Lineage (NCBI taxonomy): Eukaryota > Metazoa > Chordata > Mammalia > Rodentia > Dipodidae > Dipus > Dipus sagitta. The sequence goes on along the minus strand of CM070781.1, from coordinate 7,064,552 downwards.
ACATATTGCCAAAACCTCTACTCCATAAAACTGGATAATGTGGAAGAAATGGATAAATTTGTAGCCATGTACCACCTACCAAAACTTAACTCAGAGGAGTTTAATCACCTAAACAAACCTATCACATCCACAGACATTGAAAAGGCAATGAAAAACCTCCCCCAAAAGAAAAGTCCAGGATCAGATGGCTTCTCAACTGAATTCCATCAAACCTTCATTGAAAAACTTAAACAAGTTTTCTCAAACTGTTTCACATTATCAGAGAGCAGGGAATCCTTCCCAAATCCTTTTATGAAGCTAGCATCACCCTCATACCAAAGCAAGACAGAGATACAACAAGAAAAGAAAACTACAGGCCTATATCCCTGACGAATTGAGATACAAATATCCTGAACAAAATCCTCACAAACCAAATTCAACAACACATCAAAAGCATTATCCACCTTGATCAAATAGGCTTCATCCCAGTGAGGCAGGGATGGTTCAACATACAAAAATCAGTAAAAGTAATACACCACATAAATAAATTTAATAAGAACCACCACATGATCATCTCAATTGATGCAGAGAAGGCCTTTGAAAAATACAACACCACTTCATTATCAAAACACTGGAGAGAATAGGCATGGTGGGTTGATAACTCAACACAATAAAGGCTATATATAAAGAAAACAGAGGGGACTTCCAGGTAAGATGGCAGCATAGGTACCACGCCAAAGCAGCCTAGGGGGAAAAATCTGAAAAAAAACAAACCAAAAAACAAAAGCAAAATACACAATTCTACTAAAAAGTGAGGTGAATAGCAAATTGAAATGGCAGCAGAGAAGTAGGAGAGATCCAGAGCATCCAGAGCCCACACAGACCAGCAGGAGCAGCTCCAGCAGCTCCGCAGATGGCGACGGCAGCCAGAAAGCCACCAGGCTCGGCTTGAGCCGCAGGAAAAGCCACATGAGGGGATTTTCCACTCACACCGGAGCTCTCCGCAAACTCAAGAAACATGAAGGGAGAACGGGAGTGGACAACAGAGGAGCAGGTCACAAGGTAGAAGAACACATAGAACAGCGGGCGAACTAGAGCAGCATCGTCAGCCTCCCCTCCCCAACAGCCAGTGCCCAGCTCCAGCGAACAGAGCAGCAGTCCAGGGACCCGGCCACGCCAACTTGAACTGACAGCAGGACCCAAGCAGGAGTAGAGGTAACTAGGATTACACGAGGCAATGGTCTCACCTGGTCACAAGCTGACATGGCACCCTCAACAGATCAGAACTCTTAACCTCCTTGGTGTCAGGATTAAGGCTGTGGGTGGGGCACCACACACCCTAAGGGACAGTTACAGGATCTGGTTGTCATAATACCTACTCTTGGATAAATATTCTGAGCTCTTTTTTCATTGAAAGTGTACATTGTTTAATTGAATTTCAGAATCTATCTGTATTTGGTTCCACTCAGCCTACTTGAATACTCTCATAGCAGGAAACCCCAACACCTAGGGTCACTTTTGTAGATACTCTGAGAGTCTTGAGAGCCACACCTAATGCCTTAAGCTCCTACCCTGAAGTTATATAACATCAGATTGACTGATACATCTAATAATACCCAGCTAACTAGAAAATCCAATCACTAAATAATCCAGGATGCAAAAATATATACATTATAACACAAGAAACACCAAAAATCAAGACAATAGAAATCCACCAAAAAGTATTAATGTATCAGAAATGAACTCCAGGGAGAACAAGGTAGAGGAAATGCAAGAGAAAGATTTCAAAAGAATGACTACAAATATGTTTAAAGAAGTCAAAGAAGAAATCAAAGGAATGAAAGAGGAAATCAAAGGAATTAAAGAAAACACAGGACACCAATTCAATGTAATAAAGAGGTAAATAGACATAAATAGGGAAACAGAAATAATAAAGAAAAACCAGTCAGAATTACTACCAATGAAGAACACAGCTAATGAAATAAAAAAGTCTGTAGAAAATCTCACCAGTAGAATGGATGAAGGAGAGGACAGAATATCTAAACTAGAAGACCAGGTGGCATATCTAATATAGTCCAACAAAAAGAAAGACAAACTAATAGAAAAGTATGAGTGGGAATTTCAAGATATTCAGGACATTATGAAAAGATCAAACATAAGAATTCAGGGCATAGTAGGAGAAGAATTTCACTCCAAAGGCATAGCAGGAGTCTTCAACAAAATCACAGAAGAAAAACTTCCCCCAAATTGGGAAAGAGGTGCCAATGCAGATACAGGAATCCTTTAGAACACCAGCCAGACAAAACCTGGAAAGAACCTCTTCTCGCCATATTATAATCAAACTACCAAACACACAACCCAAAGAAAAAATACTGAAAGCAGTCAAAGAGAAAAATCAAGTTACCTACAAAGGCAAGCCTATCAGGATTACAGCAGATTACTCAACACAAACTTTAAAAGCCAGAAGGGCATGGACTGATGTATTCCAAGTACTGAAAGATAACTGTCAACAAAGGTTACTTTATCCTGCAAAACTATCCATTCAAATAGACAGAGAAATAAGGACATTCCACGACAAAAGCAAGCTAGAGGAGTATTTGAAGACAAAACCAGCTCTACAGAAAATACTTCAAAGAATCCTCCATGCTGAAGAAAAAGAAAAGCACACATATAAGGAACCTGTAAAAAGCAAACCATACTCAAACACTAGTTAATACAGGAAATCAAAGTTAAAATGGGAAGAACTACAAAAAAATGCCAAAAATAAATACACACCTTTCAATAATTGCTCTTAATATCAATGGCCTCAATGCCCCAACCAAAAGGGATAGGTTCACAGACTGGGTTAAAAAGCAGGATCCTTCAATTTGTTTCCACCAAGAAACCCACCTTTCCACAAAGGATGGACACTATCTTAGGGTGAAAGGTTGGAAAATGGTGTTTCAAGCAAATGGACCTAGACAACAAGCAGGGGTTGCTATCCTAATATCTGACAAGGTAGACTTCAGTCCAACATTAGTTAAGAAAGATAAGAAAGGTCACTTTATATTGATTAAAGGCACCATCCAACAGGAGGACATTACTATCCTAAACATATATGCACCTAACATGGGGGCCCCCAAATTCATCAAACAAATGCTATTAGAACTAAGGTCACAGATAACACCAAACACAGTGGTAGTGGGTGACTTCAACACCCCACTCTCATCAATTGACAGGTCATCCCGGGAAAAAATAAACAGAGAGGCATCTGGACTAAATGAGGTCATAGAAGGAATGGACCTAACAGATATCCACAGGACATTTCATCCAAATACTGCAGAATATAAATTCTTTTCAGCAGCATATGGAACATTCTCTAAAATAGACCATATATTAGGACACAAAGAAATCTTAACAAATACAGGAAAATTGAAATAGTTCCTTGCATTCTATCTGACCACAATGGAATCAAAGTACAAATCAATAGCAAGAAAGGCTATAGAGCATACACAAAATCATGGAAATTAAACAACACACTACTAAATGATGAATGGGTCAATGAGGAAATCAAAAAATTTATAGAGTCCAAGGATAATGAGAACACAACATACCAAAATCTCTGGGACACAATGAAGGCAGTACTAAGAGGTAAATTTATAGCTTTAAGTGCCTATATTAAGAAATTAGAAAGGTTGCAAGTAAACGACCTTAATGCTTCACCTTAAAGCCTTGGAAAAAGAAGAACAAGGCAAACCAAAAATCAGTAGACGGGAAGAAATAATAAAGATTAGGGCAGAAATTAATGAAGTAGAAACCAAAAAAACAATCCAAAGAATCAATGAAACAAAGAGTTGGTTCTTTGAAAGGATAAACAAGATTGATAAACCCTTAGCAAATCTGACCAAAAGAAAGAGAGAAGACACACAAATTAATAAAAAATAGAGATGAAAAAGGTAACATCACAACAGATAACAGAGAAATTCAAAAAATCATAGGGACATACTATAAAAGCATATACTCCACTAAGTATGACAATCTGAAAGAAATGGATGATTTCCTTGATTTATATGACCTACCTAAATTAAATCAAGATGAGATTAATCACTTAAATAGACCTATAACAAGCATGGAGATCCAAGCAGTTATCAAAAATATCCCAACTAAAAACAGTTCAGGCCCAGCTGGATTCACTGCTGAATTTTAGCAGACCTTCAGGGAAGAAATAACACCATTGCTTCTTAAGCTTTTCCATAAAATAGAAAAAGAGGGAATCCTACAAAATTCCTTCTATGAAGCCAGCATCACCATGATACCAAAACCAGGCAAAGACAGAACAAAAAAAGAAAATTACAGACCAATCTCCCTCATGAACATAGATGCAAAAATTCTCAACAAAATATTGGCAAACAGAATACAAGAATATAACAGAAAGATCATTCACCCTGACCAAGTAGGCTTTATCCCACAGATGCAGGGATGGTTCAACATATGCAAATCGATAAATGTAATACATTATATAAATGGACTGAAGGACAAAAAAAATCACATGATCATCTCATTAGACACAGAGAAAGCATTTGACAAAATCCAACATCCCTTCAGGATAAAAGTCCTACAAAGACTGGGAATAGAAGGAACATATCTCAGTATAATAAAGGCTATTTATGACAAGCCTACAGCCAACATATTACTAAATAGGGGAAAAACTGGAAGCTTTTCCACTAAAATCAGGAACAAGACAAGGGTGTCCACTGTCCCCACTTTTATTTAATATAGTACTGGAAGTCTTAGCCATAGCAATAAGACAAGAGATGCACATAAAAGGGATACAAATTGGAAAGGAAGAAATCAAGTTATCATTATTTGCAGATGATGTGATTCTATATATAGAGGACCCTAAAGACTCTACCAGCAAACTGCTAGAGCTGACAAACACCTACAGCCATGTAGCAGGATAAAAAGTAAATACAAAGAAATCAGTAGCATTCCTATATGCTAACAACAAACACACAGAGGATGAAATCACAGAATCACTCCCATTCACAGTTGCATCAAAGAAAATAAAATACCTTGGAATAAACCTAACCAAGGAAGTAAAGAATCTCTACAATGAAAACTATGAAACACTCAAGCGAGAAATTGCAGAAGACACTAGGAAATGGAAAAACACCTCTTGTTCCTGGACTGGAAGAATCTACATTGTGAAAATGGCAATCTTACCAGAAGCAATGTACACATTTAATGCAATTCCCATCAAAATTCCAAAGGCATTCTTCACAGAAATAGAAAAAACAATCCAAAACTTCATTTGGAATCACAAAAAACCTCGAATATCTAAAATAATACTGAGCAACAAAATAAGGCGGGTGGTATCACCATACCTGATTTTAACCTATACTACAGAGCCATAGTAACAAAAAGAGCATGGTACTGGCACAAAAGCAGATATGTAGATCAATGGAACAGACTAGAGGACCCAGATATACAACTCCAGGTAGCTATAGCCACCTGATATTCGATAAAAATGCCAAAAATACTCATTTTAGAAAAGACAGCTTCTTCAGCAAATGGTGCTGGGAAAACTGGATATGTATCTGTAGAAGGATGAAAATAGATTCTTCTCTTTCTCCATGCACAAGAATTAAGTCTAAATGTACTAAAGACCTTAACATCAGACCTGAAACTCTGAAATTGCTAGAGGAAAATTAGGGGAAACCCTTCAACATATTGGTCTTGGCAAAGACTTTCTGAATATAACCCCAATTGCTCAGGCAATAAAACCACAGATTAACCACTGGGGCTTCATGAAACTACAAAAGTTTTGTACTGCAAAGGACTCTGTGAATAAAGCAAAGAGGCAACCTACAGAATGGGAAAAAATCTTTGCCAGGTATATATCTGATACAGGATTAATATCTAGGATATACAAAGAACTCAAAAAGCTAAATAGTAAATCAAACAAGCCAATTAAAAAATGGGCTATGGAACTAAATAGAGAGTTCTCAAAAGAAGAAATACGGATGGCACAGAAGCATCTAAAAGAATGTTCTACATCCCTAGTCATCAGGGAAATGCAGATTAAAACTACATTGAGATTCCATCTCACTCCTGTCAGATTGGCTACCATCATGAAAACAAATGAACATAAATGCTGGCGAGGATGTGGAAAAAGAGGAACCTTTCTACACTGTTGGTGGGAATGCAATCTGGTCCAGCCATTGTGGAAAACAGTGTGGAGGTTCCTAAAACAGCTAAAGATTGATCTACCATATGACCCAGCTATAGCACTCCTAGGCATATATCCTAAGGTCTCATCCCATTTCCTTAGAAGTACATGCTCAACCATGTTTATTGCTGCTCAATTCATAATAGCTGGGAAATGGAACCAGCCTAGATGTCCCTCAACTGATGAGTGGATAATGAAGATATGGCACATTTATACAATGGAGTTCTACTCAGCGGTAAAGAAAAATGAAGTTATGAAATTTTCAGGAAAATGCATGGATTTGGAAAGGATTATGCTAAGTGAGGTAACCCAGGCCCAGAAAGCCAAGCGCTGCATATTCTCTCTCATATGTGGATCCTAGCTACAGATGGTTGGGCTTCTGTGTGAGAAGGAAAAAACTCAGTACCAGAGGCCAGTAAGTTAAAAAAGAGATATAAAGGGAAGAGAAAGGAAGGGAGGAGGATACTTAATAGGTTGGTATTGTATAAACATAAGTAGAAGAATAGATTAATGTGGGTGAAAACGCCCAAAGTGAGGTCAGAGGAAGAGATTGAGTACGGGAAAGTTGGAGGGAGGGCTAATCAAAATCTAAGAGGGTATAAATAAATCATATGGAATCCTCTGGTTTGGGACAGTGGAACACTCAGGAGCTGTCGATCATTGCTAGAATATTTTCAGTGCCAGGGATGGGATACCTTCCAATGAGTTGTTGGCCCTGATGCCCCCAAAACATTAGAGGCCATTGCCAAGGCCCTTGGTTTCTCACCAGGAATAAATGGTAAGAGCCTATTGCTGAAGACTCCACATATTTGGGCTGCAAGGCCACTGAGAAATTCTGCTGGAACTGAGCTGATAAGCTCCTCCATGTAAACCAGCTGAGAGAAAGCTGGAAGAAGCCATTCTACATTTAGTTCAATGGGAGAGAGAGATCACCAGTGAAGATACTCAACAGTGGACACTGCAAGACTTATAATTGGCCAGCCAGGCCAAATGAGCCAACAGGGTGCAATAGTGGCACATCTGTCATGGTGGAAACCAACTGCCCTCCAATTGGACTGGAGGCCTGCTCCATGGGGGGGAATACATCCCTGATACTGAAAACTTAAAACAGGGGTAGTCATGAGCCCTAGGGGTGTAACATCTGCTGATGTCTGGAAAAAAGTATATAGTATGCTTATCAAACTGCCTAGTAAGCACTTTTCTTAATATTTATACCCTTATATTAATGCTACTCTCACTTTGGGTAGAGAATCTTCTCTTTTCAGATGGCAGTGACCTTGGGATTACTCAGAAGGTATCATAGTACTGGAAAGAAGTGACTGGAGTACTGAGTAACATCTCGATCACACCTTCCAAGGCTCAGGGTCTAATGCAGAAGAGGTGGTGGAAAGAATGTAAGCGCCAAAGGAAAGGTAGGTCTGCTTACAACGTGCTCCCTCCAGACATAAAATGGCCTGGATATCCATGACCTCATAGTGCCTGACACTACCTACACAAGACCATCGTAAGAGGAGGAAAAGATCATGACATCAAAATAAAAGAGAGACTGATTGAGATGGGGAGGGGATATGATGGAGAATGGAATTTCAAAGGGGAAAGTGGGGGGAGGGAGGGTACTACCATGGGATATTTTTTATAATCATGGAAAATGTTAATAAAAATTAAGAAAATAAATAAATAAATAAACTGTGTGCATCCATGAAAAAAAAAAAAAAAAAAAAAATCAGAGCCCAAACAATACTTAATGGGGAAAGGCTCAAAGAGTTCCCATTGAGATCATGAACAAGACAGGGGAGCCCAATCTCACCACTGCTCTTCAACATAGTACTAGAAGTACTAGCCCAAGCAATAAGACTGGAGAAAGAAATAAAAGGGATGCAAATTGGAAAGGAAGAAGCCAAGTTAGCCCTATTTGCATATGGTATGATCCTATATATAACTGACCTGAAAGTCTCCATCTCAAAACTTCTAAAGGTGATTAATTCCTTCAGTAAAGTGGCAAGATACAAAAACAAAATGCAGCCGGCCATGGTGGTGCATGCCTTTAATCCCAGCACTTGGGAGGCAGAGGTAGGAGGATCACCATGAGTTTGAGGCCACCCTGAGGCTACAGAGTGAATAGGTCAGCCTGAGCTAGAATGAGACCCTACCTCAAAAAAACAAGCAAACAAACAAACAAACAAAAAATAACCAGTAGCCTTTCTATATGCAAAGGAAAAATGTACAGAGAAAGAAATCAGAGAGGCTGTCCCATTTTCAATACCAACAACAACATTAAATACCTTGAAATAACACTAACCAAGGATGTGAAAGAGTTATATAATGAAAACATTTTTAAAAACTCAAGAAAGAAATCAAGGAGGAATGGAAAGACATACCATGCACCCAATTAGGTAGAATTGTGAAAATGGTAATTTTCCCAAAAGCAATATACACATTTAATGCAATACCAATAAAATTCCAGCATTGTTCTTCACAGAGATATAAAAAAATTATCTCAAAATTCATATAGAATGGCAGCAGGCCTTGGGTATCCAAACATATCCTCACCAAAAGAAACACTTGTGGAAGTATCACCATACCCAATCTAAAGTTATGTTACAAAGCCACAGGAAAAGCCCCCAGAAAAGCCATGTGAGGGGATTTTTCTACTCACACCAGCCTCCTCGCAAACTCAAGAAACATGAAAGGAAGGACAGTAGGGACCAGCAGAGCGGCTTGTAAGGAAGAGGATCCCAAGGACCAGTGGAAGGACTTCAGCCAACATCCACAGCCTCCCCTTCCCCCACCACCAGTGCAAGCACCAGCAAGCTCCAAAGACCTGGGGAAGGGAACTCACCTGCACAGCACACAGCACAGATGATCAGAGCAGCAACCTAACAACCCAACAAGCCTACCTGAGCCCAAAGCACAGCAAAGAGGGACCCAAGTGGGTGCACAGCATAGCTGTGAATAAAGCCATCCCAAAAGGTAACTGGGTTTACACCAGCTCAGTACCTGCCAAAACAGCTTGCATATAGGCTTGTATCAGAAGTGCTAATTGCACTTTTATGGGGTCCAGTGTCGCACAAGTAAGACCATCAACTCACAGAATATGAAGCAAAGTTTTATCAGGTTAAAAAAAAAAGAAAGAAAGAAAGAAAATTTTTAGAAAAAGAAAGTCTGGTATACCACATCTGCACTCCAGAGGGACTCCCAGAGGGGCAGCCCTGAACTGTTCAAAGTGTCAGCTTTTATTGGAAACAACCACATGATGTTAGAAAAAAAAAAAATCAGGATGCTGGTTTAACCCTAAATCACAATTTACATGTGACAGTTACAGCCATAAAATTAAAAAAAAAAATAAAAGAAAAGAAACTTGTAAACAGATCTGTTGGTCAGTTACAGGAAGTGCCACCTGGTGGGGGGGCTGTGAGGTAGGCCTGTGATTAGGAGTTCCACTTATCTTAAGGAGTTTGCTCAACAATGCAGGCCCTAGGATATGCTATTCATCCCAGCAGAGCCTCTTGTTTATCTGCCATGAGCAGAGCCTCCTACAAAGAAGTAACTTCTATATTTCTCTAGATTAGATATGAAGAAATGTAGAGAAATATAATACTTTGCTCTCTTTACATTTCTCCCTCTGACATGGCACTGAGTTGAATCTTTGACTCATAAGGGTTAATGCTTAGTGTTTATTTAGTTTCAGATGAAGGGGGCCTATTGTGTCCATAATACCATAAGTTTAACAGAACAAATTTATATATATATTTAAAGTATTAATAATGCAGGGTCCTATGGTAAGGCTTAACAGTAATATTATCAGGGGGCCAGCAATAGAAGAGATAAGGGAAGTTTGTCATGGAGACCAACTAAACATAGAGTGAAACCAATTATTATTTTATCTAAAGCTATACATAGGCCCCCTTGTTTTATAAAAAGTAAGTTTAGACCCCTTTTATTTTGTCCCCTTCACTTTCACAGCCATTGGAGTGGTTAGGATGACCTGGTGGGGGGCCTTCCAATGTCCCAATATGGTATCTCTTGATCCAAGCTATCACCAGGCTGAAAGGTATAGGAGCAAACAGAGTGTGTCTGAAAAGCAGCCTTGACTGCTGGAAAAATGGACTTCTAGATTTTTTTGATAAAAAAGAAGAAACCTTTCATTAGTATAGTAAGTTATCTGCTTAAGATCCACCCAGGACAGGATGGGGGGAGGAGGTTCTCTATATAATTTTAAACTGAGTAATTTTTTTTTTACATAAGGGGTACATCTGGCACTTAACAGGGCGAAGGGAAGGAGTCCCATCCATCCTTTGCTGGTCTCTACGGTTAATTTACTTAAAGTCTCCTTCATGGTCTGATTTATCCTTTTAATCTGTCCTGAACTTTAGGGATGATAGACACAATGTAATTTCCAATTAATCCCCAGAGTCTTAGTCAATTTTTTTTTTTTTTTGGAGATTTCTGACATAAAGTCAGGCCCATTATCTGTTCCTATCCTGACGTGCAACCCATAGTGGGGAATTATCTCCTCTAACAATTTCTTAGTCACTATTTGAGTTGTCTCAGGCTTGGTTGGGTAAGTTTTTATCTATCCTGAAAAGGTATCAACATAAACAAGTAAATATATTTATACTGATTTGGCTTTACCTCTGTAAAATTAACTTCCCAATCTCTCTCTCTCTCTCTCTCTCTCTCTCTCTCTCTCTCTCTCTTTGTTGTTGTTCTCTCATCCCCATTGGTGGTACCTTACTAGAGGAGGCATTCAGCTCTGGTCAGCTTAGACCTGGACAGGCAGAGAGGCACACCTTGACCAGAATCAAAGAGGGAAAGGCCTATCCTTTGCAGAGTCAGGGATAAGGTGCACACATGGAAAAACAGTTCTTTGGAATTGGGCAAGATAAAAGATTATCTTTCCTGCCCTTTTATCTTCAGGGGTTCAGTCATTCTAACTCTACCCCCCTTTATTTCTCCCTCTCATAGGAAGACACTCTAAATGCTGCTAGGGGACAAAGGATGAAGATGTCATCATTTACTATTTCCTGCTGAATGGGGCACAAAGTTGTGGCAGTTAGAGAGTCTCTCCCAGAGAGGGGAACTATTCTAATGGACCCCAGAAGTGTATGGATGGAGTTCAGGAAGAAAGTCTTGGAAGAGAACACTGGGGAGAAAGAATAAAAGTAAGGAGTTAGTGAGAAGTAAGCACACAGCAAACTGGCCCTTCTTGTGATTGAGGGAACCCAGGTAGATGGAGTTGGATTGTTTCAGGACCATCTGAGCATGAGCTGGCTGAGATTTTCTTCCAGAACTCTTCATTGACTGGCACAATAGTGATTGACATGGCCTGAATCTGCTTCTATATGGCTTGTAAAACAGATGAGATATTAGAGTTATCAGAAATACATACACAATGCTTAACCTTGATAATAGAGAGTCATTGGGTGCAATTAAAGGCTATACAAATATATATGTTTTGGACTCAGAACTTACATATATTTACTTACATTTTAAAATAACCCTTTTGACATCTATAGTTGTTTTCCTTTATTACAGAATTAGAACTAGGGGGAAAAGATGTCTTAAGGTCTTGTTTGTTTGCCCTCTTGGAAAGCTCTTGTATTGCTTAATAGGCCATTTATATATTTAAGGGTTTTTTTTTTTTTTGTCTTTGGTTGTACATTTCTCTCTGAGTGTTTAAGACTAAGCAGCCAAAATTTAATCAAAGATTAATTTTGGAGGTCATTAATGGCTCTCCAAAGAGACTTTAGGGACCTAGGAGTAGCCCTATAACATACTGGTGTTTTCTGTTAGGATGAGACAGGGCCATGCTGGCCAAGTAGCTTTTCCTTATTTGGAAAGTCAGGAGGACTGATTGCGCCCCAGTTGTGACTCTCCTGTTTCAGACTGTACACAAATTTTGTTTGGGCCTCCGTATCCTCCCTACTCAGGAAGACAGGTAACTCACCAGGGGGCCAGTGTAGAAGTGTCCCTTCATCTCCAGCATCAAGTTTGGCCAGACAGGCCAAATGATTGAATGGGTGCAATAGTGATATGTGTGTTGTAGGGAAAACCAACTGCTCTCTAATTGGACTGGAGGCCTTCTCTGTGAAAGGGAATACATGCCTGATACTGAAAACATAACCAAAAGCCTATAGCAGGGGACATCATGAGCATTAGGGGTGTAAAGCCTGCTCTTGTCTGGCTAAATGCATATATTATGCTTACCAAACTGTCCTATAAGCACTATACTTAATGTTAATATTCATATATTAAAGCTAATCTCAACTTTGGTTAGAGAAGCTTCTCTTTTCAGATAGCAGTAACCACTGGGATTACCACAAAGTCAATACAGTGCTGAGAAGAAGTGGTAGAGGAGTGTCCAGCATTGAAACATCTCTATCACACCCTCCAAGGCTCAGGGTCTATTGTGAAAGAGTTGGCAGAAAGAATGTAAGAGCCAAAGAAAGGGTAGGACTGTGTAGAGTGCAATTGTCCAGAAAGAAATTAGCCTTGACATCCATGACCTTGCAGTGACTACCAATACCTTCACAAGACCCTCATAATAGAGGAAAAGACGATGACATAAAACAAAAGAGAGACTAATGGACAGAAGGAGAGGATATGATGGAGAGTGGAATTATGAAGGGGAAAGTGAAGGAGGGGAGGGAATTATCATGGCTTATTGTCTATGACAATAAAAAATTATACATTAAACAAAATAAATAAAATTTTAAAAAGTCACTCTCTAACCGGCCTATTTCTGTATATCTCTCTCTCTCTCTTTCAAATAAATAAATAAAAATAAAAGTAATTTAAAAAGGAGGGGCTGGGTGTGGTGGTGCATGCCTTTAATCCTAGCACTTGGGAAGCAGAGGTAGGAGGATTGCCGTGAGTTCGAGGCCACCCAGACACTCACTAGTGAATTCCAGGTAGGCCTGGGATAAAGTGAGACCCTACCTAGAAAAACCAAAAAAACAAACATAAAAATAAAAAAGGAATGGCTGGAGAGATGCTTTAGTGGTTAATGTCCTTCCCTGCAAAGCCAAAGTACCATGTTTGACTCCCCAAGACCCACGTAAGCCAGATACACAAGAGGGGATCATGCATCTGGAGTTCGTTTGCAGTTCCTGGAGGCCCTAGTGCACCCATTCTCTCCCTCCCCCCCCAACCTATTTCTGTATCTCTCTCTCAAATAAATAAATAAAAATAAACTATTTTTAAAAGTAAAAAAAGAAAACTGAAACTAGACATAATCATCTTTCCTACTACAAAATTTAAGTCTAAATGGATTAAACACCTCAATAAAAGACCTAGACTCTTCTCCTACTGGAAGAAAAAATAGGAGGCACTCTCATGACATATGAGTGGAGAAAGACTTCCTGAACAAAAGCCAGTAGCCCAGGAAATTAAACAATCACTCAACCAATGGGATCTCATGAAGCTAAAAAGCTTTTGCACTGAAACATACCATATTATAAGCAGAGCCAATAGATTACCCACTGAATGGGAGAAAATCTTCACCAGCTATACCACTGACAGAAACCTAATATCTAGAATCTATAAAGAACTCAAAAAAAAACTAAAAAATAAAAAAATCAAACACCCACTCCAAAAACGGGGCAGAGAACTGAATAGGGAGTTCTCAGAGGAAGAATTACAACTGGCTAACACACACTTTGAAAAAATGTTCAACATCCCTAAAAATTAGGAAAATACAAACTAAAACAACCATGAGATTCCACCTTACTCTAGTAAGGATGGCAATCATTAAAAACTCTAACAATAAGTGTTGGTGAGGATGTGGGGGAAAAGGAACCCTCATCCACTGTTGGAGGGAACATAAACTTGTACAACCACTATGGAAATGAATTTGGAGATTTCTGAAAAGGATAAACATAGACATACCAACAGACCCAGTTATTCCCTTACTGGGCATTTATCCTAAATGCTCCTTGCATCCATACAGAGATATTTGCTCAACCATGTTTATAGATGCTCAATCCATTATATCCAAGAACTTGAATCAACCCAGATGCCCATCATTGGATGAATGGATAATGAAGTTGTGGTACATTTACACAGTGGAATTCTACACAGCAATGAGAAAAAAAGATACAATTACATTTGTAGAAAAATGGACAGACTTGGAACAGATCATACTCAGTGAACTCAAACAATCACAGAAAGACAAACACCACATGGTGTCACTTGTCTTCTGCTCCTAACCTGGATCAGCTCAAATTGCTGACATACTTGATAGGCAACTCAGGCCCAGACTATAGACCTGGTAGGGTCTGTGGGGGAGGGGAAGGGAAGGGTAGGAAAATACAAACACAAAACTAAATCCAAAATGAACGGGTACATTGTTACCTTTCTCCTTGGAGATAGACTAAAGATATAACCCTCAATAGGAGTAAGGGGGGAGCATGTGAATAGAAGGGCCCTGGAGAGGGTGAGATGAAGCTTAAGCTTAAAACAATTTTTTTGTCTCTCACCTGTAACTTCCAGTACCAGAAATCAGTTGGTACCCACAATGAGCTGTTAATCAGAGAAATCTACGAGGTCCCCAAAACAAGAGAGGTTTCTGTCAAATCACTTGATTACCACCTGAGGCAAAAGGTAAGACCATATTGCTGAGGAGACCATATATTGCCAACACAGCACATGCAGAGACCTGGCTGGAATCCAGAAGAGAGTCAGTACCTTTTTAGCCTGTCTAGTTCTGGAAAGCGCTACATGAGGTACTTGAGGAAAGTGGCCAACAACTGTCTGAGCAAACAGAGGTCTGAGCTACTCAGAAGCAAACACCATGACAAAATATACACACCAGTGCAATAGTGGCACATAGCCTTGGTGGTAAGCAATAGCTTTCTGATTGGCTAAGAGATTCACTGCATGTAAAGGAACCCATATCTGGAATTGGGAAACAGATCAGAATCTTATGGAGACAAAGATTATGTTTCCCAGCGTCAAGCTTTCACTAGACTTTGGCTACAAAGAAGGGTTAGATATCTCAAATGTTCCCTAAATTAATAATGCTTATCCCACTTCAATTATGCTGACTTCACTGTCATTTGGAGAATCTGTTGTTTCTTTTTCAAGAAGTAGTGAGATCTGAGGAGATAAACCACCCCTCATACTTCAGGCAACTCATAGCTGAAACCACAGAGGAACTGGGGAGAAGAGCAAGAGTGCTGTGTCCATGCAGAACATGATAATCAGAACCAGGCTAAAGAAGACAGACCCTGAGGATACTCAACACTTACCAAAGCAGAGATCCAGAGGCACATAAGAGGTCACCCTGAAGTAGACTTAAAATTCACCCACCATGGCTCAGAGGATTTTGCAGAAGAGGGCATGGAAAGATTGTAAAAGCCACAGGTTGAGACATCATGCCCGGAGGCATTCCCTCCCCACAAAAATAACTGACTGCTGCTCCCACAACCTATAACACATAACACTATAGGGAGTACTTACAACTCCACTGAGGAGAGTACCCAGTGAAACTGGGGCAGGGACAAGGAAAAAGAGGGTAGCAACACAAGATGTATCCATACAAAATGTTGTTAATAATAATAATGATTTTTAAAACCTGAGTTCTTCGAGGTATGATCTCACTCCAACCAGGCTAGCCTGGAATTCAATATATTGTCTCAGGTTGGCCTCAAACTAATGGTGATTGTCTTACCTCTGCTCTGAAGTGCTGGGATGAAAGGTATGTGCCACCACACCTGGTTATGTCTGTAGTGCTTTTAAGTGACTCAATGAGTGTAAAATAGGAGGAAGTTAATTATTGGAAAAATGTCCCACTATATTCCTCACAGCTTAGCATGACTCAGAGAATCACTAAAGCCCTGGATTCCAAATTCCTAAGTCATTGTTCTTTTGTGACATAGGTCTGCTTGGGTTGAAAGCAGTTGCTTAAATTGTATCTAGACTCAGAGTGGACAGAATCATGTGAAAATTCCAGAGATGGTATTAGTGTTGTCACATGAACACTCATTGTCCACTATTAAGGGAAAGGTAGAATAGTGTTCACAACATACCGATTGCCTGACCATGTCAATAGATAACATGAGGGAAGCACAGAATCCTGGAAGGAGCAACAACATAAAAATGTTCTAGGCCTGGGCGGGAAGCATGGCTTAGTGGTTAAGGCATTTGCCTGCAAAGCCAAAAAACCCAGGTTCAGTTCCCCAGGACCCACATAAGCCAGATGCACAAGGGGGCACATGCATCTAGAGTTTGTCTGCAGTGGCTGGAGGCCCTGGTGGACCCATTATCTCTCTCTCTCTTTCTCTCTCTCTCTCTTTCTCTGTCAAATAAATAAATAAAAATAAATTTCAAAAACAATGTTCTAGGCTGGGCATGGTGGTGCATGCCTTGAATCCCAGCACTCAGGAAGGATCACTGTAAGTTCAAGGTCAGCATGGGACTACAAAGTGAGTACCATGTCAGCCTGGGCTAGAATGAGACTCTACCTTGAAAAACTAAAAAAGTTCTGGTACCTGTGAGAACCCACTATCATACTTCATTAATTTCTCACAAATATGGGGGCCTCTACTTTTAGCTCATTGGCAATCCACAGGAAAGGCCAGGGTTCAAGTTTTTGACAGAGCTAAGACTTGTCAGCAGAACTAAGCCACATACCATGACAACAGGATTATCACATACAACTTCTTTATAAAGCCTGAAGTACAGATATGCAAATATTCACAATGATCTAAATATAGCTCTTATTGGTCATTACATACCATAGTATAAATCAATAGCAAATCTTTCCATTCTTATTCATCAAGTGAATGTTTTTAGTTCAGTAACACAAAATATACACACTTAGGCACTTTCACAGTGTTAAAAATAATATACAGGTAATTTAGTGAATAAAATTATAATTATGATGGAATAAAACTACAGCATAAAATAGAACTATCACTATGTAATCCTAAAGAAATATTTAAACAAAATGTTTTGAAAGATAGACTCCAGTCTACTTTAAGGGAAAGCATCCACGGGCAGTATGAACATACCTCCATAACTGAAAAATTTGCCCACAATCAAAAATATTATTGGAGGTCGAGGTATAATGGCACATGCCTTTAATCCCAGCACTGGGAGGCAGAGGTAGAAGTATCACCATGAGTTTGAGGCCACCCTGAGACTCCATAGTGAATTCCAGGTCAGACTGGGCTAGAGTGAGACCCTAACTCAAAAAACCAAATTTTGTGTATATATATATATATAAATGAGTGTCTGCTCTGAGTGTTTGATGAGTCATCTAAACTCATACTGGCCCTAACAGTAATGAGGGGAGTAGATATCACAGATATGTCATAGAGCTTGCAAGGACCTCACAATCCACATTGGGATAGCCAATAGCTGCTATTAGACAAGTGTGCTTATACCAGCTCATGACTACATTTAACATATTATAAAAATATATGTGTATATTTTTCCTAAGAATACATTTTTGTTCTCATGTAAATTGTTAGAAGTTTCTTGCCTCTAAATGTTTGACTACAATGAAGAATGTCCCTTTGAGGCTGGAGAGATGGCTTAGCAGTTAAGGCACTTGCCTGTGATTCCTAAATTCCCATGTTAGACTCTCCAGATGCCATGTAAGCCAGATGTCCAAATGTAAGTGCAAGGTTACACATTTCCACTACATGGAGCAAGCGCCTGGAGTTTGATTCCATTGGCTGAGGCCCTGGCACAACAGTTCTCTCTCTCTTTCCCTCTCTCTCTCTCTCTCGCTCTCTGTAATAAAAAAAACAGAAATAATAATAAAAAAGAATGTCCCTTTCACTGTGTGTTTAAATAATAGGCTACTCATTAATTAAGTAGAAAAAAATCTAATCAAGACAAAAATGTATTTTGGGGGGCTGGAGAGATGGCTTAGCGGTTAAGTGCTTGCCTGTGAAGCCTAAGGACCCTGGTTCGAGGCTGAATTCCCCAGAACCCACGTTAGCCAGATGCACAAGGGGGCGCAAGCATCTGGAGTTCTTTTGCAGTGGCTGGAGGCCCTGGTGCGCCCATTCTCTCTCTCTCTCTCTCTCTCTCTCTCTCTCTCTTTCTCTTTCCCTCTTTCTCTCTATGTCTGTTGCTCTCACACAAATAATTTTTTTAAATGAATAAAAAAATATTTTCTTCTAAGCATATTCTTGTGAAAGTATAACTGTCTTGGACATAAACATGTAATTATTAGTGTTTGATACAGAATTTCAAGTAATTTCAATTATGTCTTATTACCATTTCAGAAAACCAGGAACACACAAGTTTTTCACCACACGCCAGCCAGCACCTAATGCTTAGAGAAGAGGAGACCCTGCTTCAGCCAAGCATGTGTTATCCTCCATCTGCCACTTGATCAAAACTCCTAGGACATCATGGTCACTGCTCTTAAATGCCAAAGACACAGAATCACCAGGTAAAAAAGTGCCCTCAAGGTAGGCAGCAATCTTCTGCCTGTAAAGAGACTGTAGGGCTGGTTACCATGAGCCCTGTTCTTGCCTCAGTATAAGAAGCCCGCAAAGACAGCACCAATCTTCCAGGCACCCTCCCAGGACTTTGAAGTTCTTTCTCAGAACCACTCCAGCCTCATGTATTAGAAAATCGCTCCCTTTTCACGCATAGGAAAGCTGTGCTCCCTGTTGAGACAGCCATAGCTAACAAGCACTACAGCCCCTCCACTTCCCCAGCTCCCTCAGCCTTGTAGAGCTGGTTCCTCGCTGTCCCCCATAAGTGATGTTTTCACACGTGCACTTACCGATCCTGCCACCCCAACTGCCTGAGTGTCACTGAGCTTTGGTGAACTTTCTACCCTCTGCCCATGATTCCACTTGAATCATACAACACGTCCAAGCTCCTGTTCAAAAGTCACACAAAAGCCGGGCGTGGTGGCACACGCCTTTAATCCCAGCACTCGGGAGGCAGAGGTAGGAGGATCGCCGTGAGTTCGAGGCCACCCTGAGACTCCATAGTGAATTCCAGGTCAGCCTGGGCTAGAGTGAGACCCTACCTTGAAAAAAAAAAAAAAAAGTCACACAAGCCGTGGCACCCCTTCCAGCCCCCTAAAAGGATTCTGCCATGCACAGGGGTATGCTCTGTTATCTAAGCACAGACTTTTCTCCATTTGTAGAGGTGACTCAGTCCAGGAACCACAGGTCCTATTCATGCCCACTTTTCTAAGCTCCAGCTCAGTCCCTGGGAAAGCCAGCAATCACTAAATGATTGCCTAATTAAATCTAGTCATATAGCTTCAATCAGACAGGAACTACAGCAACAGGACTAGATGCCTCAGGGAAGGGATTAAAAGATGGGCAGAAAAGAGCTAATTCAGCGGCTCCACTGCCTCTCTCACCAAAAGGACCTTTGTTGCCAGGCCAGCCCCCCCCCCCATCCTGAGGCTCAGATGCCAGGGAACCCTGGCCTACCTTGCACTACTTTGCCATCCTCCTCTCTTTAACAGGAGTGCCAAATCTCAGACTAGGCAGATTCCTGCCATTGTACGCCGACAGGTTCAGAATTTCCTACAGACAGAAGCCTCCTCAAACAGATCATGTGACACTCAAACTATATACATCATTATAAACTTTCATATAAATAGAAGTAAAACACATAAATAAAACTACAATTGTGAAGGCATAAAATCACAGTATAAAATATAGCTATCACTATGCAATCTAGAAGAAATATTTAAGCAAAGTATTTTGAAAGATACATTCCAGTCAACTTGAAGGGAAAGCATCCAAAGGTAGTGTGAACTTACCTCCATAACTGAAATTGCTGCCCATAGTCAAATATGATTGGAATATAACACTGTCTGCTCCATCTGTTTGGTCATTCATCTAAACTCAGACTGGCCCTAACAGCACTGAGGGGAGTAGATATCACAGATGTCATAGAGTTTTCAGTGACCTCACAATCCACATTGTGATAGCCAACAGCTGCTACTAGATAGGTGTGTTTATATCAGCTCATGACCACATTGACAAGTTATTATAAATATACATATATGTGTGTATAATATTCTTTCCCTAAGTATATTACTACATATGTATTTTTTTCTCACGTTTATTTTGCAAGACTTTTCTCTAAATATCTACCTACACTGAAGAATATTCCCTAACATATGTGTTTCAATGACAGGCTACTTACTGATTACTGAGTATGTAAGAGAAAAGTATTTTCTTCTACGCATTCTTGTGAAGATATAACTGTTATGGGGAGTTCCTCTGCCATGACTCAGGCAGGACACCCTGGTGGACTTGCTGGTCAAGAAGCAAGTACAGCATGGTGTGGGCTAAGCGAGGTAGGGTGGTACTGAGTGTGGGCCCAGCTGTCTCCTCAGCTCCTGGAATACCCAGGCTTCCCGAGAGGCCACTAGCCTGCCCAGTGGCCACAGGTCCTGAGGCTATTGCCTGTTGAGAAAGCTGGCCACTGGCTGCTGCCTCCAGAGATCAACTACTGCCTGTCAGTTGGTGCTTCTCGATGGTGAGGGACCCAGCTCACTGCCCCACCACCTGGCTGAGGATGGTCTCAAATCTGACATAACTTGTGGGTGGAATTCAAAACTCTACCTGCTCTCAGGGGGCTGCGCAGGTCTCAGGAGTGACTGTCCCTTCCTCTTCTGTCTCCTGCTGCCCTGGATCTCCAGAGCTTCTGCTCTTGCTGCACTCCCCAGTGCACAGGCCATGTGGCCACATGACGTGGTTTTTCATAGGACACGGATGGGCAGTGGGGTGGCAGTGGCACAGCAAGCAGAGAACATTCTGGGGAGTTCTGGCTTCTAATGATGGCACTGAGGACCCAGTGGCCTGTGGCAGGACTTCAGCTACAAGAGTAAGTAGAGCAGTTATTTAAAATGTCAAAATTTGTGTTGGAGAGATGGCTTAGCAGTTAAGTGCTTGCCTGTGAAGCCTAAGGACCCCAGTTCGAGGCTTGATTCCCCAGGACCCACGTTAGCCAGATGCACAAGGGAGTGCATACATCTGGTATTGTGGAGTATAAGAAATGCAGGAAAGAGAGGGTCATTGGGTTTGCAACATGGTCTTGTGTTTTGGAAATGGCCATGAGCAGTGTGAAGCAAGTTTGCTGGATGGCTGCATGGAGACCCCATGGGATCATGAGGATGAACCATGGGTTGCAGTAGAGACCTAGTGCAAATGCCAGGACCATGAGATGGCTGCCAAGGAGAGCTGCTGGCCCCATATGAAGTTTTCCAGGACTGTGAGTAGCCTAGCTGGAGGGGTGGAATTGGAACTCCAGAGACTTGTTGCTAGTTAGAGTTATCAGACTTGGAGATTTGTCATTGACCAGAGTTGTTGGACTTGGAGCTACAGAGTTTGATGTTTGCCCTGTTTAAATCTTGTATTGGTTGAATATTTCTTTGCTATACCCAATGCCATATTTTGCAGTGTGAATGTTTATTCTATACCATTATGGTGTTGGGGGGATTTTTTTGGTAATATGGCTCAGTTAAAAGATCTTGGACTACCGGGCGTGGTGGCACACGCCTTTAATCCCAGCACTCGGGAGGCAGAGGTAAGAGGATTGCTGAGAGTTCAGGGCCACCCTGAGACTACATAATTAATTCCAGGTCAGCCTGGACCAGTGTGAGACCCTACCTTGAAAAACCAGGAAAAAAAAAGATCTTGGACTATGGGGATGTTTGAATATCATTGGGATTGATAAAAACTATGGGGACTTTTAAAGTTGGACTGAATGCATTGTATTTTACATCATGTATGGATATCAGTTTATGGGGGCCAGGGACAGAAAGTGGTGGTTTGATTCAGGTGTCTCCCATAAACTTAGGTGTTCTGAATGCTAGGTTCCCAGCAGGTGGAGACTTGGGAATTAACATCTACTCAAGGGAGTGTATTGTTTGGGGCAGGCTTATGGGTGTTATAGCCAGTTTCCCCAAGACAGTGTTTGGCACACTCCCCTGTTGCTATGGTCCACCTTGTGTTGGCCAGGGGGTGATGTCCACCCTCTGCTCATGCCATCATTTTCCCTGCCATCATGGAGCTTCCCCTTGCCTGTAAGCCAAAATAAACCTCTTTTTCCCACAATCTGCTCTTGGTTGGGTGATTTCTACCAGCAATGTGAACCTGACTGCAACAGCCAGTGCTCAGCTAACGTTATCCCTTTTATCCAGCCCAAGACCTAAGCCTATGGCATGTGCTGCCCACAATTTAGATTAATCTAAATTAACTTAATCTAGAAAATCTCTCACAGGCATGCCAAGAGACTCATGTCCAGGTTATTCTAGGTCCTGCCAAGTTGACAATATAAACCATCTCACTTTACACCCTTTAGAAATTTAAGTTGTCAGGTGTATTGCCAAGTGCATCTCTGCCATAAAATACTGCTACTTTACCCCAATATGTTTGTATGGATGGACAGATGTATAGATAGATGATAGATAGATAATAGATAGATTAGATAGATGGATGGATGGATGGATGGATGGATAGATAGATAGATAGATAGATGATAGATAGACATGCAGTTTTTAGTCTAGTTTATTATCCACTAAGCACTTGGAAATCAGCTTAATTGCTGGGTGTGGTGGCACATACCTTTGATCCCAGCACTCAGGAAGATGAGGTAGGCGAATTACTGTGAGTCCTGCACAGTAAATTTCAGGGCAGCCTGGGTTACAGTGAGACTCTAACTCAAAAAACAAAAAATAAATAAATAAATCAGTTTAATGGCTGAGCACAGTTATTACCTTAGAGGGTTTAGCGGTGTCCTGAAATTAAAGTTTGGACTTATTAAAAGTAGGATAAGAAGGGCTGGAGAAATAGTTTAGCAGTTAAGGCACTTGCCTGCAAAGCCACAAGACCAGGTTCAATTCCCCAATACCCATGTAATGCCAGATGTACAAGGTGATGGATGCGTCTGGAGTTTGTTTGCAATAGCTAGAGGCCCTGGCATGCCCATACATTTCCCTCTCTCTCTCAGTTTCTCTCTCTCTCTCCCCCTCAATCCCTCCCACTTTTTCTCAAATAAGAAATAAATAAAACAATTTTTTTTTTTGTTTTTTTGAGCTAGGGTCTCGCTCTAACTCAGGCTGACCTAGAATTCACTCTGTAGTCTCAGGGTGGCCTTGAACTCAGTGGCAATCTCCTTACCTCTGCCTCCCCAGTGCTGGGATTAAAGGTGTGCACCACCACACCCAGCTAATAAAACAGTGTTTAAAAGTAGGGTAAGGTAATGGAGTTCTACTCAGTGGTAAAGAAAAATGAAGTTAGGAAATTTGCAGGAAAATGGATGGTTCAGGAAAGGATTATACTAAGTGAGGTAACTCAGGCCCAGAAAGACAAATGTCACATGTTCTCTCTCATATGTGGATCCTAGCTACAGATGATTGGGCTTCTGTGTGAGTAGGAAGAAAACTCAGTAGCAAAGGCCAGTAAGCTAGAAAAGAGATATAAAGGGAAGAGAAAGGAAGGGACGGGGGGTACTTTATAGGATGGTATTGTATATATGTAAGTAGAAGAATAGATTAGTGGGGGTAAAAATTCCCAAGTGAGGTTAGGGGAAGAGATTGAGTAAAGGAAAGGTGGAGGGAGGGCTAATCAAAGTCTAAGAGGATATAAATAAATCATATGGAAACCTAATTTTTTGGACAATGGAACACTCAGGAGCTGTAGATTGTTGATAGAAAAATTTCAGTGCTAGGAATGGGATACCTTCCAGTGAGTTGTTGGCCAGGGAGGTCACTGATGCCCCCAAAACATTATAGGCCATTGCCAAAGTCCTTGGTTTCCCACCAGGAATAGATGGTAAGACCCTATTGCTGAAGACTCCACATACTTGGGCTGCAAGGCCACTGAAAAATCCTGCTGGAACTGAGCTTATAACCTCCTTCATGTAGACCAGCTGACAGAAAGCTGGAAGAAGCCATTCTGCATGCAGTTCAATGGAAGAAAGAGAAAATACCAGTGAAGATACTCAACAGTGGACACTGCAAGACTTATATTTGGCCAGCCAGGCCAAATGAGCCAACGGGTGCAATAGTGGCACATCCATCATGGTAGAAACCAACTGCCCTCTAATTGGACTGGAGGCCTACTCCATGAGAGGGAATACATCCCTGATACTGAAAACGTAAAACAGGGGTAGTCATGAGCCCTAGGGGTGTAATGTCTGCTGCTGTCTGGCTAAATGTATATACTATGCTTATCAAACTGCCCAGAAAGCACTTCTCTTAATGTTCATACCCTTATATTAATGCTACTCTCACTTTTGGCAGAGAATCTTCTCTTTTCAGATGGCAGTGACCTTGGGATGACTCAGAAGGCATCATGGTGCTGGAAAGAAGGGACCGGAGTGCTCAGTACTGCAATATCTCTATCACACCTTCCAAGGCTCAGGGTCTATTGTGGAAGAGGTGGTAGAAAGAATGTAAGAGCCAATGGAAGGGTAGGACTCCTTACAACGTGCTCCCCCCAGACACAAAATGGCCTGGATATCCATGACCTCACAGTGCCTGACACTACCTACACAAGACCATCATGATAGGAGGAAAAGATCATGACATCAAAATAAAAGAGAGACTGAGATGGAAAGAATGGAGTTTCAAAGGGAAAAGTGGGGGGAGGGAGGGTATTACCATGGGATATATTTTTTAAATCATGGAAGTTGTTAATAAAAAATTGGAGGGGGGAAAGTAGGGTAAGGGGATAGAGAGATGGCTCAGCGGTTAAGGTGCTTGCCTGCAAATCCTAAAGACCTGGGTTAGATTTCCCAGTACTTACTAAAGCTGGATGTGCAAAGTGGCACATGAATCTGTAGTTCATTTGGGGCAACTAGAGGTTCTGGCATGCCCATTCTCTCTCTTTTTCTCCTTCTCTCTCTCCCTCCAATCCCCCTACCCTTGCCTCTCTTCTCTCTGTCTTTCTCTGCTTGCAAATAAATAAATAATTTTTAAGTAGAGTAAGCCTTAAACTCAGCACTCAGGAAACAAAGGTAGGAGGATTGTCATTAGTTCAAGACTAACCTGGGACTTCAAAGTGAGTTTTTGGTCAGCCAAGGCTAGAATGAGATACTATATCAAAAAAACTTTTAAAAAAGTAAGTGCTGGAGAAATGGCTCAGTGGTTAAGGCATTAGCCTTAGGTGGAAGAAGGATCCCAGGACCAGGCATTGGTTGAATCCTGATCCTGATTGACAGGTGGGCTGTTGTATAACTTTGGATGATCAGGACATCCCAACATTTTGAGTATATGTACAACCGTTCATGCATATCCATGAGATGGTAAATGGAGGTTTTTCATGACTGGTCACTTCAAGGACAAATTACACTTCCACTGGGCTTAGACCCAATACCAGTCTAAAAAGATCTTTGTTACCTGTCCTCCTACCAAGATATAAACAAACAAAAATGTATTTTGTCCCTGAACATAAAATACTCACAGAAGGAGAGGTGCTGAGTGTTGCCCTACTGGGAAAGCCAAGGAGAGGTCGCCTGAGTCAAGGGCTGTTCCTACACTTGCTTACATCAAAGGGAACTAACATATTAATTTGGGGTTTTTGTTGTTGTTCTTGTTTTGTTTTTAGGCAGGGCCTCTCACTCTAGACCAGGCTGACCGGGAACTCACTCTGTAGCCCCAGGTTGGCCTCAAACTCAGTGATCCTCTTACCTCAGAAGGCATATGCCACCATGCCGGGCAACCACATTAATTTTGTAGATACAAAAACACAATTCTCACCTTAAAGGAAATAAGATAGTTTATTCTAGAGCCAAATAGTAACCATGGCCTGTGAATACGGATTTAGATTACCCTAAATACCATGTTCCAGTGTGGTACCAATATCACAAGATTTTTTGTAAATAGCAGTAGAACAAAGAAATTCATGCATCAAGGTTCTTTAAAAATACATTTGTGGGAACATCAGGTGGGCGGGTGCAGCAAAGCAGGCAAATCTCTGCCATCTTTGGTGAAAGCTGGCATTGCAGATGTTCATACTGTTGTTTTTGTCTCAGGACCAGGAAAAAACTGGAAAATGGTCAAAGCATGAGCAAGACAAAGGAACTTTGTTGGAAAGCCTCAAAGTGTCAGGGTAAGCATGTTTGAGTTTTCAGCTGGTGTGGTGGTTTGATTCGGGTATCCCACATAAACTTAGGTGTTCTGAATGCTAGGTTCCCAGCTGATGGAGATTGGGAATTAATGCCTGTTGGGGGTGGGCTTATGGGTGTTATAGCCAGTTTCCCCTTGCCAGGGTTTGGTACACTCTCCTGCTGTTGTTGTCCATTTGATGTTGGCCAGGAGGTGATTTCCACCCTCTGCTCATTCTATTGTTTTCCCCGCCATTATGGAGTTTCCCGAGTCTGTGAGCCATAATAAGCCCTTTTTTCCCCAAAAGCTGCTTTTGGTCAGTTGACTTCTGCCAGCAAGGCAAACCTGAATGCAACAATAAAGTTGGCACCAAGAGTGGGGTCATTGTTGGTTGAAACCTAACTGTGTGGCTTTTGGCCTTTTGGAGCTGATATTTGAGAGGAGTGTGGAAGGAGTTGAATTTTTGGCCTAAGAGATGTCTTGCCATTCTGTAGATACAGCTTAGTGGACTATTCTGGTCAGAGCTGAAAGACCTGAATGAAATGAAAACTAAGAACTGTGAGATTTGGCTTGTGAGGGTGAGAAAGAACTTTGACTGGACTGGACTAGGAATTTGTGTGAGAAGCTTGCTGTTATGCCCATGTCCTCAGAATTTGTGCAGGGTTGCATGGCATAGAAATGGACTGGGTGGCTGGGCATGGTAGTGCACGCCTTCAATCCCAGCACTTGAGAGGCAGAGGTAGAAGGATCACCATGAGTTCAAGGCCACTCTGAGACTACATAGTGAATTCCAGGTCAGCCTGGACTAGAGTGAGACCGTATCTCAAAAAAAAATTTTTTTTAATTTTAAAAAGAAATTGACTGATGTGAGCATAGGGATATGGCACAGAAATGAAATCTTTGGGCTAAAACTTCTGTTCATTCAGCTGCAATTATATGGGAGATTACAACCTTTGAGATTGGGACAGCTGACCTGCGTAGGAGCAACAGGAAGAATGTAGACTCTTGAAGGGGTCTGAGTGCTCAATGTGTGTCCTGTTCTTCAAAGTCTGATTTATTCCCCCCTGGATTAACAAATTGGCACCCTACCTGGTATTCTGGAGTATAAGAAATGCAGGAAAGAGAGGGTCATTGAATTTGCAACATGGTCTTATAGCTATGGGCAGTATGAAGCTGGTTTGTTGGAAACCTGCATGGAGGCCTGATGGAGCCAGGAGGATGAACCGTGGGTTGCAGGGGAGATCTAGTGGAGATGCTGGAACCATGAGATGGCTGCTAAGGAGAGCTGCTGGCCCTGGATGAAGTTTCCCAAGACTGTGAGTAGCCTAGCTGGAGGGGTGGAATTGGAACTCCAGAGACTTGTTGCTGGTTAGAATTATCGGACTTTGAGAATTGTCACTGACTAGAATTGTTGGACTAGGAGCTTCAGAGTTTGATGCCCTGTTTAAGTCTTGTATTGGTTGAATATTTCTTTGCTATGCCCATCTTTACAGTGTGAATGTTTATTCTGTGCAATTATGGATTTTTTGAAGACTTTGGTATTATGGCTCAGTTAAAAGATCTTGGACTATAGGGTCTTAAGAGATGGCTTAGCGGTTAAGGTGTTTGCCTACAAAGCCAAAGGATCCCAGTTCGACTCTCCAGAACCCACATAAGGCAGATGCACAGGGGGCACATGCATCTGGAGTTTGTCTGCAGTGGCTAGAGGCGCTGGCGTGTCCATTCTCTCTCTCTCTCTGTCTCCCTCCCTATTTCTCAAATAAATAAAAAATATATATTTTAATTATTCTTGTTTATTTTTATTTATTTATTTGAGAGCGACAGGGAGAAGGAAGCAGAGAGAGAGAGAATGGGCACTCCAGAGCTTCCAGCCACTGCAAACGAACTCCAGACTCATGTGCTCTCTTGTGCATCTGGGTAACATGGGTCCTGGAGAATCAAGCCTCGAACCGGGGTCCTTAGGCTTCACAGGCAAGCGCTTAGCCGCTAAGCCATCTCTCCAGCCCTAAAATATATATTTTTTAAAAAGATCTTGGATTATAGGGATGTTTGAACTTCATTGGGATTGATAAAAACTACGGAAACTTTTAAAGTTGCACTGAATGCATTGAATTTTACTTCATGTATGATTGTCAGTTTATGGGGGCCAGGGGCAGAATGTGATAGTTTGATTCAGGTGTCCCCTATAAACTTAGGTGTTCTGAATGCTAGGTTCCCAGCTGATGGAGATTTGGGAATTAATGCCTCCTGGAGGCAGTGTATTGTTGGGGGTTGGTTAATGGGTATTATAGCCAGTTTCCCATTCACAGTGTTTGGTACATTCCCCTGCTGTTGTTGTCCATCTGATGTTGTCCAGGAGGTGATGTCCGCTCTTTGCTCATGTTATCATTTCCCCCTGCCATCATGGAGCTTCCCCTTGAGCCTGTAAGCCAAAATAAACCTTTTTTTTTTTTTTTTTCACAAAAGCAGCTCTTGGTCGGGTGATTTCTGCCAGCAATGAGAACCTGACTGTAACAGCTGGCAAACAAAAATGAAAGTAAGTTGGGCGTGGTGGTGCAAGTCCCTAGTCCCAGCAGTAGGGAGGCAGGAGTAGGTAGTTTGCAAATGAGTTTGAGGCCATCCTTGCCACTATATAGTGAATCCCGGGTCAGCCCATTCTCTCCTTGCTTTCTCTCTCTCCTTTCAATTGAATAAAAATATTCCAAAAAAAAAAAAGAGTTAATTCAGTTTGTGGATCATCTGGCCAAGATGCCACGCCTCTTGGAGGTGGGAAGACTATCCCCCTAATGAGATAATGTACTTAAACCTCCAGAAGGCCCTCCCTTGATGAAAATGCTCACAGACTCAGTGCTGAGTCTGCCAACTTTTCTGAGTTCCAACTCAAAAAATACAACCTCCCCCCACACATTCCCCCTCCCTCTCCCCATTTTCTTTTCCCCAGGTAGGGTCTAGCTCTAGCTGACCTAGAACTCACTCACTCCAGCCCAGGCAGGCCTGGAACTCACAGCGATCCTCCTACTTCAGTCTGGCAAATGCTGCAATTAAAGGCCTGCGTCACCACGCCCAGCTAGCTTGTATAATGGAAAAAGGATTTTACCCAATAGTCGAAAGAATGTTAAGTAAAACATAAATGTGGGCAATAAATATCTACTAAGGGAGCCAAAAATAGCCCAAGATTATTTAAGACATTTCATTTCAGGTTTTTACAGTCACTGAAGTTTTAACCAGTCCCCAGGGGTCTGGGGCGGTGGGTAACCCCCTTAAATAAACTCAGGTCCTCCTGGGTGGGGCCTGGGGCGTTGGGTCACCCTCTTAAACTCAGGTCCATCCTTAAAGGGTCAGCGCAGAAGCTTGTGGGAAATGTAGTCTCCCCCACCCAGGTCCAGCACAGGACCATGGGAATGGCTCTTCCGGGTTCCTTTGCTCATGCGCAATACTCGGTCCATTCCCAGCGCTTCCCGCTGGGAAATTCCGGGGTCCCGCAGCTCCAGGATGCTGCTCCGAGAGCTCTGGGGTTGAATTCTGTGTCCTTGAAGGTTGATACGAGAGTGGCAGAGGAGTCCCGACCTAGGTGGACCGGACAGCTGAAACGTGGGTGGTTTGCAGGCGGAGCCGTGGCTGGACGGCCTGGAACGTGGGTTTCTCCCGGACCGGAGAAGGGGTGCCGGGGGAACCCGCTGTCACGATTGCTTTGTTAGAGGCTAGTGCGTGCCTCCAGGGATAAGAAGTTGGTTCCAGAATTTCCGAGAGTGGACTGCGATAGCTGGGAGCTGGACGTTTATCCTGCGATTCTGTCATTCAGAGATCCTGCTGTTTACCTCGGTGACATTCAGCTTGTCCATCCGTAAGATTCCCAGAATTGTCATGTGTGTGCAGAACGAGTCTTGCTATGTGTGTGGTAGTCCAGTGTTTAGAGTTTCCTTTTGTCTCTCCCAGTAATGTGCCTGTAGCCTCCTTAGCATTTCTAGTTTGAGTTTACAGAAGTTTATCCACGGCCTTGTTTCCAGAGACATCTCTGCTCTGGAGATGGGGCACTAGATTTAAGTGGGTGTAGCAGAGTTTGGAGGAGGGAGCCCTAGGAATGGGAATGCTCCCCAAAGAACACTATCTAACTCTCACTGTCACTTCAAAGCAGAAGCACAAGAGTCAGCGTTGCAAGGCAGCGGCAGGTATTGGTCCTGCTGCCTAGATTTGGATATTCTGTTTCATCTAAAGCTCTCTGTTTCGACCAGCTTTCAGCAAAGAGAAAGGTGAGTGGGACTGAGGGATAAACCCAGGCCTTGTAAATGTCACCTGTAGGAGGAGGGGATGAGAGTTTGGTCTGGGGTCACACCAGAAAAGCTGTGTCAACATAGTTTATTGTGTGTGTGAGGGGGGGTCACTAATCCTGAGTGTAGAGGTCAGAGAACAACCTTAACCATAATATTTCCACCTTGAGAAGGTCTCCTCACAGGATTTGCCAGATTAGCAAATTCTCCTGTCTCGGCCTCCCATCTGGCCTTAGGCATTGGGATTCCAGACACCTACTACAGTTGTTTTATGTGGGTTATCAGGATCCCGAGCTCAGATTCATGCTTGGGAAACAAGTGCTTTATCTACAGATCGAGATCTCAGTCTGACTGCTAACCTTTTTGTGTGTGTGTGTTTGTTTATTTTTCGAGTTAGGGTCTGCCTCTAGTACAGGCTGACCTGAAATTCACTGTGTAGCCTCAGGCTGGCCTCAAACTCACAGCCATCCTCCTACCTCTGCCTCCCATGTGCTGGGATTAAAGGCATGCACCTGGCTCAGCTTTTTAAAAGTTTTTTGTTTTTTTTTTATTTGCAAGCAAGGGGTGGGGGAGGAGATGGGCATGCATGCCAGGGCTTCTTGCCACTGCAAACAAACTCCAAATGCATGCATCACTTGATGCATCTGGCTTGGGTCATTAGCCTTCACAGGCAAGTGCCTTAATTGCTGAGCCATCTGTCCAGCCCTGACACGTATGTGTCCAACAACCTGAGTCCACACAGTTGAGATTCATGGTGGCTTTCCTTAATTGTACATGTGCCTGGGAGCTTCACTTGATTGCATTGTAAGACTTTCTCCCCTGCATAATTTTGTTTAAAAGCATTAAGTTTTAGGAGATAAGCTAACTAGCAGTTGCTGTGTATAGTGAACCTGCCAGCACATCTGGCAAGTGTTCTTAACAATTGAAGTTCTGTGGGTTCACATTTAGAAATAGGTTCAGTTAGACATTTTGTGATAGTTTTGTTTGTATTACAGGTATGACCTTAGTCCTTTTTTGCCTTGACTGAGGTTGGTTGGTTGAAGATGGGTCACTCACATGGCCACTAACACGCTGGCTTTTGGCTAGGCCTTATGCCTCTTAGCAGGATAGTCCAGGTTCTCCATAGTATGACTGTGCCTAAAGCAACAGTGAGCAAAGGCTTTATAAACCTCTGTTTATGTCATATTTACTGATGTCCCATTAGCCAAGGCAAGTAAGATATGGCAGAGTCCAAGTCATTGTCCCCAAGTGCTGTGTACGTGCCAGGATACAGGGTTATGTATCATTGGGAACCATTACTGGAACAGTTTACCACAAAAATAAATATTGAATAAAATTTTCTCTGTATCATTGCAGGTGAAAATGTTGGGTTGCAAAAAGCATACTTTCCATGAAGTTTAAAAAGCAAAAGGGGACTGGAGGGATGGCTTAGTGGTTAAGGTGCTTACCTAAAAGGCCTAAGGACCCAAGTTTGATTCAACCAGAACCCACATAAGCCAGATGCACATAGTGGTGCATGTGTCTGGAGTTTGCAGTGTCAAGAGACCCTGGTGTGCCCATTCTCTCCCTTTCTCTCCCTCCCAATCTCTCTCGTATAAATAAGTAAATAAATAATAAAATATTTAGCCAGACATGGTGGTGCATGCCTTTATTCCCAGCATTCAGGAGGCTGAGGTAGGAGGATTGCCATGAGTTGAAGGCCACCCTGAGACTACATAGTATATTCCAGGGCACCCTGAGCTAGAGTTAAACCCTACGTCAAAAAACCAAAAATAAATAAGTTAATTAAATTAAATGTTTAAAAAGCAAAAGATAGTGGAAATGTTTAAAAAGCAAAAGATAGCGGAAATGTTCATAAAGGCTCCTGTGTAATATCCCTGGATGACTGAGAAAATAGTTCATATATCCTAAGTGTTTTTCTATGACAGTAATTTATTGAGGGCATAATATGTCTTTCTTTTGTTTAAGATACTCAGTTAGGACTGGAGAGATGGCTTAGCACTTAAGTTACCCTGCAAAGCCTAAGGATCCAGGTTTGATTCCCCAGAACCCACATAAGCCAGATGCACATGGTGGTACATGAATCTGGAGTTTGTTCACAGTGACTAGAGGCCCTAACGTACCCATTCTCTCCCTCCCTCCCTCCTTCCCTCCCTTCTCTCTCTCCCTGTCTCATAAATAAATTTTAAAATTATTATTTTTTATTTGAAAGGAGAGAGAGAGAGAATGGATATGCCATGGTCTCCAGCCACTGTGAACAAACTCCAGATGCATGTGCTACCTTGTACATCTGACTTATGTGGGTTCTGGGCAATTGAACCTGGGTCCTTTGGCTTTGCAAGGAAGTGCCTTAACTGCTAAGCCATCTCTTCAGCCCCAAAATAAAATACTTTTTAAATACTCAATTATTTCTTTGTGAAACATTGTTGCTAATTCTATAGGTAATAGGTATTTTAATTAAACCCCGAAATAAATTATATTTCTAATCTCTATCAACCAATTGAATGTGGGTACATCTTTACTAAGGACTTTGATACCCTTGCCTGAGATAGAAAGGACTCTTCTCAGAAAGGATTTTTCTTTTCTTTTTTTTGTTTCAGCCTGTGTATAATTGTTTTGAGTGGAAGAATATATGATTTAGCTGCACCAATTTTCTCTGGACTTCAGTTTGCCTCACAGCTATGTTTCCAGACTGCTCCCTGTATTGCAAGGAGCAACAGAAACTAAATGACCATGTGGTGAGTTGTTTGTTCATTCCTCACTTTGTTTTATTGTATCTTATGAAGTTTATGGAGTTTGGGAATTAGTAGAGGTAACTGAAAAAGTAAGATTTAACCTCAGGGAAATGTACATAAATAAGATATTATGTATTAGTCAGTGTTCTCCAGAGGGACAGAACTGGCACAGTGAATATATACTTTAAAGGGGCCTCATAAGATTGGCTTACACAATATGGGCCGAGCAGTTCAACAATGGCTGTGTACAAGCTGGGGAGTCTGAGAACCCAGTAGCTGCTCAGTTTGTGAGGCTGATGTCTCAGTAGTTCCAATGTGGTGCTAGAGAACTAGAGGGTTCCTGGAGAGCTGCCAGTCTTCAGTCCACACTGGAAAGCACAGGAAGCTGGGTTCTGATGTCAGCAAAGGAAGACAGCAAGAGATGGATTCTCTGGGCTGAAGAGATGGCTTAGCTGTTAAGCACTTGCCTGTGAAGCCGAAGGACCCTGGTTCGAGGCTAGATTCCCCAGGACCCAGGTTAGCCAGATGCACAATGGGGCGCATGTGACTGGAGTTCCTTTGCAGTGGCTGGAGGCCCTGGCGTGCCCATTCACTCTGTGTCTATCTGCCTCTGTCTCTCTCTGTCTGTCGCTCTCAAATAAATAAGTAGATAAAAGTTTTTAAAAAAAGAGAGATGGATTCTCTAACAAGGAGCAAAGGCAAGCAGGGGAAAATGATGCTATATCCTGTTTCCTCGCTCTCTAATATATATATAGGCTGCCACTGGATGGGCTGCGTACTGTGAGGGGAATTCTTCCTGAGTTGATCCTTCTGGAAATGCCCATACAGACCTGCCCAAGAGGCATGTTTCTTACTTGAATCCTGATCCAATCAAGTTGACAATACAAACTATCCATCACATGTCCACCCTTGTCAAAGTGACATCTCCTTATCATGATTTATTTCCAAGTACAGACAGTAACAAGGTCATAATTCTGCCTAACATGATATAAATATCCCACATATAACCAGAAATGCAGTATTCTTTCCCTCCAAATAAACGTTGAAGAATGTTTAGCCTTTAGTATTTCATAACGTAAATATGATAATATAAATTGTATTAGTTACTTTCTGGTTGCTGTAATAAGATACCTTGCGAGAAGCAGCTTAAGGAACAAGAGGGTTTTTTCTCTGCCTTACAGTTTTGAGGGGATACATTCCATGGTAGTTCGAAAGGCAAAGCAGCAGAAGCAGGAGGCCAGCTGGTTACACTGCACCGATAGTCAGGAAGAGGACGAACAGGAGCTGGAGCTGTGCTATAAAACTCAAGGCCTGTCCCCAGTGACTCCTTTCCTCCCGCAAGGTTTCACCTTCTAAAGGTTCCACAACCTTACCACATAAGCTGAGAACTAAGTGTTGAAACGCATAAGCCTATGGGGTACATTTTACATTTTAACATTCCACCCCTTACCCCCATAGGCTCATGGACATCTCATGATGCAAAATGCATTCAGTCCACCTTCAGAAGTTCTTTTTCAGTCCCCACACTGTTCAGAGAAACCAAAATCTCTTCTAAGACTCCAAGCAATCCCTTAACTGTGAACTCCTGTAAAATCAAAAATCAAATTACAACCTTCCAACATATAATGGCACAGAGTAACTATTCTAACAGGGAAGAAGGAGGACAAAACAAGGAAAGCACAGTAAATACTAGACCCAGTCCTGAGTGTCCCACTTCCTCTAGCAAGGCGGCATCTCCTAAAGGTTACACAGCCTTCCCAAACAGCATCACTAGCTGGGGACCAAGTGTCCAAACACATAGACCTATTGAGACAATGTAATTCTAACTACAACATTCATTTAACAACACTGAACTACTGGTATCTCAGTAGGTATCACAGTACATGATGAAGAAGTAAGACAAGAAAACATAAGTTCGTACAAATAAGAAAACAGGACAGAGAGCAGAGGTAGGAAGATTGCTGTGAGTTTGAAGCCAGCCTGGGACTACAGAGAGAGTTCCAGATCAGCCTGGGCTAGATAAAGACACTACTTGGAAAGAAAGAAAGAAATAAGGAGAGGGGGGAGGGAGAGGAGGGAGGGGAGGCGAGGAGAAGAGAAGGGAAGGGGAGGGAAGGAAGGAAGGAGGGAGGGAGGGATGGAGGGGAAGGGAGGGGAGGGGAGGAAGGAAGGGAAAAAGAGGGAGGGAGGGAGGGAGGGAGGGGAGGGGAAAGGAAGGGAAAGAAAGAGAGGGAGGGAGGGAAAGGAAGGAAGGAAGGAAAGAAAGAAACAAGGAAAGGAAAGAAAAGAAAAGAAGGGAGAGAGGGAGGGAGAACAGAAACACTCATGTTTCTGTAATTGGTCACATGGTCCTAGCTGATATTTGTAACTACCCATTCAGGATTTCCTCTACTCTTAGCAAGCACCTCAGCAAGTCTTTGGAGGGGTGACCCATACCTTCATTCCTTAAGGGTCTGGGCCATTTATTACCCTGCCTTCATTGGGTTGTTGTAGTTTCCCATTGACTTTAAACCAAGAGATGCTATAAAGGATCTCCTGTACTCCAGATATACTTTTCCTTACCTCCATTGTGGAGGAACAGTCCAGTTTGCTCTTCGTAGTCTGGGTCAATCACCCTGCTAGCTTTATAACTCCTTTCTTAGCCTGTTCACTGAACAGCAACAGGAGCCCAAAGTCCAAGGAGAAGTCTTATTTTCCAGTTCACTGGAATGTTTGTTGTGCCTCCTGGCAGAATCATTCCAGACTCTGGAGCCAAGACTTTTAGATCAGCAGAGCATAAAGTTACAGGGACAGGAAGCAAAAATCTTTCCAGTGGGTTGCTAGGGGTAATGGTAAGTGGCACCATTCCCATTTTTTTTTAAATATGTTTTATTTATTTATTTGAGATCAAGAGAAAGAGAGGGGGTGGCGGGAGAGAATGGGCACACCAGGGCCTCCAGCCACTACAAACCAACTCCAGATGCATGCGCCACCTTGTGCATTTGGCTTACATGGGTCCTGGGGAATCGAACCAAGGTCCTTTGGCTTTGCAGGTAGGCACTTTAACCACTAAGCCATCTTCTCCAGCCCACCATTCCCATTTTTACCACCTTGATTCCTGCACCCATGAATCTTGACTGTAGGAGAAATAGTACCATCTACTGGACATTGATTCAGACCATATACAGCCTTACAAAGAACCTTGCCCCAGCCCTCCATGCTATTGCCACCCACTTGATGCATTAACTATGTCTTTAAAAAGCCATTCCACCATTCTGTCAAACCAAGTGCTTCTGGATGGTGGCCACATGTTAAGACCAGTGAACTTCATGAGCATGAGCCCAATGCCACACTTCCTTGGCTGTGAAGTGAGTTCTTTGGCCAGAAGCAATGCTGTGTAGAAGACCGTGACAGTGGATAAGGCATTCTGTAAAGCCATGGATGGTAGTTTTGGCACATGCAATGTGTGCAAGAAAGGCAAGTCCACAGCCCAAATAAGTGTCTATTCCAGTAAAGACAAAACACTCCCCTTTTCATGATGACAGGGGTCCAGTGTAGTCAAGCTGCCACCAGGTTGCTGGCTGGTCACCTTGAAAACTGGTGTTATATCAGGGCCTCAGTGTTGCTCTCTGCTGCTGGCAGATTTGGCACTCAGCAGCAGGCATTGCCAAACCAGCCCTAGTGAGTTGAAGTCCATTTTGTTGGGCCTATGCATAACTTTTAAATATATATATATATATATATATATATATATATATATATATATATGTATGTATGTATATGTATGTATGTATATGTGTGTGTGTGTGTGTGTGTGTGCATTTTTTGAGAGACAAAGAGAAAGAAGCAGAGAGAGAGAATGAGTATGGATGCATCAGGGCCTCCTGCCACCGCAAACAAACTCTATACACATGCGTCACTTTGTGCATCTCACATAACATGGGCGCTGGGGAATCAAACCTGGGCTAACAGGCTTTGCATTCAAGCTCCTTTAACTGCTAAGCCATCTCTCAAGTCCCATGCATAACTTTTACCCTTGCCACCATGGCCACTTTATTCATTGGCCTACTGGGCAGTGGTAGGGTAGGCCAGGAAAGAGGTTGACTGCTGTCTACAGAGCAGGTCAGCATATCTACTTGATTATTAAAGTCATCCTGTGCTGAAGTCACCTTTTGATGAACATTTACATGGGACACAAGTATTTTTACATCCTTTGTCCATTTAGGGAGATTTGTCTACATACAGGCCAAATGGGAGTAAAAGGGAGATATGTGGTGAGCACCACTACCCCTGCATCCTTCAAGTCCTTTATGGTGCTGTTAATCTCTGTAGTCCCTCCAGGGACACAATATTGTTTGTTTTGTTTTGGTTTGGCGTGGTTTGGTTTGAGTTTTCAAGGTAGGGTCTCACTGTAGCTCAGGCTAACCTGGAATACACTATGTAGTCTCAAGGTGTCCTCGAACTCACAGCGATCCTCCTACCGCTGCCTCCTGAGTGCCAGGATTATAGGCGTGCACCACCACGCCCAGCATCACAATATTGTTTTTGTTTAATTATTTTCCCTGGTAGTGGCAGCTTTAATGGCTTCCATTTGGCCTTTCCAATCACAATAGCCCTTATTCCACAGGTCAGGGAAACAATGTGGGGATTCTGCCAACTTCTAAGTATATCTATCCAAATTATGCATTCTGGGACTGAGGGAAAACTCCCACAGGATGAGTTCAGGGATTTACTGGGACCACTATGAGTTGGACTTTGGCTACAACTGTATTTATCACCTGATCCCTGTAAGCCTCTACTTTGACTGGAGGGCTGTGATGTTGTTTGACATCTCCAGGAATCAGTGTCAATTCAGAACTAGTGTTTAGTAGGCTGTGAAAGGTCTGATTATTTCCTTTCCCCTACTATACAGTTACCCTGGAAAAAGACCATTGGTCCCTTTGGGGAAGGATGGGAGTAAGATTGATATTAAAACTTTTCAGAATTATGTCATGGCCCTTGTTTGAGGAGACTTGGCCTCCCTTTCACTCAAGGAGTTCTGAGTCCATAAGTTAGCTCAAATCTGGAAATTGGTTAAGGGTCTATGATTCTATGTTGCTATGATTCAAAGGAGCCTTTCATCACTTGCTCTGGAATTTTTTGTGCTTGTACAGATTGAACAAGAACTTAGTAAACTTGCTGTCTTAATAAACTTCTGGGAACATCATGATTAGTTAGCCAGGACCAAAGTGTTGCTAGAGTTGGAGAGTCATGAAACACCTCTGGGCTCTCAATGGGTGTAGCTTAGGGCTTATAGAATGTGAGGTACTCTAATACCCCAAGTCAGTGGCTCTCCAGCTCTTGTCTTATGACTAGCAAAGAACTGACAAGTGGAAACACGCAGAGGGTGGGTTATGAAAGAGTTAAGAAGTATAGCAGAAAGTAGGAATAAAGCAGAAAAGCTCCCAAGCTGGGAAGTTGGGAGGGGTTCTGAGCAGGTAGCTGCTGTGTGACAACTTGGATTGGGTTTTCTTGAAGGCTTGGCGATATTATAAATTAGGCATCCGTTTGGATGAGACTTATTGGACCAGTCCAAATGTTTATGGAGAACCTTGATTGGTTGGTGGATCAAGGAAGAGAATACAGACTTAGAAAGAACCCACAGGTGTACGGGGTGCTGGGGGGAGCCCTTGAAAGACCTTTAGAAGGAAAAACCAGGAAGCTATTCCTGATCACCATTTTGAGTCAGACTGAAGTTGACCTCTAGTCTCACCAGGGCAGGTGGGTATCTGTGTTCTTTTGGGCCTGTGTCCCTGACTAACTACCTGCAAAAGAAGTCTATCTTGCTTATAATAATCTCTATCAAAAAGTCTCACAAGATAGACCATTATGAACTTTGCTTTGCCTTTGTTGTCCATCGTGGTAACTATGCTCATCTTATACTAAGTCTAATTGGATCTTACATATGAATCTAATTGAATCCTGGAGTAACAAGGGCCACATGGCAGCACTGACCAGAGCAACTTAAGGAAGGAACAGATTTATTTTGGCTTGCATTTTTGAGGTGATATAGTCCATTATTTTAGGGAAGGTATAGCAAGCCAGCTTATCACATTCCAACTGGGAATCAACGAGAGAGTAGGAAGTAGAGCTAGGCTATAAAACTTCAAGGCTCACCCACATGGCCCACTTCCTCCAATAGTGCTCTACCTTCTAAAGGTTTCACAACCTTTCCAAACAGTGCCTCTAGCTGGGGACTAAATATTCAAACACATGAGATGCTGGAGGGGGCCGGACATTATACATTTAAACCATAGTGTTTCACCCCTGGCCCACATAGGGTCATGGTCATGTCATGATGGCAGATGAATTCAGTCCAACTTCAAAAGGCCCCATAGTTTTTTCTAGCCCCAGTACTGTTCAAAAGTCCAAAGTGGGGCTAGAGAGATAGCACAGTACTTAAGGTGCTTGCCTGCAAAGCCTAAAGTGTCTTCTGAGACTCAAGGCAGTCTTTTTTTTTTTCATTCTATTTTTTTATATGAAAGAAAAAGAGAAGGCCAGGCATGATGATGTATGCCTTTAATCCCAGCACTCGGGAGGCAGAGGTAGGAGGATTGCCATGAGTTCGAGGTCACCCTGAGACTACAGAGTAAATTACAGGTCAGCCTGAGCTAGAGTGAGATCCTACCTCGAAAAACCAAAAAAAAAAAAAAAGAGAGAGAGAGAGATTGAGAATTGGCATGCCAGGGCCTCTAGCCACTGCAATCAAACTCCAGATGTGTGTGCCACCTTGTGATGTGCATCTGTGATCTTGTGTGCACACATCACCTTGTGCATTTGGCTTACATGAGTCCTAGGGAGTCAAACCTGGGTCCTTAGGCTTCACAGGCAAGTGCCTTGAACGTTAAGTCATCTCTCCAGCCCTCAAGGCAGTCTTTTAACTGTGAAACCCGCCCACTGTAAAATCAAAGAATAAATTACTTTCTTTTGACATATAACACAGAGTAAATATTTCCATTACAAAGGGGAGGAATGGGGGCATAGCAAGAAAAGATTAGACCAAAGCAAGATTTAAACTGAACAGGGAAAATAGCAAATCCTGAAGTAGCATGTCCAGTATCTGGAACTCATGATGAAATTGAGCTCCCAAGTCTTAGGTAAGCCCACCCTTCCAGCTCTGTCGCCTGTATTGTATGTAGCCTCCCTCTTGAACCATCTCCATTCTGGGCCTATAGCTTTTCTTTCTTTCTTTCTTTCTTTCTTTCTTTCTTTCTTTTTTTTTTTTTTTTTTTTTTTTTTTTTGAGGTAGGGTCTCATTCTCACTATGTAGTCTCAGGGTGGCCTCGAACTCATGGCGATCCACCTACCTCTGCCTCCCAAGGGCTGCAATTAAAGTCATGCACCACCATGCCCGGCTAAGCTTTTTGAGGGCAGACATCCCATTGTCCTGACATCTCCAACATCCTGGAGTCTCTATCATAATTCAGGGTTCAACTTCATAGCTTCATGCAATGGCTCTCAGGGTCTCCTTGCAGGGACTTTGATGCTGTCATATATTGCCAAGTCTTTAACTCTCTGAAACCATGGTATCATACTTCATGACCCTTCAATCTTGCATTTTTCATACCCATAAATCCAGTACTATGTGGATGACATTGCCAAATTCTTCTGCCAGCTCAGGGTAAAGCCTTGCCCCCACCCCTCCAATCTACAGTCCTAGAAGCCTCGGTGTACTGACCATGGGGAGCTGAGAACTTCCCCATTTTTCCTTCAGGCCTTTTCCTTTCAGAAAGAATTTACAGGCTGGGGAGATGGCTTAGCAGTTAAGGTGCTTGCCTGCAAAGCCTAAGGACCCAGGTTCAATTTCCCAGTATCCACGAAAGCCAGATGCACAAGGTGGCTCATGCATCTGGAGTTCATTTGCAGTGGCTTGAGGCCCTAGCATGCCCATTCTCTCTCTAACTGCACCCCCCTTAAAATAAATAAATAAAATAAAAAGAATTTGTATTCTCACTAACTAGAACTTTCAGTGGCTTGGGTCTTGTCCAAATGGCATCCTTCCTATTGTCCTAGTACAGAACAGAAAATTTCTTTAATGACACTAATCTCTTTTAAAATTTCAGTTGTGATGGTCTCCTTGTTTAGAACTTTAAATTTGCTTACATTCCTTGTCAAAGTTTACATTTTCATATCTTTCTGCTTCACTCATTGCTCTCTCACACTATAGATCTGAATAAGAGCAGTGGCTACAGGTTCAATGCTATTCTGCCTTAACCTTTCCTCCACCAAATACACTAATACAGTACTTTTAAATGGTTTTA
Organism: Dipus sagitta; assembly: GCA_036346955.1. Taxonomy (NCBI): domain Eukaryota; kingdom Metazoa; phylum Chordata; class Mammalia; order Rodentia; family Dipodidae; genus Dipus; species Dipus sagitta. The sequence goes on along the minus strand of CM070781.1, from coordinate 7,023,033 downwards.
TTTGTTTGACAGAGAGAGTTTGGGCTTCTGGCTGCTGAAGATGAAGTCTAGTTTCATATGCTACTTTGTGTATCTGACTTTACATGTATACTGGGGAATTGAACCTGGACCAGCAGGCTTTGCAAGCAAGCGCCTTTAACTACTGAGCCATCTCCCCAGCCTCCAGTCTATTACTTTTAATTTTTTTATTTGAGAGAGACTGGGCACACCAAGGTCTTCAGCTGCTGCAAACGAACTCCAGACATGTGTGCCCCCTTATGCATATGTGCAATGTTGCACATATGCGTCACTGTGTTTCTGGCTTACGTGGGACCTGGAGTTTCAAACAGGAGTTCTTAAGTTTGACAGACAAGCACCTTAACACTAAGCCATCTCTCCAACCCAGTCCATTACTTTGAAATTCAGACTTATTCAGCTTCTCAGGACACAGGTAGAATGTAGCTAAATTCCAGGCCAGAAAATAACATGAACTGCCTTTACCCTATTTCCTGTTATCCTGCTCCCCTCTGAAACCTTTGGAGCTATCCTTTATTATCTCTCAGCAGTCTGGCTTCCAAACTCCCACCAGAATGGCTCCTTTAGCTCTGCTTACAGCATTGTAAAGTTTCTGTAGCTCAAAGTTCTCACTTCTTGAACATTCTTCTTATAAACTAGTTCTAAAGGTTCATGGACCACATGATCATGTTTATCACAGCAACAGCCCCCTTCTTGCTTCCAGTTCTCTGTGTTAGGTGCTTTCTCTTTGTTGTGAACAAATACATGACCAGAAGCAACTTAAGAAAGGAAGTGACTTGTTTTGGTTTATGTTTAGAGGGAATATGTGCCATTATGGCAGGAAAGGCATGGCAGGCCAGCCTGTCCCATTGCAGCTGAGAAGCATTAGGAACAGGAAGCGAGGCTGGGCTATAAAACCCCAGGCTCCCTGTACCCACTCCCTCAGAGTCTCACTCCTCCACAACCTTCCCAAATAATGCTACTAGCTAGGGATCAAGTGCTCAAGAATGTGAGCCTGGGGTGAAGGTGCACATTCTAAAGCATGCACCACCACGCACAACTGGTATAGTATTTTTATGTAAACTATACCATCTTCCCATGTTCATGTGTGCTTGCTTGATGTTATTTATTTATTTATTTATTTATTTATTTGCAAGCAGGTAGAGACAGGCAGTGAGAATGGGTTGCCAGGGCATCTAGCCACTACAAACAAACTCCAGAACCATGTGCTACCTTGTGCATCTGTCTACATAGGTACTGGAGAATCAAACCCTGGTCATTAGCAGACAAGTATCTTAACTACTGAGCCATCTCTCCAGCCCCCTCCATAGGCTTTAAATCATCTTGAAATCACTTCTGATACTCAACACAGTTTAAATGTTAAATACATGTTATACGTCACTGCATAAGGAATAATGACAAAATTTTCAAAAATATATTTAGATAAGTACAGTCTTTTGAAATACACATATATATTTTGCATGTGTATATGTATATAATATGTGTGTACGTGTGCTCATGTGTGGGTAGAGGCCAGAGGTTGATGTCCACTATATTCCTCAGTTACTCTCAACCTTATTTTTTATTTTATTTTATTTTTTTGGTTTTATGAGATAGGGTCTCATTCTAGCCCAGGCTGACCTGGAATTCACTATGTAGTCTCAGAGTGGCCTCGAGCTCACAGTGGTCCTCCTATCTCTGCCTCCCAAGTGCTAAAGGACTAAAGGCATGCTCCACCACGCCCGGCCTCAACCTTATTTTTTGAGTCAGGGTCTTGTGCTGAACCTGGAACCCATCAGTATAGCTATGCTAGCTATAGATCCTCTTGTCTCCACTTTGCCTCCACACCATGAGAACTGTGGATATGTTCTATCACACCCTGCTTTTAAATGAATGCTGGGGATCCAAACCAAAAATGAGTATATGCATGGCCCTCCTCTGTCCTAAGCACAGAGCTTTGGAAGAAGCCAGACTTACAGGCAACTGTTCTCCAGCTTCTACCTCTAGAACAGTGAGAAAATATATTTTTACCAGGTCTGCAGTTTTGTTATGGCAGTCATAGGAAACTAACACACTCACTTTTTTACATTATTGCTAGTTAGTGGTTGACAATAAGACTCTTGAATTTGTCATAGAGTACTATCCTGTAGCATCACATAACAGAAGTGCTTTTCTTTTTTTTAATTTTTATTTTTTTAATTAACTTCTATAATTGTAAACAATATCCCATGGTAATTCCCTCCCCCCACTTTCCCCTTTGACATTCCACTCTCCCTCATATCCCCTCCCCCTCTCAAACAGTCTCTTTTATTTCGATGTCATGATCTTTTCCTCCTATTATGATGGTCTTGTGTAGGTAGTGTCAGGCACTGTGAGGTCATGGATATCCGGGCCATTTTGTGTCTGGAGGAGGAGTGCTTTTCAATTAACAGTCTCTCTTGTAACCTTGATCCTTTGTGCTTTTGCCTTTATACATATTGATCTGTATATGACTCATATATATTATTGTAATTTTTACTTTAAATAGTCATAGGTTGAGGAGTTTGAAAAGTGGGAAATGATAGTCTTTCATGCTTACTACACATTTTCTCTTCCCATGACCCTGATCCCATGTGTACATACAAGTGAACATCTGGTATCACATCTTTTGAGCCTAGAAAATTTTCTTTTTTCTGTTTTTAAAATATTTATTTATGGGGTTGGAGAGATGGTTTAGCAGTTAAGGCCCTTGCCTGCGAAGCCTGAGGACCCAGGTTTGATTCCCCAGTATCCACATAAGCCCGATAAGTCACATGTGTCTGGAATTCATTTGCAGTGGCCAGAGCTGCCATTAAAAAAAAAAAAAACTATTTATTATTTTTTGGGGGAGAGGGAGAATGGACACACCAGGGCAGCCTCCTACCACTGCAAACAAACTCCAGATGCATGTGCCACTTTGTGTGTCTGGCTGTACATGGGCACTGGGGAATAGAACCCAGGTCATCAGGCTTTGTAAGCCAGCACCTTTAACCCCCTGAGCCATCTCTCTAGCCCATTTTTTAAAATCAAACTGGCTGAAGACTAAGCTCCAGCAATTTATCAGTCTCTAACCTCCACAGGTTTGGAGTTTCAGGCATGGGTGGCCATATCCAGAATGTTTATATGGGTGCTATGAATTGAACTCAAGCAGTCTAAATCCTCCTGCTTGCACAAACAAGAGCTTTTACCCATTGAGCCATCTTCCCAGCTCCCTTCTTCAATCTTTATCTTCAACTTAGATTCCTCCTAAGTTGTAGACCATTTGCCAGCTGGACATCTTTGTATAAGGGCTATTGAATATCAAACATCATGTGTCCATATTACATCTTGTCCATCATATTCTGTATATCACATTTGTGGTCTTTTCTTCATTTTCAGATTATAGAGGCAGGACCTCTCCAGCCACTTCTACAAGCAAACTTAGCAGCAAAGCTCCTTTTTACCCCCTGCACAAAAAATTAGTACCAGATTCTGTTCCTGCCACTTTTATTTTCTTTTAAAATATTTTTATTTATTTGAGAGCAAGAAAAGATGAGAGAGAGAATGTGTGTGTATAGGTGCCCTAGAACCTGTTGTCACTAGAAGTGAAGTCCAGATGTGTGCATCACATGACTTTGTATGGGTACTGGGGAACTGAACCTGGGCCAGCAGGGTTTGGAAGCAAGCACCTATAACTTTTGAGCCATCTTTCCAGCCCTTATGTTCTCTCTCAGGGTGATGTTCAAGTCACAGAGATCCTCCTATCTCAGCCTCCTGAATGCTGGGATTAAAGGTGTGCACCATCATGCCTGGCTTTCTCTCTCTCTCTCTTTTTTTTTTTTAGAATTACTTCCAAATTCCTTATTCTTTTTTTCTCTGTGTTTTGGAGCTGTTAATGTTTCACTCTTGTTTTTTGTCCTCTTACCTTCCCTTCAGGGTCCCCCTCACTCTCCTTCCATGAGTGAAAATCTTGTCAAATAATTTACATTTATTGGCCTTATTATCTACAACCCTGTGTTTTAGGAGGTGGGTGATTTTTCACCTTTTGTTGGTGGGAGGGAGTTGCAAGGTAGGGTCTCCCTCTAGCCCGGGCTAACCTGAAATTCACTACACAGTCTCTGACCACCTCGTACTCATAGCATTCCTCCTACCTCAGCCTCCCAAGTGCTGGGATTAAAAGCATGAGTTACCTTGCCTATCAATTTTCACTTTTGTTTATTTATGAGAGAGAAAGATTGAGAAAGCAAGAGAGAGAGAATTGGCACACCAGGGTCTTAGCCACTGCAAATGAACTCCAGATGTGTGTGCCACCTGTGCTCATGTGTCACCTTGTGCAACTGGTTTATGTGGGTTCTGGGGAGTTGAACCTGGGTCCTTGGGTTTTGCACACAAGTGCCTTAACTGCTGAGCCTGCAATTTTCACTTTTAAAAATTTTTTTTGTTGTTTATTTTTATTTATTTGAGAGCAACAGAGAGAGAGAGAAGGAGGGAGAGAGAGAGAGAGAATCGGCGCACCAGGGCTTCCAGCCACTGCAAACAAACTCCAGATGCGTGCGCCCCCTTGTGCATCTGGCTAACGTGGGTCCTGGGGAATCAAGCCTCGAACTGGGGTCCTTAGGCTTCACAGGCTTAACCACTGAGCCATCTCTCCAGCCCCAAGTTTCACTTTTATGCCCATTGGATTAGTTCCTTTTCATGTTGCTGTGATCAAATCCTTGACAAAAAGCAACTCGGGTGGGAGGCTTTATTTTGGCTCACAGTTTGAAGAGATACAGTCCATCATGGCAAAAAGACCTGGCAGCAGAAATGTAAGGCAGATGGTCGCATGACTTCTGCCTTCAGGAAGCTAAGAACATATAAGTGAGGTCAGGCTATAAAACCTTAGGTCCCACCCCCATGAACCCACTTCCTCCAGTGGGAACCCCTAAAGATTCTACAGCCTTCCAAAACAGTGTGTATATAAAGTGCCTAAGGACCTGGGTTTGATTCCCTAGTACTCACCTAAAGCCATATGCACAAAGTAGTGCATGCATCTGGAGTTTATTTGCAGTAGCTAGAGGCCCTGTTGTGCCCATTCTCTCTCTATCTGCTTCTTTCTTCCTCTCTCCATGAAATAAATTAATTAGATTTTTCTAAGTCTTGAGGTCTGGAAAGTTGGCTTAGCAGTTAAGGTGCTTGCCTGCAAAGCCTAAGGACCCATGTTCAACTCCCCAGGTCCCATGTAAGCCAGAAGCACAAGGTGACACAAGCGTGCACTTGTGCACAAAGTGGCCTATGCATCTGGAGTTCAATTGCAATGGCTGGAGGCCCTGGTGTGCCAGTTCTCTCACTTGTTTTCTCGCTCTCTCTATCTCTGTCATAAAAATAAATAATAAAAAACATCTTGGGCTGGAGAGATGGCTTAGCAGTTAAGGCACTTGCCTGCAAAGCCTAAGGACCTAGGATTGATTCCCCAGTAACCATGTAAGCCAGATGCACAAGGTGGCACATGCATCTGGAGTTCATTTGCAGTGGCCAGAGGCCCTGGTATGCCCATTTACTCTCTCTCTCTCTCTGCCTCTTCCTCTCTTTCTCGCTCTCTCTCTCTAATAATAAATAAATAAAATATTTTAAAAGCTTTATCTTTAAAGTAAATCTTGGGGCTGGAGAGATAGCACAGTGGTTAAAGGTGCTTAACCTGCAAAACCTGATGGCCTAGGTTCAATTCCCTAGTACCCATGTAAACTAGATGCACAAAGAGGCACATTCATCTAGAGCTTGTTTGCAGTGGCAGGTGGCCCTGATTTGCCCATACTTACTGTCTTTGTGTCTGCCTCTTTCTCTCTGTCTCTGTTACTCTCTCTCTCAAAGAAATAAATAAAAACTATTGTTTTAAAAGGTGGGGTTTTTTTTTTAAGCCTTTTTCTTTTTCCTTATCACCCTCATTTACAAAGAGATTTCCCAATCTCTAAGGGAAACTTTATCATGGTATTTTCAGCAATTAGTACAGAGACAGGCTGTTTCTCCTGTGATTTTTTATTCTCCCATAATAGAGAGCACAGAGTAAGCTCCGTTTTATGTAAGACATGAATACACACAGAAAAACAAACTTGCAGACTCAGTTTTCTGATGACACAGAGTTAATGATTTGGGTTGAAAAAAATGTGCTGTTACAGGAGTTGGTGTCATTTGAGGATGTGGCTGTGAATTTCAGCTGGGAGGAGTGGCAGGACCTGGATGATGCTCAAAGGGCCCTCTATCGGGACGTGACACTGGAGACCTACGGAATCTTGGTGTCTTTGGGTGAGTGAGAAGTCTAGTAACCCTCAGGAACAAGTGGTTTCTTCTCATGAACACTTATTGGGTTAATGCATTTCTGGTGTTACATTCCAATCCAAGAACAACCTGTCACCTCTCTATCAAAAGATCCAAACTGACCCCTTCATTGCCCAGCTCCTGAAGCCATATGTTTCTTGTCATTCTTCAAAGGACATGAGTTAGCAGTTTGACCAAAGTCCTACACTTTTCCACATGAACAGGGCACTGCATTCCTAAACCTGAGACAATCATCAAGCTTGAGCAAGGAATAGATCCATGGATGGGCAAAGAACCCCCACACAAGAGCCTTTTCGGTAAGTCAGAGCATCTTGGGTAGGGAAGCCAAGAAGAGCTGAACCAACCTGGTGTGGCCACTGTTCTTAGCAGTGTTCTTATCCCACACCTGATAGCAGCTGTTCACATGCATCAGATGCATGCCTTATGTAGTCTCCACAGTGGCTCTCCTGTGATTCTACCTTCCCCCATTTTTTTCTTAAGAAATTTGTAAGATTCCAGTCACTCTCTGACTCTGAGAAATTTTTCTTCGATAATTTCTCTAATTCTCAGTTACTGCTCTCCTCCATTCTTCAGAAATGAATTATATTTTAGGCTTTTATTAATATATTTTCTTTAAAAAAATTTTTTTTTTTTATTTCAGAGAGATAGACAGACAAAGAGAGAGAAAGAATTGGCTGCCAGGGCCTCAACCACTATAATTGAACTCCAGGCATTTGAGCCACCTAGTGGACATTTGTGACATTACACTTGCCTCTGTGCATCTGGCTAACTTAAGATCTGGAGAGTCAAACGTGGGTTCTTAGGCTTCACAGGCAAGCACCTTAACTGCTAAGCCATCTCTCCAGCCCTGTTAATCTATTTTCTAATTTTTTTTTACAATGGTTGCACCTTTAAAATATTTATTTATTTATCTGAGAGGAAGAGAGAGTATGGGCATGCCAAGGCCTCTTGCTGCAAATGACTCCAGACACATGTGTCAGTTTATGCATCTGACTTTACTTGGGTACTGGGAAATTGAATTCAGGCCAGCAGGCTTTGCATACAAGTGCCTTTAACTGCTTATCTACCTACCCAGCCCTATTTTCTAATTCTTTGTGCAGTTGTTAAATTGCCTAAATCATAGATGTTAATAATTTTGGGGCTATGGGGATAGTTACCAAAATTAAAAAATAAAAAAATTACATCTCAGGCTGGAGGGATGGCTTAGCAGTTAAGGCATCAGCCTGCAAAGCCAAGTTCAATTCCCCAGAACCCATGTTAGCCAGATGCACAAGGGGGCACACATATCTGGAATTCATTTGCAGTGCCTGAAGGCCCTGGCGTGCCCATTCTCTCTCTCTCTCTCTCTCCCTCTTCATCTTTCTCTCTCAAATAAACAAATAAATTAAAAAAAATTTTAATTACATCTCCTGTTAAAGAGATTGTTTTTTTCATAGACAACCAAACAGATGTAATTGTGAGGTAATAAGGTTCACAAAGAATGTCTTAGCAGCATGACAGAAAGAACAATAGAATTATTTTGTGAAGGTTTCTAAGGTGAGGCACCTTTATAGAGTTTCTTTTTTTTTTTTTTTTTTTTTTTTTGGTTTTTCGAGGTAGGGTCTCACTCTAGCCCAGGCTGACCTGGAATTCACTATGGAGCCTCAGGGTGGCCTCGAACTCACGGCGATCCTCCTACCTCTGCCTCCCAAGTACTGGGATTAAAGGCGTGTCCCACCACACCCGGCTGAGTTTCTTGTTTAGTTTAGGATAGCTTAATTTTGAGGTGACAATTTTCCAAAGATGACATATAGGTAGGTGGATATACATATTTAGGTGGGTATACAGAATCAAGTGTACTTAACTTCCGGCAATATGCGTTTGGAAATCTGTAGTTTAAGATTGGTATTTAAAATTAAAAGATGCTATGCATAAAGAATGTCACCCTGGAAACACTGAAATAGCACAATTGGGAGAGTGTTAGACTGAAGAATATCACCTTGAGAGAGGATGAGAAAAGAAGTCCAGGAGTGAGACTTGTGTATCAAGACATCAGGAGTCTTAATGCTATTCTATTTCCCAATAACAGGGCACAATGTTCCAAAGCCTGAGGCAGTTGCCAAGCTGGAGCAAGAAGTAGAGCCATGGATAGTAGAACCTTCAGAGCAGTGCTTTCTCAGTGAGTCATGAATTCTGGGGAGTCCAGGAAGAGTTGAGTCCAGCCAGTGTGGGCCATGTTGAGCTGTTGTTAGCAGTTCTCACAAGTCCTTGATATTTGTGTAGATGTAGGCAATCCTGCACTTCAAGGCCAAGAGAACCAAGTGTTTAATGTGGGAGTGTGAATTTAGCATTTCCCTTTCTCTTCATAGAAATTATTCTAAAGCAACAAAGAGAATGAGAACGATCCAGACTTTGTGTGTGTGTGTGTGTGTGTGTGAGGTAGGGTCTCTCTAGCCCAGGCTGACCTGGAATTCCCTATGTAGTCTCAGCTGTCCTAGAACTCACTGTGATTCTCCTACCTCTGCCTCCTTAGTGTTTTGATTAAAGGCGTGGGCCACCATGCCTGGCTTAGACTTTCACTTTCTAGGGAACTAGGAGATAGCCAAAATGCGAGAATACATTGTAAAATCCTCAGGAGCAATGAGCAGGGGCACATGCACCAGGAACTTGGGGGGAATGCCTGAGTTATTGACATAGAAAAGACCTCTCAGTGATGGTGGGCACAGCTTGAGTTGCAGAACCAAGACCTTTTAACCAGGAGGGTATGGTAGCCAAAGTGGTAGGTGGGAGAAATGGGGGAGTCAGGTTAAATTCTGGAGGATGCTATTTTTTTTTCAAGGTAGGATCTCACTGAACCTGACCTGAAATTAATTATGAAGTTTCAAGGTAGCCTCAAACTCATGGTGATCCTCCTACCTCTGCCTCCCAAATTCCAGGATTAAAGTCATGTGCCACCATACCCGACTCCTATTTTTGTTTTATTATGGGGACAAAAAGACTTGAAAACCCCTATAAATGCCTGTAGCTATTCCCAGAGAAATGTGAAGGCTAAAGAAAAATAGGCATAATTCCTTTTCCCCAAGGACTATTTTGCTTAAGTGATAGGAAATAATCCTATTATGTGCTCTGTAGACTGTAATCCTAAAAAAAAAAATCTTACCAAGATAAAGAATGAGAAGTAGCACAAAACACCCAGTAAGTCAGGTAAGAAAAATATAAAGAAAGAACCAGGAAAACAAGTAACTGATGAAAAGTGTTTACTTAAAGCTAAAGTTGAGAATTGTGACCAACTATTTCCTCAGCTGTTAAAAATGAAAAAATACCAGGCATGGTGGTGCATGTCTTTAATCCCAGCACTTGGGAGGCAGAGGTAGGAGGATCACTGTGAGCTTGAGGCCACCCTGGTACTACAGAGTGAGTTCCAGATTAGCTTGGGCTAAAGTGAGACCCTACCTAAAAAATACAAAATAAATAAATACAAATTTTAAAAAAGGTAAAGAACCCAAGAACAATGGCTTAACATTATAAAATCTGACAGGATTGTTAAATTAACTTATTAGGGAGAAAAGGCATAATTCAGCACTTATTACTTAAAATTTTTTAGCCACAGGGATGCACAGAAACTTCTTTACTTTTACATGAGTATTCCATAAGCAGTGCTTGGATGTTGTTCATGGGGATGGTTGTTTTGTCATTATTCATTTTAGATGTCCAAAAAATGGATGATCTAATGGAGTCAAGCCAGAAAAGGCCAGACCAACATCTGTGGCAAGATGTAGTCACCAACAGCAACACTGTGGAGGACAGTGAATCAGGACAAACATTCACTTTGAGCTCAGACCATGTGTCAAAGTTGATGCTGAACAATGAAGCCTTCTTAGGAATGAAGACTGAGGAGTTTATTTTGTATCAAGATGTGCTTCTTTCTGATGTGCCTGATGAGATACATGCTAGAGAAAAGCCTGGTGCCTGTTACATTACTGGGAAATCCTTCAGATGTCCTGAGCATCCTACTCAGCACCATGAAACTCAGTATGGGCAGCAAGATTTTGAATATAGTGAAGAAGGGACCACCTTCAACCCAAAGACTATCCTCTTTATACATAAAAGAGTTCATATGAGAGAGCCCTCCTGTATGTATAATGAATATGGGAAAGCCCATAACAAGTCAGCTTTCATTGTCCAAGAAATAACTCAGGTAGGGAAGAAAACTTTTGAGTGTAATATATGTGGGAACACATTCTATATAAAGTCTATACTCACTAAGCATAAGGAAATGCACACAGGAGAAAGCCCTACTATCTGTAGTAAATGTGAGAAATCCTTCATTGCAAAAGCAAACCTTACCCAACATCAGAGGAAACACACAGAGGAGAAGTCCTATGGGTATAACAATTGTCCAAAATCTTTCTTCCAAAAGGCAAACTTCACTTTACAGCCCAGAACTCACACTGGTGATAAACCCTACAAGTGTAATGAATGTAGGAAGTCATTCTACCGTAGATCAGACCTCACTGTTCATCAGAGAACTCACACAGGAGAGAAGCCCTATGAATGTAGTGAGTGTAGGAGATCTTTCAACCAAAAGTCAAACCTTAGCAGGCATCTGAGAACTCACACAGGAGAGAAACCTTATGAATGTAACAAATGTGGGAAGTCTTTCAATCAAAAGTCAGACCTCATTTTGCACCAGAGAACTCACACAGGAGAGAAACCCCATGAATGTAATGAGTGTAGGAAATCCTTCTACAAGAAGTCAGACCTTACTGTACATCAGAGAACCCACACAGGAGAGAAACCATATGAGTGTACTGAGTGTAGAAAAACTTTCTATCAGAAATCAAAACTCACTGTACACCAGAGAACTCACACAGGAGAGAAACCTTATGAATGCAATGAATGTGGGAAATCTTTCTACCAGAAGTCAGACCTCACTGTGCATCAGAGAACCCACACAGGAGAGAAGCCCTATGAATGTAACAAATGTACAAAATCTTTCTATCAAAAGTCAGTTCTTACTGTACATCAGAGGACTCACACAGGTGAGAAACCCTATGAGTGTAATGAATGTAGGAAATCCTTTTGCCAGAAGTCACACCTCAGCAGGCACCAGAGAAGTCAGCACAAGGTAGTAAGCTTGTGAATACAGAGTATAGGAGGCGTTTTAACTCTTATGTCCACATTTAGCAAACATCAGGAAAGATCCCTATTAATTTAGAGAAACTTTGTCACAAAAACATCCCAGCAAACTTCAGAGAACTTAACATGGAAAAATCCTACATGTACAAGATAGGTTATGTGTTTCCCTAAAACTATTTAAGGGAATATGATCACAGGTGATGGAAATTGTTTCCAGGCCTGGCAACAGGTGACCATGTAGTACTTCTGAGTTCTCCAGCCATTATGGACTCAAGTCAGACAATTCCTAGCATGGATTTGTGAGCTATCAGTAGGAGAAGGCGTTTATGATTTGAGACAAATATTGAAGAAAGTATAAATTTTTCTACCTCTACACTAAAATCTCCCTTTATACTGTACAGTAGTGACAAATAATTACCCTATTATGCCATTGTATATGTTTCAGTTACTTTTGAACAAATACCCCACCAGAAACAATTTGCAGACAAAAAGTGTTTTATTTTGGTTTGCATTTTAGAGGGGAAGTTTAATGATGGGGAAGGCATGACAGGCTTATTCATCACGTTGGCAGGCAGGAAGCAGAGGATGAACCAGAAGTGGAACCATGCTAAAAAAAAAAAAAAAAAAAAAAAAAAAAAAACCCTTAAGGCCAACCCTCAGTGACCTTCTTCCTCCAGCAAGGCTTTACCTCCAAAAAGATACTATAGCCTTCCCAAACAATGCCACTAGCTGGAGAACAAGTGTTTAAGTGCACAAGCATGTTTGAGGGAGCGATTTTACGTTCAAACCACAACAGTATTATGATTTGCATTGCAACAATTAGCTCACTGTTGCTAATTCTTTGTGTGTGTGTGTGTGTGTGTGTGTAATGCATGCATGTCTGTTCACATGTGTGGGCATTTATGTGTGTACATGCGCACATGTGTGGTGGCCAGAGGCTCTTCATTTTATCTTTTGAGATAGAATTTCTCACTGAACCTCAAGCTCACTACTTTGGCTAGATCATCTAGCCAGAAATCCATAGACATTCTTTATGTGGCTCCCAGTATTGGAATTACAGGTATACAGCACCACATCTGGCTTTTGCCTGGGTGCTGAGGAAATGAACTCAGGTCCTCATATCTGCACAACAATCTCTACCCACTGAGATATTTTTCCAGCCCTAATTCAGTTTTTGGATGTGGAAAGTCTTTTCTGATAGATATTATCCAGTCCTCGTTTATCAAGAAATGCATTAATCCCAGCACTCGGGAGGCAGAGGTAGGAGGATCACTGTGAGTTCAAGGCCACCCTGAGACTACATAGTGAATTCCAGGTCTGGGCTAGAGTGAAACCCTACCTTGGGGGAAAAGGAAGGAAGGAAGGAAGGAAGGCAGGCAGGCAAGCAAGCATACCTTGGGGGCAGTTTCCACACTGAGTTCAGGCCCTGCACTAGAGGAAAGCATGTAAGCAGTCTTGATACTGGGCCTGCCCCTTTCTGGCACACTGGATTGTCTATGAGGTAAGCCCAGGACCTTGTGGACTGAGTGTGAGAGAATTTAAGCACCCAGGTCCCTGCACATCACCCTATAGAGTGTGTCTGGTGGATCAGGCAGCAACCCAATATCTTGTGGACTGTCTAGTAGGTCCGGTTCTCTCCACTGTGCGCGCGCACACACACACACACACTGTACTGGACTCTGGTAGTACCTGCCTGTGGCTTTGATGAAACTCATAAAAGAACACACATAGCAATGAGTGAGGCAAGGAAGAGTACCTCAAGTACTTTTCACAATATTCTCACCTGATTTCCACACCCAGCATCCCTTCCTCTCACCTTGCATAATAAATCATGCCCTTATACTTCCTAGACATCCACTTTTTACCAGATGGCAGAAGACATGCTGACAAGACAAGACAAGAGATGCTGCCTGTTTGAAGAGTGATGGGCAGGGAAAGACCTCTATCTACTGGTAAACTAGTTAAGGAACAAAAATTTGTGGCCAACCCTTCAAAGGTTGGATCATTATAGAAGTATGTTGGCCTGAAGTATCAGAGAGCCCTCCTCATAGACTTAAAAACCTTGAAGAGTTTTAGTTTTAAGAGAGCTGGGCATGGTGGCACACGTCTTTAATCACACCACTCGGGAGGCAGAGGTAGGAGGATCACTGAGTTTGAGGCCACCCTGAGACTACACAGTGAATTCCAGGTCAGCCTGGGCTACAGTGAGACCCTACCTCGGAAAAAAAAAAAAAAAAAGAGGAGTGATAGGAGATCCAAAGGAAACTTAGACATGAACAGGACAATTCGGGGGGGGGGGATATTCCAGAAGGTTCTCAGACTGGCTCTTTCCTCTCAGGTTATCTGTTTTGTTTGAATACTTAATTTGTAGGGCTCTCCTATCTTATTTATTTATTTGAAAGGAGAGAAGAAATGGGCATGCCAGGGCCTCTTGGCCCTGCAGACACCAAATGTATGCATCACTTTGTGCATTGGGCTTTATATGGGTCCTAGGGCATCAAATCCAGGCCATCAGATTTTGCAAGCAACTGCCTTTAACTGCCCAGATCTCTCTCTAGCCCCTCTCACCTTTTACCATTGTGAGAGAATATACTTTCAAAGTCTGAAAGAAGTATGAGGATTCCTGTGAGCTTGAGGCCATCCTAGGAGTACAGAGTGTTCCAGGTCAGCCTAGGCTAGAGTGAGACCCTACCTTGAAAAATAAAATAAAGGCTAAGAGTATGGATGAAAATTCTGAGGGTTAAGAGTGGCCATAAGGACCATTGTGTCAATCAACATGTTGAGGTAGCCTTTGTACTATTTTCTAAAGTCTCCAGGACAGACAATTTCACTGAGCAGTGCTTTCTTGTCCAGGGAATTGGCAGGCCATTTCAGATTAGCTCTTAGAAGACAACAGTATGTCTCTTTTAGCAGACAGTCTCCCCCTGTTATAGTACTCTTGTGGTTTTCCTGGCAGTTCTGCAAGTCAGGTTTCTCTGCAGGGCCTGAGATGCTTTCTTGTGACCAAAAGTCACATAACAAAGAAGGAAATAAAATAAGTTACAAAAAAAAAAAAAGAAAGAAAGAAAGAGAAAGAAAAAGCCGGGCGTGGTGGCGCACGCCTTTAATCCCAGCACTCGGGAGGCAGAGGTAGGAGGATCGCCGTGAGTTCGAGGCCACCCTGAGACTCTATAGTGAATTCCAGGTCAGCCTGGGCTAGAGTGAGACCCTACCTCGAAAAACCAAAAAATAAAATAAGTTACAAACTAACCATCTTTCCTAGGAGGAAATAGCTTTCCCTTCACGGGCCTCATCAAGCCCTTCTATTTCCATCTATCTCTCTTTTGTCTACCTATAGCTATCCTTTAGGTGTTGTTTTATATCTTAAGGCTGTGATGTTTTCTTCCTCCTGCCAGTATTGTATATTCAAATGAGGGACAATTATGATACTCCCCACTACTAATTAATGTGTTACCATGACAAAAGTGGTTAACTTTAAAAGGATAGACCAAGTCTCTGCCCTCCAGCTCTGCCAGTCACAGGTGTCAACATGTCTAGGACAAAAAATGCCAAGCACTGGAATCTTCTATCCATCACCCTATAGAACCTTTGAGAATTTTCCCATTTGGAAAATGAGGAGTGCTTTGCTTTGAGATGAACAGACTTTATTTACCCAAGCTTAGACTTAAATAAAACTAGCCCTTCCTCTCATTTCTGTCCTCTGATTTGTTTTGATGGAGGGGATGTGTAGTAGGACCTCCAGGGCCCAGCAACAAGAGTACTGCAGTTTCATTCATGGTTTTACAAGCTACTGATTATGAAGGAGGGCCCATCTCCATGAGCATCAAGCCTCTGATAGCTGATGAATGACCTGACAAGTGAGGCCTTCGATTCTCTAACCATTTGTGGAGAATAATGGACTTCTTGCTGCCATTGGGTCATAACTCCAGCCCAAAAGTAATCTCTTAATTATGGCCAGTTGTAAAATCAAAAACAAGTTACAGACTGGAGAGATGGCTCAGCAGTTAAGGCACCTACCTGTAATGCCTAAAAACCTGAGTTTAACTCCCCAGCATTCACATACACCCAAATGCACAAAGTTATTCATGCATCTGGAGTTCATTTGCAGCAGCTAGAGTAAATGAAATACTAAAAAACAACAAATATACTTCCATCATAAAAATGGCACAGATAGGCATGGTGGCAGGCAGAGGTAGGAAGACCGCCTTGAATTCAAGGCCACCCTGAGACTACATAGTGAATTCCAGGTCAGATTGGGCTAGAGTGAGACCCTACCACAAAAAAAAGGCATACATACACATACAAACATCCCAATATCAGTTTCTTTCTTGTCTCTGGGACAAGATATCTGACCAGAAACAACTTAAAAGGAAAGTGTGGGGCTGGAGAGATTTCTCAGTGTTTAAGGCACTTGCCTACAAAGCCTAACAACTCAGGTTTGATCCCTCAGTACCCACATAAAGCCAGATGCACAAGGTGGCACATGCATCTGGAGTTTGTTTGTAGCATAAAGAGGCCCTAGTGTGTCCATTCTCATCCTCTGTCTTCTATCTCTGCTTGCAAATTAATTAATTAATTAATTATTTTAAAAGGGGCTGGTGAGGTTGCTTAGTGGTTAAGGCACTTGCTTGCAAAGCCTAACAAACCCAAGTTTAATTCCCAAATACCCACATAGAGCCAGATGTTCAAAGTACTACATGCATCTGGAGTGTGTTTGCAGGGACTAGAGGCTCTGAAACACCCATTCTCTCTTTTTTTCTGTGGGCATGGTGATGCACATCTTTAATCCCAGCACTTGGGAGGCCAAAGTGACATGCATCTGGAGTTTATTTGTAGTGACTGGCGGCCACTCTCTATCTCAGTCTCTCTGTCTTCTATCTCACTCTCTGCTTGCAAATAAATATTTTAAAGAAAGGAAAGTGTGTAGTCTCAGCTTCCAGTTTCCTCAGCATGAAGGAGATACCCACTACAACTTTAAGCTGGTCAGCTAGCTTTCTCCTTTAATTATTTTTTCTAATGGGGCTGGAGAGATGGTGACTCAGTGATTAAGTACACTTCCTGTGCAGCATGAGGACCTGAAGGCACCTGACATCACCAAGTTTGAATCTTCAGATACTATGTAAGACAGTTGGGTGTGGCCATGTGCACCTGTTACCCCAGTCCTGAAAACAGGGGCAGAGACCAAGGAATTGTCCAAGCTCACAAAAACAGCAAGCTCCAGTATCAGCAAGATACTCTGGCTCACATAAGAATGTCCCAGTGCAGTACAGGAAGTTTCTCTTTAGTAGTGTGGATCACTTAGCCAGTTATAACCATTTCCTCAACACCAGCCTGAATGCTATCCTGTTGTATCAGTTCTTTTCTCATTGCTGGGACAAAATACTTGACCAGAAACAACTTAGGGAAGAAAAAATAGTTTATTTAAACTTCTAGTTCCAGATGGTAGAGTCCATCATGGCAGGGAGGTCATGGCATGAGGAGGAAACTGACTAGCATCACATCATATCATCAGGGAGGAAGTTGAAACAGAACAGCAAGTGGGGGCAGCTTCTAATAATATATCAAGGCCTTCTCCCAGTGACACACTTCTTCCAACGAGTTTCCAACTCCTAAAGATTCCAGAACCAACCTGAAGAGCACCACCAACTGGGGATTATGTATCCAAACACATAAGTCCATAAGGGAGCATTACATTCAAGCCACCATACCTGTCTTAAGATTTCTTCCACCATACAAATTTGTGCATTACTTTACATTTCAGCTTTATTCAAGTTCTCAGGATTGGGGCAGAACGAAGCCTATTTCTTTGCAGCATCTAACCTGAATCATTTCTGGCCTAGTTCCTGGTAGAGTTCTTGTTCCCTTCTGAAAACAAATGGGCAAGACCTCAACTATCTGCAATTATCTTGGCATTCTGGCCTTCCACTTCCCACCAGGATGGCCCTATTATGCTTTGCTTACAGAATTCTAGGGCTTTTCTAGCCCAAAGTTCCAAACCCTTCCAATTCCTCCCACAAACCAGTTTTAAAGGCTAAGGAACCACATGATCAGGTTTATCACAGCAATGACCCCACCTCTTGATACCAATTTTCTGTATCAGTTACTTTTCTCATTACTATAACAAAAATACTGTACAAGAAGCAGCTTTAAGAAGGGAGGATTGGGGCTAGGGGTACTCCTCAATGGTTAAGGGCACTTGCTGGTAAAATCTGCCAGCCTGGGTAGTATTCCCCAGTACTCATGTAAAGCCAGATGCACAAAAATGATGCATACATAAGGAATTCATGTGTAGTGGCAAGAGGCCCTGACATGCTCATTCTCCCGCTATACCCCCCCCCCGTCAAATAAATTATTATTTTTTTGAGGTAAGGTCTCACTCTAGGCCAGGCTGACCTGGAACTCGCTCTGTAGACCCAGGCTGGCCTTGAACTCACAAAAATCCTCCTCTCTTTGCCTCCTGAGTGCTCAGAAAACAAAGAAACAAAAGTCCCTTTAACGGAGCAGGACAAGCACTGGCATAGGCACCACAAACCACAGAGGCCGGAACTCCTGAGAGGGCGGTGCCGGGCGGGGACTCGCGGCTGGGAGAGCTCTGGGTGGGCGGAGCCTGCGGCGGGGGCTCCGGCGGCCGTGCTGGGTCGGGGAAGCCGGAGCGATTGGTGCGCGGAGCGCCGGCGTCTTTGCGCACTTCCGGCGCGCGGCGGCGCTGACGCGCTCTGAGAGCCGGCGGTCAGTCAGGCCTGCGGGCGCCTGCTTAAGTCGCTGGCCGAGGCGAAGCGGTCCGCCTTTCCCGCGGTTTGGGGTGGGTAGCTACGTACGGGTGCGCACGATGCGGGTGAGCTCCGGGGCCTTCGCCGCCAGCTGCATAGCGATCGAAGTGATCGGGGTAGCGATCTTCCTGCGGGGGTTTTTCCCGGCCCCAGTTCGTTCCTCTGCCCCGACTGAGCACCGAGCAGAGACCCCGGCGCCCGAGCCCGCTGCTGGTATGGACCCCTCTTCCCGGCGGTCTCCTATCATCCTGGTCCCCACCCTGCAGAAGCCCTCTGCACTCACCGCCCAGCGGTTTTGTTCTGTATCCTATCAGCCACAGCACGGGCGCCTGTGATCACCACCTTCCTCTTCAGATCCCGGCTCCCCTCTCCCTCTGTTCTAGCAACCCTTTCGCTCACTCCCGATTCCCGGCGCTCGTGCTGGCTCACTAGGACACAGCAGATACAATACCTGCAAGACCCCTCCAGCTTTCTGCTACCCTCCATTACACCTCCACCCCACAGTGATCAAGGCCTTTCTGCATTAGGCCTCTTGCTGGGCTCACACCTACCCAGAAATACCAGGTAAAAGGCACTGTGATCCAAATCAGGTCCACCCAATCCCAGTCACTAGCCATATAAACATAGTGTGCAAATCCGCCAGTCCCCTAACCTGCAAGGCTGAGTTTTAGGTCAAGCTCCTTAAGCATCCCATGGCAGGACCCTCATGTTGGGGCTCCCCTGCCCTGGTACTCTTCACCATACTAAAGGCAGTTCACTCTCACTGGAATGCCTACTCACTGTTAATATCCAGGCCAGCCTAGTCGAAGAAATGTCCTTGTATTATTCTTCAGTCATCATTGGGACCCTTGAAGGGGTGGTCAGAGTAGGCCTGTTTCTTAACTTGTACTAAGAAAACAAATTCAGCACTGGCTGTCAAAAACAAGCCTTATAGGTCAGGATACATAGATGTAGATGTATGCTAAAGAAACAAGCAGAGGGCTGGACAGATGGCTCAGCAATTAAGGTATTTGTCTGCAAAGCCTGATGACCTGGATTCAATTCCCCAGTACTCACGGAAAGCCAGGTGCACAAAGTGATGCATGCCTCTGGAGTTTGTTTGGAGGCCTTGGCATGCCCATTTTCTCCCCACCCCCTCCGCCGCATCAAATAAATTTTTTTGTTTGTTTGTTTTGTTTTTCAAGGTAGGGTCTTATTCTAGCTCAGGCTGACCTGGAATTCACTATGGAGTCTCAGGGTGGCCTGGAACTCACAGCGATCCTCCTACCTCTGCCTCCCGAGTGCTGGGATTAAAGGTGTTCACCACCACACCAGGCTAATTTTTCTTTTTCTCAAACACTTTTAGGAGCCAGTTCCAACTGGACCAAGCTGCCACCACCTCTCTTCAGCAAAGCTGTTATTGTGCTAATAGATGCCTTGAGAGATGATTTTGTGTTTGGGTCAAAAGGTGTGAAGTATATGCCCTACACATCTTACCTCATAGAAAAAGGATCATCTCACGGTTTTGTGGCTGAAGCAAAGCCACCCACGGTTACTATGCCTCGAATCAAGGTAAATTTGATTTAAGCTCTTAGGAATCATGGTTTGGTTCTTTTGAAGTATTAGAGGGATTTTCTTATCTAGCTAGATACTGGGATTAACTAAGCAGAAATTACTTTGATGCTGTCAGTTTTGCTAGGGCAATGGAATGCTGAAATAACCCCATAGACAGGGTGGAACAGGGACCTGTGATTCATGCCTCTTGTTGAGTAGCCAGAGTTCATGCTTCATGGGAAGGAGAAAGGACTTAGAGCCAGATTATCCAAGCAAGCCTGGTCCAAGAGATGTACTTCATGGTAGCCTGCTATGTTCTTTAGTCACCATTGGCTTATAAGGCCCCCCCCCCTTTTTGAGGTAGGGTCTCATGAACTTACTGGGATTCTTCTACCTCTGCCTCCCCAGCGCTGGGATTAAAGGTGTGTGTCACCACACCTGGTGGATTACAGCCTTGAAGGCCCCTTTATGATTGTCCAGTCTACAGTCTTAACTTTCTTCCAAAGAAAACAAACTCAGTTAAGTTAAAGTACTTGTCTAAACTTGTATTATACAAAATGCTCAATATGATCTGGCCTCAACAGTTGCCGCTTGTACTACATAAGTCTTGAGCTGTTCAGGTAGTTTTAAGGAATGGTATGTTTGTTTTCATGGGGCTTTTAATCTCTACTAAGGTACATAACTACTGTGCAAATGAGCACAGAAGTAAGTGTGCAGTTATGTTGTGACAAGTACCTGATGGGCGTGTGTATGCCACAGCACACATGGAGGTCAGAAGACAACCCCGAGCTGTCTCTGCTGTTCGTCCACCTTCTTTGAGACAGCATCTCTTGCCCCGCTGCAAGTGAACACATCTAGCTGGCCTGTGAGCTTTGCTTCTGGCTCTGCCTCCCATTGTCATGAGCATATTGAGGTCACAGACTCATGTACCACTTTGTGCCTGGCTTTATGTGGGTGCTGGTAGGTGCCAGGGAAAATAAAACTTGGATCAACAGGCTTTGCAAGTAAGTAAGGCCTTTAACCACTGAGCCATTGTCTACCCCCGCTTGCCTTCAAAGAGTAGAATTTTGAGATATCAAGGACTTAAATTATTTTTTATGAATTTGAGTTTATTTAGGAAGAAATCATAATTTGTGGGGCTAGAGAGAAGCTCAGTGGTTAGGTGCTTACCTATGAAGTCTAAGGACCCCGGTTTGAGGCTCGGTTCCCCAGTATCCACGGAAGCCAGATGCACAAGGTGGCGCATGCATCTGGAGTTCGTTTGCAGTGGCTGGAGACCCTGATATTCCCGTTCTCTCTCCCCCTCTCTCCCTCTCTCCCCCCCTCAAATAAATAAATAAAAATAAACAAGAAAACATAATTTGTGAGGTTAATTTAGGGGAAATTGATATCTAGAAAAAGACTACAGCAATTCCACACATGCATAGAAGATAGGACATAGAAGCCCCTTCAAGTAACAGACCAGAGAGAATTAAGAAATAGTGAAGGACTCAGAAATCAAAGATAAATCTTACATATAACCAGAGCATGACACTGAGAATAGAAGGCAAGAAGAAAAATGTCCAGCCAAGCCAAGATAAGTATTCTCCCCTTCCTAGCCAGGCTGATCCCAGCCACTCACATGAATGCCCAAGCCATTAGCTCACAGGGCAAAAACAAAGAGAAAGCTTATTTTTAAAAAACATTATTGAGGTAACTTTCATATAGTACAATGCATTGTTTTTTTGAGGTAGGAGTCTTGCTGTAGCCCAGGCTGACCTAGAGTTCACTACGTAGTCTCACGCTGATCTCAAATAGGGGTCCTCCTACCTCAGCCTCCTGAATTTTGGGATTAATGGCATGTACCACCACACCTGGCTTATTGCATATTTTCATGTGAACAATATGATGAGCTCATCTGGATACTAATCCCCCATGCTGAGAGTGGTGGCAGTAGTGGCTGTTGTGTTAATATGGTGGCTTGCCTGGACTAATATGTGGAGCCTGGATCCCTGAGTATGCAGCAAATAATACATTGCTTAGATTTTTGGTTTTTCTTACTTGTTTTTATTTTTAAGCCAGTGTTCAGGGGAGCTGCCCTGGTCTATAGCTTAGTGGTCAGCCAGCGATGGGTACGTTTGTGCTTAAGCACATCATTGAGTCAGTCATCCACCCTCTGCCAAAGGTCGTGGACTGGGACACTCTTGGCTGCTCAGGTAGCTTTCAAGTCTGACTAGATTCTCACTGTGTGGGCCTCCCACTCAGCCAGAAGAAGCACCTAACTGGGACTGTTTCCTCATCTCTCCAGATCCCAAGAAATACATGGATACTTACCAAGTTGACCACAGATGTCTTCTTCCCAAAGTACCTTTTCAAATTTCACTCTTGATTTGCTTGTCACAGCCAACTCTGATGGAACCATCGTCAGGTCAGGCAGAGGAGGAAGGAGATGGGAAACACCACAAACGCAGGATTTTCTTCAACAGGCTCTCTATTTGTTGCATAACTGGTGAATTTCTAAGTACCAAAGTGAATGCCTTCAGTATTTTTTGCTGTTTTCTCATTGCACTTCAGAGACGGGACTTGCCAAGCCCCTCAATCTGGCATTCTAGAAATCTGGGTCATCCATATTTACATCTGTTTAATTATTAATGTAGCTTAATGGTAGAGCACTTGCAAAGTTCCAAGTTCAAGCCCCAGAGGCACAAGAAAAAAAGTTTGCATTTATTGTCACTAAAGAAGTCTTTGGTTTGTTTGTTTTTTATTGTTTGTTTGGTTTTTCAAGGTAGGGTCTCTTCTAGCCCAGGCTGACCTGGAACTCACTCTGTAGTACCAGGCTGGTCTCAAACTCACAGTGATCCTCCTACTTCTGACTTTCTTGTCCTGGGTGTGTGCCACCATGTCCAGCAAGAGGTCTTACTAGATATATTACACCTGTTAGCATTGTGGATACTACTGTTCTTTTTCAAGGCAAGTCCTTGGATGCCCATTTCTTAGGTGGCTGTGTAACTAAATCATGGAGATTCATTACTGTGGCCTGGTAGGCTATGTGGTTAAAATGGGGAGAGTATTGACTCGACTGCATATAAAAAACATAGGAAGACACTTCATATCTACCTTTTCATCCCAGAAAACGTGGTGCAGAACTGGGGGACAGAGTTGGATGTCCCATTAATGGCCCTGGCCCAGCCCTTGAGAATTTCTGGGAGTCACGTAGATAGATTTTTTTTTTTCCTCCCACTTTCACTTAAGGGCAGACATTAGACTTGCTGAATTGTTAGAATTTGGAGTTTGATTGAGTTGAATTATTTTGTCACGTTGCATAGATTTGAATCTTAACTGGGAATCTGACAGAGGAGCTGTATATGCAGGTTCGTGTTCTCAGTGTATACACACATACCATATTTGCCTCAACTCTGTCATTAATCCATAGTTTCCCTGGCTGTCACTATTGTTAACCACTCCTGTGTCTTTACTTATCTACTGAAAGGTTTGCTTGATCATTGAAATAGTTAAGTTTTCATTATTAAGTTTGATTATTTTTTGTTTGGTTTTCAAGGTAGGGTCTCACTCTAGCCCAGATTGACCTGGAATTCACTCTATAGTTGCAGGCTGGCCTCAAACTCACAGTGATCCCCTGCCTCTCCCTCCCAAGAGCTGGGATTAAAGGTGTGTGCCACCATGGATGGCTGCCGCGGACCAGCAAAGCTGGGACCACCAGTCCGAGGGAAAACAGGGCCTTGGGAGGTGGACAAGGAGTCGGCGAAGTGACAGACACACACACAAGGTTAATGTATCTGAGTGTGTTTTACTGAAGTAGAACATCAGGTTATATACAATTCTGGCTGCATAAGCTTAGCCTTTGTTTGGTACTATTTCTATGAACAGCCTGTTCCAGGAATCGAGGCACAAATACATGAGTAAAGATTACAATCACATATTTAATAGTTAATGTCTTACCAAAATTAGTGCTAGACAGTCAGTGGTTACGAATGACTTTTGGTTTTTAGCCTGCTTCAAGCATCAAATATTTTTAACAAAAGTTCTAACAGGGCGACTTCATAACTCTAATATATTTTCTTCCTTGAACCATGCCATAAAAATGTAAACAAGGTGGCCTCGACTTAGCAAGTCTGTCCACAAAAGTTAAAGATTACCAAGAAACATGCTTCCCACCATTGTTTACTAGCGTATCCCCATTCCTATACACTCCTGTATAAGGTAATGGTTCATCGATTGGTTTTGGTCCTCGGAATTCTGACTAGGGCTTGAAACAACGGCGGGGTCTTCGGAGGAAGTGTCACACCATCAGGTGACTCAATTTTTGGAAACTGTTCCATATCTAATTTCTACTAAATTGTGAAAGAACATCATGCTGCTGCCATGTGTCAGTAGTAATGAAGAAAACAGCTATTAGAGAGCAGCAAAAGGCACTACAAGCTGGAAAATGCACGTCCTTCTAGGAGGCTTTCTTTCTTGAAGCTTTCACCTCAGCCTGGTGAACAGGTCACACAGACTCCACTGGAGTTGGCGTAGCAGATGGCCTGAGTTTGAAGTTTTTATCCAGAATCTGTGTTCTGTTTCCCCCATTCCTACAACAGTTGCTGTCCTCGCTTTGGCTCAGTATAGGGCCTGCTCTAGTTCTGTACCCACCTGATTCACCCATCAGGTAATATTCCTGTCTTCTTTGCTGGGCTTTTGGATCTGTAGTCTTAACTCTTGAGTGTTTCTTCCTTCAGGCATTGATGACAGGAAGTCTCCCTGGCTTTGTCGATGTCGTCAGGAACCTCAATTCTCCTGCACTGCTGGAAGACAATGTGATAAGACAGGCAAAATCTGCTGGGAAAAGAATTATCTTTTATGGGGATGAAACCTGGGTTAAATTATTCCCAAAGCATTTTATAGAATATGATGGGACGACTTCATTCTTTGTGTCAGATTATACAGAGGTGAGTTTCTCTGGTATTTGAGACAGGGTCTCTTCTGGTCAGCCTTAAACTCTTGCCTCCACCTCAACAGTATTGGATTACTTTGCTCTATTTCAGAAGTTTTTCTTTTTAAAAATTTTTTTTAATATTTATTTATTAGAGAGAGAGAGAGGCAGATAGAGAGAATGGGCATGCCAGGGCCTCCAGCCACTGCAAAGTCCAGACACATGTGCCACCTTGTGCATCTGGCTTAAGTGAGTACTGGGGCGTTGAACCCGGGTCAGTAGGCTTCACAGAAAGTGCCTTCACCGCTAAGCCATCTCTCCATCCCCAGAAGTTTTTCTTAAAAAGAAGTATGCTGGGTTGGGGAGATGGCTCAACAGTTAAAGGCACTTACTTGCAAAGCCTATTTCTCCAGGTTTGATTCCTAGTACCCAGGTAAAGCCAGATGCAGAAAGTGGCACATGCATCTCGAGTTGGTTTGCAGCAGCAGGAAGCCCTGGTTCACCCATACTCACTCGCTCACTCTCTCTCTCTCTCTCTCTCTCTCTCTCTTTTTTTCTTTTTTACAATGATATATACTACTCTGGAGAGGGCCTGACACCACCATTTTCTACTGAGAGATGGTGCTGTTTTGTGTGTGGTGCTTATTAATATATGGAGAGGAATAGTGAGATAAAAATCATGTATTCAGTTATAACTGGAGGTGTAAACCCTAGTGCAGGTGTGAGTCAAGGTCTGCAGGACCCAAAATGCAAAAGATCTGGTCACCCATTGAGGGACAAAGGCTCAGGAAGTGTGCCACAGCAGAGCAACTACAGTAGTGATGAGTGGAGACTGTCCTCGTGGGCAAAGTGGGGAGGCAGCAGTGCTATAGAACCCCCCCCCCCATGCCTGCCTGGGATGCCTTGGCTATTTTTTTTATATATTTTATTTATTTGAAAGAGAGAAAGAGGCAGAGAGAGAATGAGAGAATGGGTGTGCCAGGGCCTCCAGCCACTGCAAATGAACTCCAGATACATGCACCCCCTTGTGCATCTGGCTTACATGGGTCCTGGAGAATCGAGCCAGGATCCTTTGGCTTTGCAGGCAAACGCCTTAACTGCTAAGCCATCTCTCCAGCCCTGCCTTGGCTATTTTGACCTGCAGGTGGAACAGAACCCTGCTGTGAGGATGGGCAGTGAGCCAGGTGGAGTCTGGTCCTGAGAGGCATCTGCCCATGCTGGGGTACAGGCTCCAGCCAGTGGAAGAACAGGGTTAAACCCAGGTATGAAAAGTTGGGCCTGGAACAGAGGAAGAAATGGAATAGTGCATCTTCCTAGTGTTGGGTAGTGGCCTCTGCTCAGTTTGTGGGGTCTAGTGAGTAGCTGTAGTCCTGTTCTTGCTGATACTTTTTAAAAAGTGATCCCCTTTCCATGGTTTGCTAGGGCAGGAGCAATGTGACTTTTCAGTAATGACAAATTCCCCACCCTACATATGACATCAAGTCAAAACACTCATCTTAGTGGAGCATATTTTAGTGGGAAGGAAGTGGGCTTGCTGAAGGGACAGAGCTGACATGCAGTATCACCTGCTAACATCTCCACCATGTGTTTACTTCAGAAATGGAAGAGATCATGCATGTTTTCTCTTTCCCTCCAAGAGTAGTCTTCTCATAGGAGTACTACTTACTCTGAATACTCTGCTGTCTTGCTTAGCTGTTCTCCACCCTTCATTGCCCTGTGAGATGGCAGCTTGGGCTCTGTTTAACTGCTCTGTTGTTTGGCTTTTGTTAAGATCAGCAGTGATCCCATGGAGGGCAGGGTCAGAATAGCTCTTGCTCATTTAAATTATGTGTATAATGTGTTCACAACATAGAGACATTAAAACAACAAGAATAAGAACCTAATCTAATACTAATGTTCATTTGGTTCAAATGACATAAAGGGGTTTTGTTTTGGTCTTTTCAATTCCCATGAGTTCTGTTAGCTAAGGTAAGCCCTTAGATTTTATAAGGGTCATTACTTTTAGCTTAGAGAGTAAAAGATCCAGGGAACATTGAGTGAGCTATTTACATGTACTTTTTCCCCCTTTGAAGGTGGATAATAATGTCACAAGACATTTGGATAAAGTATTAAAAAGAGGAGACTGGGACATGTTAATTCTCCACTACCTAGGGCTGGATCACATTGGCCACATTTCTGGGCCCCACAGTCCCCTGATTGGACGCAAGCTCAGCGAAATGGACAGTATCCTGATGAAGATTCACACATCACTGCTGGCGAAGGTGAGGCACACTGGCACACTGCATGGTGGTGGGATTTCATGTTGCCAGGATTTCCTAGGAGAAATAGAACTGCCTGAAGCAGCACCATGTCCATTTCAGTCATCCAGACATACTCCTGCCAGTCTTGTCCACAGCTGGGTACCTTCCAGATCACTGTTCCCAGGCTGGGAACCGGGGAGTTACATTCTGGCCATGACAAATATAGTAAGTAAGCCAGGTGTGGTGGTGCACGCCTTTAATCTCAGCGCTCCAAAGGTAGAGGTAGGAGGATCACCATGAGTTTGAGGCCACCCTGAAACTACATAGTGAATTCCAGGTCAGCCTGAGCTAGAGTGAGACCCCACCTTGGAAAAGAGAGAGAGAGAGAGAGAGAGAGAAAAGAAATATATAAGTAGGAACTTACATATTCCAGAAAGTGAGTGGTGTCATTGGAAAACACAGGCAGGAGGAAGCAGCACCTGTTTTCTAAGGAGAGGCTGTAATTTTATTTATCTATTTTAAATATTTGTATTTATTTGAGAGAGCATGGGCACACCTGGACCTCTTGCTGCTGCATACAAATTCCAGACGCATGTACCTACCACCTTGTACATCTATCTGGCTTTATGTGGGTATTGGGGAATTAAACTCCAGCTGGCAGGCTTTGCAAGAAAGCACCGTTAGCCACTGAGCCATCTCCCAAGCCTCAGCTCAAGGCTATAATGTTTTGTTCGTTTTTTGAAGTAGGATCTCATCTCGCTCTAGCTCAGGCTGACCTGGAATTCACTGTGTATTCTCAGGGTGACCTCGAACTCTCAGCAGTCCTCCTACCTCTGCCTCCCAAGTACTGGGATTAAAGGCATGTGCCACCATGCTGGGCTCCAAGGCTGTAATTTTAAAGGGCCTGTTCCAGTAGTCTTCCTGTCAGATTTACCCATAGGGTGTCAACAGAGACTTGAAGGGAAGGAGAGCAATTGTGCACTGTGTAGGTGTGTGCCAGGTGGAGAAGCAGTAAGAGTCAAGTTGAGCAGCAAAGGCTATATGGCTGGAACTTTGGTTAGAGCAGCCCAGTGTATACCGCCTATGCCACCTAGAGATCTCTCTGGATATTGTGTTTTATCTTCAAACCATTCTGCAGAACAGATGAGGAAAAGAAGTGTCATGTGCTCTGTGAGCTGTAATACTGTTCTCTCTCCACCTGTTATCTGGTTTGACCTTGATCTGACTGTGAGCTCATTGGAAGAGATCTAATGCTCTGAGAAGGTCCTGTTTATGAAGTAAACAGTTGTTTACTTTGCAGGATCATATGAGCTCTTCCTGCTAACTGCAGCTGACAGGTTCTCCTTTGCTTTACAGGAGAGAGAGACTCTGTCACCTAGTTTGCTGATTGTCTGTGGTGACCATGGCATGTCTGAGACAGGGAGCCACGGGGCCTCTTCCACAGAGGAAGTGAGCACACCTCTGATCTTAATCAGCTCAGCATTTGAAAGGAAACCTGGTGAGAATTAGGAGTGATTAAAATTTTGAAACCATAGTCTGAAATAAGTTCAAAATATCATGTGAATTTGAGTGAAAAAGGGGAGGCAGGCAATCAGGATTTAGAGCTTACATCCTTTCTCTGACTCACAATATACTCTTGGTAAGAATTGCAGGAATATTACTGTCTAGGTGTCAAATATTCAAAGAAAATTTGCCAGCAGCTAATACTTAATTATTTTTAAGTACCTACCATTTAAAAGTGTTGAATAGCAGTGTGGTAGTTTGAATGTATGTCATTCATAGACTAAAGTGTTTTATTAAAACTTATAACTTGGGTCTCCAGCCACCTGGCGAGAGGAGATGTCACTGGGGGTGGATCTGATTCCAGCCCAGAGGTGTGGAGAGTGGTTTGAGCTCTGGTGGACTTTGTGCTTGCTGCTTTTTGGTGTTGCTGGCTGGTGGTGGTTTCTCTCTCTGCCTGTATTTATGAATTGGAGCCATCTTCTTCCACCATTGGTGGAACTTCCCCTGGATCTCTAAGCTTAAAATAAATCCCTTCCTCCCATAAAACTGTGCTTGGTTAGATGCTCATCCCAGCAATGTGGAGCTGTCTACGACAAGCAATGTTGACCAGAGTGACGGATTTCAGAGAGAGAACGATTAACTTAACTGAGGCTCTACCTCAAAGTCAGGCACAGCCC
The DNA here is from genome assembly GCA_036346955.1 of Dipus sagitta. NCBI lineage: Eukaryota > Metazoa > Chordata > Mammalia > Rodentia > Dipodidae > Dipus > Dipus sagitta. The sequence continues at coordinate 6,993,974 of CM070781.1, read as the reverse complement.
CGTCAGAGTTGAACTACCATCACCACAGAGTCAGTTTTAGGGCATTTTCTTTCTTTCAAAAAGAAACCCATGGGCTGGGGAGATTGCTCAGTGGTTAAGGCACTTGCCTACAAAGCCTAATGACCCTGGTTCAGTTTCCCAGTACTCCCTTAAAGCCAGATGCACAAAGTAGTGCATGCATTTGGAATTTGTTTGCAGCAGCTAGAAGCCCTGGTTCTGCTATTCTGTATCTCTTCTATCTCTCTTTGCTTGCAAAAGAATAAAAATATTTTAAAAATAAGAAATCCTTCAATCAGTTCACTTTGTGGGAAGATCATCCCTCACTATCCAGTTTTCTTGTTCCTGGAAAGCTGCTTCCTTCAGTTGTTTCTTCCTCTGGGTTTCTAGGCAGGCCCTTAATAAGCATGGGATCTGAGCCCGGCACGCCTTTAATCCCAGCACTCAGGAGGCAGAGAGAGGTGGGAGGATCACTGTGAGTTTGAGGCCACCCTAAGACTACACAGTGAATTCCAGGTCAACCTGGACTAGAATAAGACCCTATCCTGAGAAACAAAACCAAACCAAAACAAAACAAACAAACAAACAAAATAACGGGATCTGGCTCTAGCACTTCAGCTGAGCCTAGCATTCTAGCTATTTGTGCCAGAGATGCTAAGGGCATGCTTTGTTTTGGCCTTATGGTAATTTGTAACTAGCCTAGGAGAACCTTCTAGAAAAACTCAACTCGCGTCTCTTCAGATCAGGAAACCTTACAAACAGTAGGATAGATTTAGGGGGACTACAGGGAAGGGGTCCTGCTATGGATGCCAAGGTAACTGGAGTGGGGGTAGGGTGGGGCTTGCAGAGGGAGAATGGTAAGTTGCACATTTAATTTTTTTAATAAAATATTTATTTGAGAGAGAACACCAGAGGAGGAGGCAGGGTTGGGGGCAGAGTGGACGTGTCAGAGCCTCCAGCCATTAGATGCATACACCACCTTGTGCATCTGGCTTACGTGGGTATTGGAATCAAACCTGGGTCCTTTAGGCTTTGCAGGCAAGTACCTTAATCACTAAGCCATCTTTCCAGCCCACATTTAATTTTTAAAAAATTTTTATTTATTTGAAAGCAGAGAGAGAAGGAGAGAATGGACATGTCAGGGCCTCCAGCTGTTATGCCCAGATCACGGAGTCCCTAAAGACCACCAAGAGAGTCAGGCACATACACAACAGCAAAGAGGTTTATTGCCGGCTTAAGCTCGGGCTCCAGACTTTACCAATGCAGTGGATCTGTACAAGAGCCCTGAGGAGCAGGGGAGCAGCTTTGGGGAATGGTTACATGATTGGTTGATTTAAGCAGTAACTGCACTTGTATTTTTCTGATAGGCTTAGGATACTGGTGGGCAAAGCTGGTGGGCAGGGGAGTAGGGGGGATTCCAAGCAGATAAGGTAACCTTTATTGTGATTGACTATGTGTATTTGAGGAACTTTAAGCAAACTTATTTTAAGCAAACTTATCTATGACCACAGGAATGCATGGTGCAGACAGTCTATTCCCCCTTATCAGGAAACTGACCTTTCCAGGAAGCAGAAACTTAGGCCTATTGATGATTCTGAGGCTTATTATGGCTTCCTGAGTCCTTCACAGCCACTGCAAACAAACTCCAGATACATGTGCTAGTGTGCATCAGGGTTTTTGTTGGTACTAGGGAATCAAACTCTGGCCATCAGGCTTTGCAGGCAAGCACCTTAACCACTGTGCCATCTCTCCAGACTGTCTTAGTTTTAACAGATGTTTGTTAGGTGAATTCCAAGGGGGCCCAGAACCAGTCTTGGGCACTTCTGGGTGACATGTGAGCCTGTCACTTGGCTGGAGCAGGGGGAAAAAAATTCCTTACTCATTAGCAGTCTTCGCTCGCCACCTCCAGTCTGTCTTGTGTCTATAGGTCAGCTTCTCCTCTCATGAAAGTGGAACATACAACACAAGGGCTTGTCAGGCATCCTTCACTTATAACATCTTTCCAAACTCAAGAGCTGTGATATATTATCAGTCCTTCATTCCTGTTGTCAAATGTTGTTCCACTCCTTGGTAGAGAGACTCTTGGGTTACTTCTGCTTTGCTACTATGAACATCTGTGTGTGTGAGTTTTTGTGAGGATGTGTGTTCATCGGGTGTCATTTTCTTGCTCCAGTTCATCCCTGACCCCAACTTTTCCTTGTTGCTATTAAATAGGTTTCATTTCTATATGTTAGGAACTGGCAGAATAATAATATACATATGATTTTTTGGTGGGGGGGTTAGAGGTAGGGTCTCATCTAGCTCAGGCTGACCTGGAATTCACTCTGTATTCTCAGGGTAGCCTCGAACTCACGGCAATCCTGCTACCTCTGCCTCCCAAGTGCTGGGTGCCGGAGCCTGCCGGCTGAAAGGGTTTGAGCCTGATGGGGAGTGAGGATTAAAGAAAGACAGGAGAAAGAATGAAAGCAAGGACTCCAGTCCAGGACTGAAGCAAGGACTGAAGCCACCGTTTATTTCCCAGCATTCCTTTTTATATCTTCTTACAAACAGTTTTCCTATGGACAAAAATTCCATGAGCTTCACACAAGTTTCTATCAAAAACTCCTTCCTGTTACAGAGTTTTTGCACTTCAATCACTTCTCAGTACAAAAGCCTATCAAAGCCAGCCAAATGGCTTCCAACACTTAATATACATAATCTTGCTTACATGTAGGTGCTAAAGTCTTGCTGCCAAAGGACCCAGAGTTATGGATACAAGGCCAGTCAAATGGCTTCCGACACTGAATATACATAATCTTGCTTACATGTAGCTGCTAAAGTCTTTCTGCCAAAGGACCCAGAGTTATGGATACAAGGCCAGTCAAATGGCTTCTGACACTGAATATACATAATCTTGCTTACATGTAGGTGCTATAGTCTCGCTAAAGTTTTGCTATAGTTTTGCTAAAGTCTTGCTGCCAAAGGCCCAGAGCTATGGATACAAGGCCAGCCAAATAGCTCCTGACAGCTGGGATTAAAGGTGTGTAGCACCATGCCCGGCTAACATGTGATTTTTTTTCTATAATTTTTTTATTATTAACAACTGCCATGATTATAAAAAAAAATACCCCATGGTAATGCCCTCCCATGCCCCACTTCCCCTTTGAAACTCCATTCTCCATCATATCTCCACCCCCTCTCATTCATATTCTCTTATTTTGATGTCATGAACTTTTCGTCTTATTATGATGGTCTTGTTTACATAGTGTCAGGCACTGTGAGGTCATGGATATCCAGGACATTTTGTGTCTGGAGGGAGCACATTGTAAGGAGTCCTACCCTTCCGTTGGCTTTTACATTCTTTCTGCCACCTCTTCAGCAATAGACCCTGAGCCTTGGAAGGTGTGATAGAGATATTGCAGTACTGAGCACTCCTGTCACTTCTTTCCAGCACCATGATCCCTTCTGAGTCATCCCAAGGTCACTGCCATCTGAAAAGAGAAGATTCTCTGCCAAAAGTGAGAGCAGCATTAATATAAGGGTATAAACATTAACAAGTGCTTGCTGGGCAGTTTGATAAGCATAGTATATGCATTAAGCCAGGCAGCAGCAGACATTAGACCCCTACAGCCCATGACTACCCCTGTTTTTAAGTTTTCAGTATCAGGGATGTATTCCCTCTTATGGAGTAGGCCTCCAGTCCAATTAGAGAGCAGTTGGTTTCTACCATGACGGATGTGCCACTATTGCACCCGTTGGCTCATTTGGCCTGGCTGGCCAAATATAAGTCTTGCAGTGTCCACTGTTGAGTATCTTCACTGGTATTTTCTCTTTCTCCCATTGAACTGCATGCAGAATGGCTTCTTCCAGCTTTCTGTCAGCTGGTCTACATGAAGGAGGTTATAAGCTCAGTTCCAGCAGGATTTTTCAGTGGCCTTGCAGCCCAAGTATGTGGAGTCTTCAGCAATAGGGCCTTACCATCTATTCCTGATGGGAAACCAAGTGCCTTGGCAATGGCCTGTAATGTTTTGGGGGCATTGGGGACCTCCCTGGCCAACAACTCACTGGAAATTATCCCATCCCTAGCACTGAAAATTTTCTAGCAACAATCTAAGACTCCTGAGTATTCCATTCTCCAAAAAAGTAGGTTTCCATATGATTTATTTATATTCTCTTAGATTTTGATTAGCCCTCCCTGCACCTTTCCTTTACTCAATCTCTTCCCCTGATCTCACTTGGCCTTTTTTACCCCCATTAATCTATACTTCTACTTACATATATACAATACCATCCCATTAAGTAACCCCCTCCCTTCCTTTCTCTTCCCTTTACATCTCTTTTCTAGCTTACTGGCCTTTGCTACTAAGTTTTCTTTCTACTCACACAGAAGTCCAGTCATCTGTAGCTAGGATTCACATATGAGACAGAACATGTGACGTTTGTCTTTCTGGGCCTGAATTACCTCACTTAGTATAATCCCTTCCAGATCCATCCATTTTCCTACAAACTTCATAACTTCATTTTTCTTTACCGCTGAGTAGAACTCCATTGTATAAATGTGCCATATCTTCATTATCCACTCATCAGTTGAGGGACATCTAGGCTGGTTCCATTTTCCAGCTATTGTGAATTGAGCAGCAATAAACATGGTTGAGCAAGCATCTCTAAGGTAGTGAGATGAGTCCTTCGGATATATGCCTAGGAGTGCTATAGCTGGGTCATATGGCAGATCTATTTTTAACTGTCTTAGGAACCTCCACACTGATTTCCACAATGGCTGGACCAGATTGCATTCCCACCAACAGTGTAGAAGGGTTCCTCTTTTTCCACATCCTCGCCAGCATTTATGCTCATTTGTTTTCATGATGGTAGCCAGTCTGACAGGAGTAAGATGGAATCTCAATGTAGTTTTAATCTGCATTTCCCTGATGACTAGGGATGTAGAACATTTTTTCAGATGCTTATATGCCATCCATATTTCTTCTTTTGTCAACTCTCTATTTAGTTCCATAGCCCATTTTTTAATTGGCTTGTTTGATTTCTTTTTTTGTTTTTATTAACATTTTCCATGATTATAAAAAATATGCCATGGTACTACCCTCCCTCCCCTCACTTTCCCCTTTGAAATTCCATTCTCCATCATATCACCTCCCCATCTCAATCAGTCTCTCTTTTATTTTGATGTCATGATCTTTTCCTCCTCTTATGATGGTCTTGTGTAGGTAGTGTCAGGCACTATGAGGTCATGGATATCCAGGCAATCTTATGTCTGGAGGGAGCGTGTTGTAAGGAGTCCTACCCTTCCTTTGGCTCATACTTTCTTTCCGCCACCTCTTCCGCATTAGACCCTGAGCTTGGAAGGTGTGATGGAGATGTTACCCAGTACTCCAGTCATTTCTTTCCAACACTATGATACCTTCTGAGTCATCCCAAGGTCACTGCAAAAAAGAGAAGATTCTCTACCCAAAGTGAGAGTAGCATTAATGTAAGGGTATAAATATTAAGAAAAGTGCTTACTGGGCAGTTTGATAAGCATAGTATATACATTTTTCCAGACATCAGCAGATGTTACACCCCTAGGGCTCATGACTACCCCGTTTTAAGTTTTCAGTATCAGGGATGTATTCCCCCCCATGGAGCGGGCCTCCATTCAATTGGAGGGCAGTTGATTTCCACCATAACAGACGTGCCACTATTGCACCCATTGGCTCATTTGGCCTGGCTGGCCAATTATAAGGCTTGCAGTGTCCACTGTTGAGTATCTTCACTGGTGGTATCTCTTTCTCCCATTGAACTACATGTAGAATGGCTTCTTCCAGCTTTCTCTCAGCTGGTCTACATGGAGGAGGTTATCAGCTCAAGTCCAGTAGGATTTCTCAGTGGCTTTGCAGCCCAAGTATGTGGAGTCTTCAGCAATAGGGTCTTACCATCTATTCCTGGTGGGAAACCAAGGGCCTCGGCAATGGCCTATAATGTTTTGGGTGCATCAGGGAACACCCTGGCCAACAACTCACTGGAGATCTCCCATCCCTGGCACTGAAAATTTTCTAACAATGATCTATGGCTCCTGAGTGTTCCATTGTCCAAAACTGGAGGATTCCATATGATTTATTTGCATTCTCTTAGATTTTGAGTAGCCCTCTCTCAACCTTTCCTTTACTCAATCTCTTCCCCTGACCTCACTTTGGACCTTTTCACCCCCGTTAATCTATTCTTCTACTCACATATATACAGTATCAACCTATTAAGTACCCTCCTCCTTTCCTTTCTCTTCCCTTTATATCTCCTGTTGAACTTACTGGCCTCTGCTACTGAGTTTTTTCCTTCTCACACAGAAGTCCAGTCATCTGTAGCTAGGATCCACATATGAGGGAAAACATGTGGCGCTTGGCTTTCTGGGCCTGGGTTACCTCATTTAGCATAATTCTTTCCAGATCCATCCATTTTCCTGTAAGTTTCATAACTTCATTTTTCTTTACCACTGAGTAGAACTCCATTGTATAAATGTACCACATCTTCATTATCCACTCATCAGTTGAGGGACATTTAGGCTGGCTCCATTTCCCAGCTATTATGAATTGAGCGGCAATAAACATGGTTGAGCATGTACTTCTAAGGAAATGGGATGAGACCTTAGGATATATGCCTAGGAGTGCTATAGCTGGGTCATATGGTAGATCAATTTTTAGCTGTCTTAGGAACCTCCACACTGATTTCCACAGTGGCTGGACCAGACTGCATTCCCACCAACAGTGTAGAAAGGTTCCTCTTTTTCCACATCCTCGCCAGCATTTATGGTCATTTGTTTTCATGATGGTAGCCAATCTGACAGGAGTGAGATGGAATCTCAATGTAGTTTTAATCTGCATTTCCCTGATGACTAGGGATGTAGAACATTTTTTTAGATGCTTCTGTGCCATCCATATTTCTTCTTTTGAGAACTCTCTATTTAGTTCCATAGCCCATTTTTTAATTGGCTTGTTTGATTTCTTACTATTTAGCTTTTTGAGTTCTTTGTATATCCTAGATATTAATCCTGTATCAGATATATAGCTGGCAAAGATTTTTTTCCCATTCTGTAGGTGGCCTCTTTGCTTTATTCACAGTGTCCTTTGCAGTACAAAATTTTTGTAATTTCATGAGGACCCAGTGGTTAATCTGTGGTTTAATTGCCTGAGCAATTGGGGTTATATTCAGAAAGTCTTTGCGAAGACCAATATGTTGAAGGGTTTCCCCAACTTTTTGCTCTAGCAATTTCAGAGTTTCAAGTCTGATGTTAAGGTCTTTAGTCCATTTGGACTTAATTCTTGTGCATGGAGAGAGAGATGAAGCTATTTTCATCCTTCTACAGATACATATCCAGATTTCCCAGCACCATTTGCTGAAGAGGCTGTCTTTTCTCAAATGAGTATTTTTGGCATTTTTATCGAATATCAAATGGCTATAGCTACCTGGACTTATATCTGGGTCTTCTATTCTGTTCCATTGATCTACATATCTGCTTTTGTGCCAGTACCATGCTCTTTTTGTTACTATGGCTCTGTAGTATAGGTTAAAATCAGGTATGGTGATACCACCCGCCTTATTTTTGTTGCTCAGTATTATTTTAGATATTCGAGGTTTTTTGTGATTCCAAATGAAGTTTTGGATTGTTTTTTCTATTTCTGTGAAGAATGCCTTTGGAATTTTGATGGGGATTGCATTAAATGTGTAGATTATTTTTGGTTAGATTGCCATTTTCACAATATAGATTCTTCCAGTCCAGGAACAAGAGGTGTTTTTCCATTTCCTAGTGTCTTCTGCAATTTCTTGCTTGAGTGTTTTATAGTTTTCATTGTAGAGGTTCTTTACTTCCTTGTGGTTAGGTTTATTCCAAGGTACTTTATTTTCTTTGATGCAATTGTGAATGGGAGTGATTCTGTGATTTCATCCTCTGTGTGTTTGTTGTTAGCATATAGGAATGCTACTGATTTCTGTGTATTTATTTTGTATCCTGCTACATGGCTGTAGGTGTTTATCAGCTCTAACAGTTTACTGGTAGAGTCTTTAGGGTCCTTTATGTATAGAATCACGTCATCTGCAAATAATGATAACTTGATTTCTTCCTTTCCAATTTGCATCCCTTTTATGTGCGTCTCTTGCCTTATTGCTATGGCTAAGACTTCCAGTACTATGTTAAATAAAAGTAGGGACAGTGGACACCCTTGTCTTGTTCTTGATTTTAGGGGAAAAGCTTCCAGTTTTTCCCCATTTAGTAATATCTTGGCTGCAGGGTTGTCATAAATAGCCTTTATTATATTGAGATATGTTCCTTCTATTCCCAGTCTCTGTAGGACTTTTATCATGAAGGGATGTTGGATTTTGTCAAACGCTTTTTCTGCATCTAATAAGATGATCATGTGATTTTTTTTTTGTCCTTCAGTCCACTTATATAATGTATTATATTTATCGATTTGTGTATGTTGAACCATCCCTGCAACTCTGGGATAAAGCCTACTTGGTCAGGGTGAATGATCTTTCTGATATATTCTTGTATTCTGTTTGCCAATATTTTGTTGAGAATTTTTGCATCTATGTTCACGAGGGAGATTGGTCTGTAATTTTCTTTTTTTGTTCTATCTTTGCCTGGTTTTGGTATCAGGGTGATGCTGGCTTCGTAGAAGGAATTTGGTAGGATTCCTTCTTTTTCTATTTTATGGAAAAGCTTAAAAAGCAATGGTGTTAGTTCTTCCCTGAAGGTCTGCTAAAATTCAGCAGTGAATCCAGCTGGGCCTGAACTTTTTTTAGTTGGGAGATTTTTGATAACTGCTTGGGTCTCCATGCTTGTTATAGGTCTATTTAAGTGATTAATCTCATCTTGATTTAATTTAGGTAGGTCATATAAATCAAGGAAATCATCCATTACTTTCAGATTGTCATACTTAGTGGAGTATATGCTTTTATAGTATGTCCCTATGATTTTTTGAATTTCTCTGTTATCTGTTGTGATGTTACCTTTTTCATCTCTATTTTTATTAATTTGTGTGTCTTCTCTCTTTCTTTTGGTCAGATTTGCTAAGGGTTTATCAATCTTGTTTATCCTTTCAAAGAACCAACTCTTTGTTTCATTGATTCTTTTGATTGTTTTTTTGGTTTCTATTTCGTTACTTTCTGCCCTAATCTTTATTATTTCTTCCCGTCTACTGATTTTTGGTTTGCCTTGTTCTTCTTTTTCCAAGGCTTTAAGGTGAAGCATTAGGTCATTTACTTGAGACCTTTCTAATTTCTTAATATAGGCACTTAAAGCTATAAATTTACCTCTTAGTACTGCCTTCATTGTGTCCCAGAGATTTTGGTATGTTGTGTTCACATTATCGTTGGACTCTATAAATTTTTTGATTTCCTCCTTGATTTCTTCATTGACCCATTCATCATTTAGTAGTGTGTTGTTTAATTTCCATGATTTTGTGTATGCTCTATAGCTTTTCTTGCTATTGATTTGTACTTTGATTCCATTGTGGTCATATAGAATGCAAGGAATTATTTCAATTTTCCTGTATTTGTTTAGATTTGCTTTGTGTCCTAATATATGGTCTATTTTAGAGAATGTTCCATGTGCTGCTGAAAAGAATGTATATTCTGCAGCATTTGGATGAAATGTCCTGTAGATATCTGTTAGGTCCATTCCTTCTATGACCTCATTTAGTCCATATGCCTCTCTGTTTCTTTTTTCCCAGGATGACCTGTCAATTGATGAGAGTGGGGTGTTGAAGTCACCCACTACCACTGTGTTTGGTGTTATCTGTGTGACCTTAGTTCTAATAGCATTTGTTTGATGAATTTGGGGGCCCCCATGTTAGGTGCATATATGTTTAGGATAGTAATGTCCTCCTGTTGGATGGTGCCTTTAATCAATATAAAGTGACCTTCCTTATCTTTCTTAACTAATGTTGGAATGAAGTCTACCTTGTCAGATATTAGGATAGCAACCACTGCTTGTTTTCTAGGTCCATTTAATTGAAACACCGGTTTCCAACCTTTCACCCTAAGATAGTGTCCATCCTTTGTAGAAAGGTGGGTTTCTTGGAGACAACAAATTGAAGGATCCTGCTTTTTAACCCAGTCTGCGAACCTATGCCTTTTGGTTGGAGCATTGAGGCCGTTGATATTAAGAGATAATATTGAAAGGTTTGTACTCAGTTCTGCCATTTTTACGTAGTTTTTCCGGTTTTACCTTTGCTCTCTTGTGTTAATTAGTATTTGAGAATTGTTTGTTTTTCCCTGGTTCCTTATATGTGTGCTTTTCTTTTTCTTCAGCATGGAGGATTCTTTCAAGTATTTTCTGTAGAGCTTGTTTTGTCTTCAAATACTCCTTTTGCTTGCTTTTGTTGTGGAATGTCCATATTTCTCTGTCTATTTGAATGGATAGTTTTTCAGGATAAAGTAACCTTGGTTGACAGTTGTTATCTTTCAGGACTTGGAATACATCACTCTACACCCTTCTGGCTTTTAAAGTTTGTGTTGAGTAATCTCCTGTAATCCTGATAGGCTTGCCTTTGTAGGTAACTTGATTTTTCTCTCTGACTGCTTTCAGTATTTTTTCTTTGGATTGTGTGTTTGGTAGTTTGATTATAATATGGCGAGAAGAGGTTCTTTCCAGGTTTTATCTGTCTGGTGTACTAAAGGATTCCTGTATCTGCATTGGCACCTCTTTCCCAATTTGGGGGAAGTTTTCTTTTATGATTTTGTTGAAAATGCCTACTATGCCTTTGGAGTGAAATTCTTCTCCTTCTACTATACCCTGAATTTTTTTGTTTGATCTTTTCATAGTGTCCCGAATATCTTGAAATTCCCATTCATACTTTTCTGTTAGTTTGTCTTTTTCTTTGTTAGACTGTATTAGATATGCCTACCTGGTCTTCTAGCTTAGATATTCTGTCCTCTCTTTCATCCATTGTACTGGTGAGATTTTCTACAGAGTTTTTTATTTCATTGACTGTGTTCTTCATTGCTAGTAATTCTGACTGGTTTTTCTTTATTATTTCTATTTCCTTATTTATATCTTGTATTGGCCTCTTTATTTCATTAAGTTGGTTTCTGTGCCTTATTTGATTCCTTTGATTTCTTCTTTGACTCTTTGAGCATATTTATAAACATTCTTTTGAAATTCTTCTCAGGCACTTCCTCTAACTCATTCTCACTGGAGGTCATTTCTGATGCATTAATACTTTTTGGTGGATTTATATTGTCTTGACTTTTGATGTTCCTTGTGTTATAATGTATAGTTTTTTGCATATTGGGTTAATTTAATGCTTGGATTTTCTAGTTAGCTGCAGCATTATTTGATGTATTAATCAATCTGATGTTATATATCTTCAGGGTAGGGCTTAAGGTGCTAGGTATGGCTCTCAAGGCTCTCAGAGTATCTACAAAAATGACCCTAGGTATTGAGTTTGCCTGCTTGTGGAACAAAATACAGGCAGATTCTAAAATTTAACTTAACAGTTTACACTTTCAATGAAAAACAGCACAGAGTATTTATGCAAGAGTAGATATTATTACAACCAGATCCTCTAACAATATCACTGTCCCTTAGGGTGTGTGGTGCCCCTCACCCTTCATCCTGTGAACAAGGAGGTTTTAAATTTCTGGTCTGTTGAGGGATCCAAGTCAGCTTGCGACCAAGTGAGACCCTTCCCTAATGTACAACAGAAGAGGAAGTAAAGCCACTATAAATCAAGAAGCAGCAAATAACAAGCCCAAAATATAGCTTATTTAAAAATGGCAAATCCGAACATCCATCAGATTTAAGATATAATTTATCCTGATATGGAGGGTGCAATTAGCACTTCTGGTTCAGGCCTATATACCAGGGTTATTTGGTGGGTACTGACCTGGTGTAATCCCAGTTACCTTTTGGGATGATTTTGGTCTGTTATGTTGTGCTCCTGCTTGGGTCCCTCTTTGGTGCACTGTGAGTTCAAGTAGGCTGGCTGGGTGTTGGATCCCTGCTCTGGTCGCCAGTAGTGGGTGCTGTGATCTCCCTTCCCCTGGTCTGTGGTGCTTGCTGGCGCTTGTGCTGGCAGTGGGGGAGGGGAGGCTGTTGATGATTGTTCTAGTTCTCCTGCTGGTCCATGTGATCCTCTACCTGATAATCTGCTCCTCCCTTGTTTGCTGCATTTCTCCACATTCCTTGAGTTTGCGAAGAGCTGTGGTTTGTGGAAAATCCCCTCACCTGGCTTTTCCTGCAGCTCAAGCCGAGGCTAGCTGCTGTGGCTCCACGGACTTGGTGCTGCTGCTGCTGCTGTTAGATCCGCTTCTGCCTGCCTATGTGGGCTCTGGATGCTCTGAATCTCTCCTACTTCTCTGCTGCCATTGGTAATTTCTTATACCCCTCACTTTTTAGTAGAAGATATTTTGCTGGGTTGTTGTTTTTTTTTATTTTTATTTTTTTATTTTGGCTTTTTCTCCCCTAGGCTGCTTTGGCGTGGTTCCTACACTGCCATCTTAACCAGAAGTCTTTACATATGATTTTTTTTTTAATCTTCTTGGTATTTTTTTGTTGTTCGTTTTTTATTTATTTGAGTGTGACAGACAGAAAAAGGCAGAGAGAGAGACAGAGAGGAATTGGGCGTAGCAGGGCCTCCAGCCACTGCAAACGAACTCCAGACGCATGCACCCCCTTGTGCATCTGGCTAACGTGGGTCCTGGGGAATCGAGCTTCAAACCGGGGTCCTTAAGCTTCACAGGTAAGTGCTTAACCGCTAAGCCATTTCTCCAGCCCTTCATATGATTTTTTAAAAATATTTTATTTATTTATTTGAGAAAGACAGAGAATATGAGCATACCAGGACCTCTGTAATAAACGAACTCCAGACACATGTGCCACCTTGTGCATCTGGCTTTCCATGGGTACTGGGGAATCGAACCCATGTCCTTAGGTTTTGCAGGCAATAAAGATTGGAATATGTGCAGTTTGATTTCATAAATTACCCCCCAACCTACTACTGACAACTCTGAGTTCTTGTAGCCCAGGAAGGAAGCTTAGGTCTTTGTTCCCCAGGGACAGGGGAAGAGTAATGTGCCACCTCTCCAATCTCTGTAAAGGTTGCATGCCTCTTGCTCCATGTAGTAAGACTTAGCCTGTTTCCTGAGTTGGCTGTTTTGTTTTCCAAGCCTAAAGTAATACCTGGCAGCTAGTGAATGTTACATCAGTATTTGTTGATTGAACGTTTAAATGGTTGCTTGGGTGGGGATGTAGTGGGGCCAGTGGAAGTGGAGACAGTCAGTGGAATGGGAGAACAGTTTTCTGAATTGCCTATGTAATAAAACCCACTCTACCCTATGTTACCAAATCTCAAGTTATTAAAAAGTTCTGCAAAATCTTAGTTATTAAAATAGTTTATACTGACAAGATTGGTCAGTCCTATCAGTGGTGTATAATCAAGAAACTAAAGTTAGATCCTAGCATAAAAGAGATTTCCCCATAACTGGGAGAGGTCATGCTTACCTTACTCTGGAAAACAATATAAACTCCAGATAAAAAATTTTAACCTTTTTTTGTTGTTGTTGTTTGCTTATTTTTATTTATTTGAGAGTGACAGACACAGAGAGAAAGAGGCAGAGAGAGAGAGAGAAAGAGAATGGGCACACCAGGGCCTCCAGCCACTGCAAAGGAACTCCAGATGTGTGCGCCCCCTTGTGCGTCTGGCTAACGTGGGTCCTGGGGACTCGAGCCTCAAACTGGGGTCCTTAGGCTTCACAGGCAAGCGACTAAGCCATCTCTCCAGCCCCATTTTAACCTTTTTAAAAGATTATGTATTGTGGAAATTTTCAGACTTGTAAAGGTAGCCAAATAGTATATTAAGTCCTCAAGTTCACCATCCAACTTCAGTAGTTACTGTCCATTTATGACCAGTCTTTTTAAAAAAATACTTTCTTTTTATTTATTTATTTATTTGAGAGAGAAAGAGACAGAGAGAGTGAGAATGGGCACACCACGGCCTCTAGCTACTCCAAATGAATTCCAAACACATGTGACACCTTTTGCATCTGGTTTACATGGGTCCTAGAGAATTGAACCTGGGTCCTTTGGCTTTGCAGGCAAGTGCCTTAAACCTCTGCACCATCTCTCTAGCCCCCCCACCACCACCCCTTTTTTTGATCAGGTCTTGCTATGTATCGTACCTGGCCTCAAACCAAACTCACAGTGCCTCCTGCCTGAGATTAATGGTGTCGCCAATTCTGTGTTTTCTGCTTGGGCTCCTCTGTCATCCTGTCAGTTTCCTCTAACCCAGATGCTTGAGACTCAAAGTACAAGTGTCACTCTGGCCTGGTTTCTTCTGGCTTGTTTGGTTTGGTTTGGTCTGATTTGCAGCCTTTGCAGGCAATTGCCTTGAACACTAAGCCATCTCTCCAGCCATATCAAGAATAATTCTAAAACAAAAATGCCTCTATGTAGTTTTGGTTTCCTACTGGTACCATTTACATCAGAGAGACAAGATACATGATGACTTATTTTTCCTATTTACTCACCAGTTCAAATCAATGAATGAATTCATTATTATCCTTCAACTGTGAGCATTTAAACTTGCTCTCTCATTGCAACATTGTGAAGTCGTGGATTTAAGCTTATTGATTGTTTCTACTCACTGCAGAGAATATTCTCTTTAATATTCAATTGTCATATCCTTGGCCAGTGGGAGTATCCTCACTTAGATCTTGCCTCTATCCTTTCTTCCTCCTGAGCTTAGGATCTTTGTTTGATAGAACATCACATGGAATGTTCTAATGTTACCTCACAATTATCATTCAACAGTCTGAGAGTGTTCAGTGAATTGAAGGTAGATTTGGGTTGTTGTTTACTTTTGGTTTGTGTTTGTTTTTCAGCTCATAGTACTGTAAGAAAATGCTAGAAGGACATAGTGGAAGATAATAAGCAATAACATTAGAGTGGAACTTTCTAAGTATAACCCAGAAACCATCATTGGAGGGTTTGTCTAGAAAAGAAACTTGACCAAATAAAAAACTCTATGCAAACAGAAATTACTACAATTAAAGTAAAATCTCCACAGACTCACGTGTATATCCAAAAAGCTTTGAGCACAGCCACCTGGATTGACTTTCCTGGTGGCCCAGGCAGCCCTATAGTTTTTCTGCAGTTTCTGGGAAATTGCAGGTGGGAGGAGGGAAGGTCTACTCTCTTTATAGATGAGAGAGCTCAGCTAGTTTGCTTCTCATTCAAGGTCATGCCAGACTGTGTTAGGGCAGAGTCCTGAGCCCAGGGTCCTGACACCACAGCCACTCTCCAAGAAGTGGTAGGACATTGAGCTGCTGCAGCCTTGGAAAGCTTCCATGGAAATCGGGCTTCTGGCTGGTCTCAGACAATGGTCATTCCTGCCCAGCTGAGCCCAGACTCATTCTGTTCCCAGAAGAAAGAAGTGCCTGCACTGCTCAGAAAGAAGCTGCTGAGAGGTCTGGGCCCGTTTCCTCTGTCAGGGCTGTATGTACCTAGAAAAAAGGACTTTTCTGAATCCAGAAGTTCTCACTGTAACTCCTATTGGCTTGACATTACCCAGTGACCATCCCTGGGCTACTTGCCCCTTTCATGCTCAGTATTGCAATCACACCACACAGAGTTTCTTGCATTAATCTCCCTGTCCAGGGTACTATGCGCCACTTAAGGAAAGGCAGCACTTAGTAAGTTTACTGAAACAAAAAGCAAGGAGGCGATTTCTGTGTGAATGTACATTAAGTAACTTGAAGACACAGAAATTTGACTTATTAGTTGTAGAGGCTCACATTCAAGAATAACTGCCACCTCCCACTTCATAGCAGCCTGTTACTTAAAACATTTTCTTTTTTTCTAGGGGATAGCCGACACCCAAAACGTGTCCAGCAGACTGACTTGGCTGCAACGCTAGCAATAGGACTTGGTTTGCCGATTCCTAAAGACAGTGTAGGAAGCCTCTTATTCCCAGTTATAGAAGGAAAGCCAATGAGAGAACAACTAAGATTTTTACACTTAAACACAGTACAGCTTAGTAAACTGTTGCAAGAAAATGTGCCGTCATATGAAAAAGGTAAGACAATTGATAGCTTCCGTTAGGACTGCATGTCTCCATGAGCCTCATGCTTTCCCAAATGTATTTTGTGGTACACAGTTGGTCGTGGGATACTTTACAGTCATCACTCTTTAATTATGCATATTTTGTTCCTGTTTGCTTAGACCCTTAACTGTCACCATTAGCAACACCCACAGATGCAATTCGCTAGATGAAATCCTTCATAAATTTATTTGCTCAACAAGTATTTACCAAGTTCTTGTTGATGAGCCAGGGACATGTTAAAAGTACTGGAGTTGCCAGGTATGATGATGCACGCCTTTAATCCCAATACTTGGGAGGCAGAGGTAGGAGCATCACTGTCAGTTCAAGGCCAGCCTGAGACTACAAAATTAATTCCAGGTCAGCCTAGGCTAGAGTAAGACCTTACCTCAAAAAACTAAAAAAAAGTACTGGAGTTAAAGCTCTGAGTGGCACAAGATCTCTGTCCTCATGGAACCTTTCAAAGGGAGGAGAGAAAAAGTGCTGTGATAGATGTCAGGTGGTGACATGGACCTAGGAAAGGAATGAACAGGGAAGGGTGCACAGGTGGGTGGGGGAGCCTGAGGCAAGCCTAGCCTTGGAGCCAGGAGGGAGCATTGAATCAGGGAGCATAGAGTCCTGCAGGACATCAGATTGGCTGAAGGAGGGGAGGGTACAGGAGATGACTTTAGAAATGAGGGGCTTTTAGTGTTGTTTGGGTGAAGGGAGGGCACTGCAGGGTTTCCTCATTTTCAGAAGCGTTCCAGGTTCCCTCTGGAGGTTCGGCCCTATGCTGTAGGAGGAGAGCAGGGAGGGGCAGCCGCAGTGCTTTGGTGAGAGGTGAAGCGGTAAGGGCCTTCACGGCAGTGGAACTAGAAGTAATTGCAATCTAGATACAGCTACTTGAAGGTAGCAAAGCAGTATTTGCAGGCTTGCTGGGACACGAGGCACAGGAAGACCTGAGGCTGCAGGAGCTACTCCAGAGTTTTCAGCTGAACAGTTAAAGATAGGTGAGGTGCACAAGACCACAGCAGAGCAAATTTGCAAGGCAGATCACTGAGGGATTGGGACCAGGACCGCCGTGCAAAGAAAGAATTTCAAGAAGGAGAGAGACAGCAGCTGCATTGATGCTGTAAAATAAAGAGAAGCATTTGGCATGGTGGTGGCAAATTTTCCTCTTGAAGTTGTGGGATATGGTTACTAGGACAAGCAACCACAAGTATTACTTGTGGAAGACTGACCCCGCCATCTGGGGCCTGGCTAGGAGTCATAGGTGACGGGACAGAGGACCTCCTGAGGAGTACTTACTCCAGAAGCCTAGGTGAGGAGCTCTGTTAGATGTGAAGCCTGGCTTCAGTGCATATTTTAGTCTAGACCATGCACAGTGGTTACTTTTGCTTTTGTGGGTGGTTTTTTTGTTTGGGGAAAGGACAGTGTTTGCTTTTGAAAAATGACTTATTGGCTTGGTATGGTTTTATGTATGTCTACTTGTTTTGTTTTGTTTTTGCAGTACTTGGAATTGAAGTTAAGCCTTATATATGCTAGGCAAGTGCTCTACCATTTTTTTGAACTATATTCCCAGGCCTCTTTTTAGTTTATTTTGAGACAGTCTCACTAAGTTGCCCAGGATGATCTTGAACTTGCAGTTCTCCTACCTCCCTCAGCTCCCCAAGTAGGTAGGATTACAAGTATGACCCATCAGGCCTGATATTGCTTTATACTTTCTGCATATTTTTTGTTAATGTGGCCCCTTCTCTAATAAGTACATAAGAATATTTAAAGGACTGGGGAGATGGCTCAGTGGTTAAAAGCATTTGCTTACAAACCTTGCCAGTCCAGATTCAGTTCCCCAGTACCCATGTAAAGCCAGATGCACAAAGTGGACCATGTATCTGGAGTTCATTTGCAGTAACAACAGACCCTGATATACCCATACTCTTCTCTCTAAAATAAGTAAATAATATGGGCCATTCCTTCTTGTCTAAAATCTCCAACAGAAATCAAACAGGAAGTGAGCATTGCTTACTGTTTTAATCATGCCAGGATAGAGAGAAATCAAGATCCATGATATGGCTAGCTAGGGAAATGATTTAGCAGTTAAAGCTCTTGCTTGCAAGAGCCTGCCAGCTTGAGGTTCAGTTCCCCAACACCCACATAAAGCCATACACAAAAAATGTCTCATGCCTTCTAGAGTTTGTTGGCAGTGGCAAAAAGGCCCTAGAGTGCACACATGCAAATAAATAAAAATATTTTTTAAATATTTTTAATATATTTAAATATTATTATTAAATATATTAATTATATTAAATATAAATAAAATATTATTTTTAAATATATTTAATATTTTTTTAAAAAGAACCATGATGGGGCTGGAGGGATGGCTTAGTATTAAGGTGTTTGCCTACAAAGCCAAAGGACCCAGGTTCAATTCTCCAGGACCCACATTAGCCAGATGCACCAAGGGGGCACACATCTGGAATTTGTCTGCAGTGGCTGTAGGCCCTGACTCACCCATTCACTCCCCCCCCCCTTTTCTCTGTCAAATAAATAAAAATAAAAAATAGGCCTGTTGAAATGAAGAAGCATTCCTAGGTCCTATACCTTTCAGAAGCCACCATCTACACTGTCAGCACATGTTCAGACACAGGGCACTCTGGATCCCACAGCAAGGCTGTGAAACATTCCACAGCATTCAGCCCAATCTGCTGCTCCTTGCCATTGGACTGTTGTCAGTTCTGGAGGGGAAACTTTTCCTCACTTTAAGACCCATGCACATAATTAATTCCTGGACATCTGTATTAAGTACTTTACTTGTTTCTAGGACCAGATACCTGATGAAACAGCTTAAAGAAGGGAAAGGTTCATTGTGGCTTACAGTTTTTTGTTTGTTTTGTTTTTAGTTCCAGGCTGATCTTGAACTCAGCAGTCCTCCTACCTTTGCCTCCTGAGTGCTAGGATTAAAGGCGTGCACCACCGCACCTGGACAGTTTTTTTGTTTGTTGGTTTGTTTGTTTTTTTAACTCTGACTCAATAGGGTTGTGGGGTACAGAAAAAGGTGACTCCAGGACTCCATAACTCACTTGTAGAAGATGTAGGGTATAGACATAGATGGTCCAAGTCTCAAATATCTGTGAGTCCCTGGGGGCAAGGCTTTCAGGTGTGCACACAGGTCTCTGTGGAGGTTTGGGGTGTAGACACACATACTTCTTCTTCGGGGTGGTGTAGCAGTAAGGGTGCTAACTTTGGGCACACTATCAGAGTTCACATTCCTTCTTTCTCCCATTTGCTCTGGGACCTGAGCAAATGACTTTTCCCCTTTCTGTGTTGCCTTCTCAAGAATAGACATGATGTAGGCTGGAGAGATGTCTTAGTGGTTAAGCACTTGCCTGTGAAGCCTAAGGACCCCGGTTCAAGGCTCAATCCCCTAGGACCCATGTTAGCCAGATGCACAGGGGGTCGCATGCATCTGGAGTTCATTTGCAGTGGCTGGAGGCCCTGGCATGCCCATTCTCTCTCTCTCTCTGCCTGTTTTTCTGTCACTTTCAAATAAATAAATAAAAATAAACAAAAAAAGAATAGACTTGATGCTCATCTCTCCCTCACGAGTCATTGACAGAAACAATGAAGATGCTGCTTTGAGGGTGCTGGCCATTGGCTCTTAGTCTAGGTCACATCTTCGAGCAGCAGTGGGGGGATACCTAAAGTGTTGAGATTTTGTTACTGCGCCCTGGTCCTCAGCAAATGCCTGTGAGGATTCTGTTGTTGCTGTAAAGAGGAACCATAGGGTATGCTCACAGAAGCACTGTGTAGCACTGTTGGGTCGGGGAGGCTGCTAATAGGCACCTATGGCCCTGTTGGAGTATGAAGTGCAGCTTTTATTTAAAAAACATTTGTAGGGGTTGGAGAGATGGCTTAGCAGTTAAGGTGCTTGCCTGCAAAGCCTAACATTTCAGGTTCAATTCCCCAGTACTCACATAAAACCACTTGCACAAAGTGGTGCTGCATCTGGAGAATGGACATGCTCATTCTCTTTCTCTCTCTCCTTGCAAATAAATAAATAAATATTTTTAGGGCTGGAGAGATTTCTCAATGGTTAAAGTGCTTGCTTGCAAAGCCTAATAGTCCAGGTTTGGTTTTCCCATACCCACGTAAAGCCAGGTACACTAAGTGGCACATGTGTCTGGCGTTTGTTTGTGGTGGCATGTCCATACTCTCTCTGTATGTATACTCTCTTGCTCTCAAATGAAATGTTTTTAAAAACAATTTATTTGTGCATATGGGCATGCCACTACAATGAACACCAGACACATGTGCCACCTTTTGTATCTGATTTTATGTGGTTTCTGGGAACTTGAACCCAGTCCAGCAGGCTTTGAAAGCGAGTGCCTTTAACCACTGAGACATCCCCCCTCCCCCAGACTGAAGTACAGCTTAAAGACCAAGGAATCTCAGAAAGAAAGAAAATTCAGACCTGTCTAGTCCTGAGAGATCATGATATAGCAAAACCTCAGGCCACATCTGGAAAGAGAGCCATCAGCCCCTGGCCTCCAACAGCACAGCACAGAGAAAGAAAGGAGGAAGGCAGCACTTGAGCCTGTGCTGTATGCAGAAGCCAGGCATTCCACCTCAGCTGGTTCTCTGGCCCTTGTGAGCAGAGAGGAGCTAGTGAATACTCTGCCTTCCCAGGGGTGCTGTCATAAAGGGAAGTTAGAGAACTAAGGAAACAAACAAGTGTGAGGGCAGAAGGGCCAGCCTGTACAGGTGTTATGGGCATTGTGGGGCAAGGTTCTCATACACACTGAGGATGAGAAGGATTTTTGTGAAGCATTTCAGGACTTCTTTTATTTTCCACGTGCACAAAAAAAAAAAAAAAGTTAAAGAGAAGGCAGAGGAAGAACTAAGACCATGTAAGGGAGGTAGGAGTCTGGGTCAAGCAGTGGGCAGCTGTTTCTGTCTACAATGGGTGTGCTGAGCACAGAGGTGCTAGAAGTGCTGACGTGGATGCATGCATACCATCAGCTACCCATCCCACTCAGGACCAGATAATCTGCATTAGGTATCAGTTCTAAATGTGCCAGGGAGCTGAGGAGTTGCCTCAGATAGTAAAGTACTTGCTGTGTAAGCATAAAGATCTGAATTCAGATCCCCAGCACGCATGTAAAAGCCTGGTAAAGTTGTGGCACCTATAATACCAGTACTGGAGAGGCAGAGACAAGAGTCCCTAGGGCCTGCTGCTGATCAGCTAATCTAGCCAAATCAGTGAGCTCTCTATTCAGTGAGACCCTGTCTCAAAAAGTAGGGTAGAGAGGGATGGAGAGATGGCCTAGTGGTTAAAGGCACATGCTAGCAAAACTTAAAGCCTGGGTTCATTTCCCCAGTATCCATATAAAGCCAGATGCACAAGGTGGTGCATGCATCTGGAGTTCATTCACAGTGGCTAGAGGACCTGGTATGCCCATTGTCTCTCTGTCTCTTTCTCTATGCTTGCAAATAAATAAATAAAAATAGATTTGTTTGTTTGTTTTTGTCTTTTGAGGTAGGGTCTCACTCTAGCTCAGGCTGACCTGGAATTCACTATGTCGTCTCAAGATGGCCATGAACTCACAGCAGTCCTCCTATCTCTGCCTCCCAGCTGTTGGGATTAAAGGCATGCACCACCACGCCTGCTAAAAATAGATTTAAAAAAAAAATAAGATGGCAAGTGATTGAGGATAGCTGACATCACCTAGCCTCCACACTGATGTGTATGTACTCCTACATACATACAAACACGTGTACATGGAAAAAAAAGATGTGCCAGAAATAAGTGATTATGGTGAAATTATAAGTGTGTCTAATCTAATCTTATTGTTTGGCAGATCCTGGATTTGAGCAGTTTAAAATGGCAGAAAGGTTGCATGGGAACTGGGTCAAACTGCACTTGGAGGAAAACCATTCAGACATCCTGGTTGGCCTGGGAACCAAGGTGCTCAGGCAGTACCTGAGTGCCCTGAAGACTCTGAGTCTGTCCCTGAGCACACAAGTGGCCCAGTATGACATCTACTCGATGGTGGTAGGGACTGTCGTGGTTTTGGAGGTATGAATGCTCATGTGGTCCTGGCTCAAGTGTTAAATTGATTTGATAACTTAGCCAAAATACACACATTCACATATATACATATCTGTATATGTATATATATGTATATTCACATATGTAATATATATATACATATACATATGTATATTATTACTACTGGGCATGGTGGCTCATGCCTATAATCTAGTTACCCAGGAAGTTGAGTCAGGAAGCCAACTTGGGCTACAGTAAAACCCAGTCTCCACTCAAAAAAATTGTGCCACTAACACAGAAAATACAAATTTCTTTTTTTTTTTTTTTTTTTTTTTTTGGTTTTTCGAGGTAGGGTCTCGCTCTAGCCCAGGCTGACCTGGAATTCACTATGGAGTTTCAGGGTGGCCTCGAACTCTCGGAGATCCTCCTGCCTCTGCCTCTGCCTCTGCCTCCCGAGTGCTGGGATTAAAGGCGTGCGCCACCACGCCCGGCTACAAATTTCATTTTTTATAACTTTTTAAAAATATTTATCTGCAAACAGAAAGAGTTAAAGATAAGAGAGAAAGAGCAAATGGATGTGCCAGAGCCTATTGCCACTGCAAATGGACTCGATGCATGGGCCACTTTGTGTATCTGGCTTTACATGGATACTGGGGAATTAAACCTGGGTCCTTAGGATTGCAGGCAAGTGCGTTAACCACTGAGCCATCTCTCCAGCCCATAAAATACAAATTGTCTTAATTCTTCCATTGTGTATCATGACTTTTGAGACTACATGAAATATTTGCAGATGTCAGATGGTGTCACCCAGTATCACTCTAGGAGATAAAAAAATATATATATATGTTTCATGGGCTGGAGAGATTGCTCAACAGTTAAGGCACTTGCCTGCAAAGCCTAGCAACCCAGGTTTGATCTCCAGGACCCACATGAACCCAGATGCACAAAGTGGTGCATGTATCTGGAGTTCATTTGCAGTGGCTGGAGGCCCTGGCATGCCCTCTCTCTTTCTCTGCTTGCAAATAAGTACATAAATATATATACATGCATATATATCAAGCCATGCATTTTTGGCAGCCGACTAAAATTAATCTTTCCTTAAGCCCTTTTTTCTGTTCCTGCTGTATAAACAGCAGGTTAGGATGGGCTCATGTCAACTGGGTTTCCCCATGCCTGGCCAGCCATAGACACCACTAGCCGTCTTCTGTTCCAGGTTCTCATCCTACTCCTCCTCAGCACCCCACATGTGCTGTGCAGAAAGGCTGAGCTAGATGTTCCTCTGTTGTCTCCCGTGTTTTCTCTGCTCTTCTATTTGATGTTCCTGGTTCTTTCGGCCATTCACGTCGTGGTGTGCACCTCAGCCGAGAGTTCATGCTTCTTCTGCAGCCTCCCATGGCTGGCAGCAGCGGGGGTGATGGTGTTGGTGTCTGCACTGCTCTGTGCAATCGTGTCTGCTCTTGTCAGGATGGTCGTCATCGATGGCATGCTGCTGAAGAAGGTATGACTGCTTCCTGGACATAAAATGCCCCCTTCCAGGCTGGGCTATTTTTGTCAGCCAGTCTTTTATTCATCAGGAGTTGGTTGACCACCTAGCATGTAGCAGCAGTGCAGTGCTGGTGGTGCCCTGGAAAGACCACACATCCAGTGGCTAGCCTGTCCCAGTCTTCTGGGCATTTTAACCTGTGATGTTCTGATGTTTGGTCAGGTCACATCTGGTCTCAGGGTTCCTGGACCTGGGGCAGAGGTGATGGTAGGGCTGCTGGCCATGGTGAGCAGAGAGCGCATGCACTAGAGTCTTCGAAGAGGTCTGTAAGCTACAGCTGAGGGACAGTAAACTAGTAAACTCTCAGGAGGCTACAAGGGAGGCTTGGTCCTCTGCTCCTAGTTCTTCCTCACAAGAGTACAGGTTGCTTTTAAAGGTTCAGGGGGTTGGGGGGGTAAAATATATATTTATTTGCAAGAACACAGAGAGAATGGGTGTGCCAGGGCCTCCAGCAACTGCAAATGGACTCCAGATGTACCCAACACTTTGTGCATTGGCCTCTACGTGGGTACTGGGCAATCAAACTCAGGTTGTTAGGCTCTCCAGGCCAGCATCTTAACCACTGAGCCATCTCTCCAGCTCAGGCTCAGGTTTTTCTGTGGAGTTCTTGGTCTCTAGCTTGATGCCTTTGTTCATTAGCTGAATGGTAGTGATGGGGCAATGAGGAAGAGTTGGGTGGTTGGACTAGAATTCAGAGTGTTAAGAGCTTGGGATTGAGAGACCCTATTCTGTGACTTGAGCCCCCATCCAATGCACTCTGTCTGCCTTCCCATCACTAGATCTTTATGGACATGCTACTGTGTGCCTGAATCTAGGCACCTGCCATGTCCCTAAGGCCTAAGATTGACCTGCCTAGGCCATAAGGTTCATGTCCTTCCTCTCTCTCTCTCTGCCTTGTTGCACATAGTTGTTATCAGAAGAATAAGTGACAAGTATTTCCTCATCTCGAACTGGCTTGTCACTAATTCATGTTAGTCTTTCATTACTGTGACAGAATTCCTGAAGTCAACAACTTAAGGAGGAAAGATTTATTTGGCTCAGTTTCAGTTCATGTCTGGCTGGCTCCCTTGCTGAGGGGCTGTGGTGAGCCAT
Organism: Dipus sagitta; assembly: GCA_036346955.1. Lineage (NCBI taxonomy): Eukaryota > Metazoa > Chordata > Mammalia > Rodentia > Dipodidae > Dipus > Dipus sagitta. The sequence goes on along the minus strand of CM070781.1, from coordinate 6,969,250 downwards.
AAACATAGAGCGGAAGGGCTTGGTTGAGAAAAGCTGCTCATTTCCTGGCAGCTAGGAAGCAGAAAGGGGAAAGAAGGTAGAGAAAAAGGTCATGGATTAGATGCATGCCTCCAGTGGCCTCTTTCTCCAGCCAGGTTCCATCTCCTACTAGCCCATTCAGCTAGGAACTCATCTGTTGGTGAAGTTAGCAGCCTTGTGCTCTGTCACCTCTTAGTAGTGAGACTTGAACGGTAGTCTGTTACCATCTTTGTCATTTCAGCAGCAGTAACTATTATAGTGGAAACTGTGGAGTTCTGGAAAAGTTCATGGACAAAGGAACTAGCACAGAAGAGGGGGTGTGTCAGCTGGGTCAGGATCCACTGGGCAGTGCTTTGGGTTTCATCACTGCCCTGGGGGCCTGTTTTCAGTCTCTGCCACTGAGCTTGCAGTCCAGAATGAGGATAGCTGACTAAGTTGCTGTGCCCGTGCCCTTGTGACTAGCATTGAGGGAATTTCAAGGTGATACGAAGGCATGATTTTATATCGTTACAGTAGAGAAACAAAAGTGAATGACAAGCAGGTGAGGGCACTAGACCCACATTCCTACACAGCCCACCAGGAGACAACTAAACTCCCAAGACTGTGCAGTGGAAGGAGGAGCCATGCCTCTAAAGCAGGGAGTCTCCTCCAGAGCAGGCAGTAGGTAGTAGGTGGGAAGAACAGTAGCTGTCAATTTCCGAGGCTTATTGGCTGTGAGCAAGAACTTCGCACATGCAGGAAGATGTATGTAATTTTCAGATTATCCCTCACATGGTGCATTTCCTCCTCACAGAATGCAGCTCATCCCAGCTCGGGGTGGTCAGAGGTGGACCTCCTCCTTCTTCTGGGCACAGTGGGCCACGTCCTGAGCCTGGGAGCTAGCAGTTTTGTGGAGGAAGAGCACCAAACCTGGTACTTCCTTGTCAACACTCTGTGCCTGGCCCTGAGCCAGGAAACCTGCAGGAGCTACTTTCTGGGAGATGACTGTGAGCCTCAGCATCGCTTCCACGTGGAGCAAGGATGTGAGGGCGTCCTCACCCACACATTGCAGGACAGCACAGTACGCAACGACTTCAAGCCCAACAGAGTGGGTAAAGGACCCTCCCTGTCTGAAGCACATGGAGGCTGCAAGTGGTGGACAGTGCTGGCAAGTCCATGGCTGGTGCTGGCCTGCTGCCGGATGCTGCGGTCCCTGAACCAGACAGGGGTACAGGGGGCCCACCGGCCCGACTTTAGCCACTGGCTCACCAGGTGAGCATGAGCCAAGGGCTAGAACCCTCTGCAGCTGAATGGTCACACAAAGTTTTCTTTTTCTATATGTTTGACCTGTTTTTCATATTAAGAGCAGGATATTTGAGGTCTGAAGAAACATAAAATATATCATCACCCCATGAATCAGTATTCAAAGGTGAATCATTTGATGCTAAGCTAATAGGTTTTCTTTCTTAGTACTGAATCAGAATAATTATTCAAGAATTTTAAGATAATCGCTGTGGTAAAGATGTACTTCTGGGATTAAGCTTGTGGCTTGTTCTGTACTGTGGGCAGGAAAGTCGAGATCTGTGGGCAAAGGGCTTAGGCCTTGGGAATGTGTTTGCCTTCTGCTTCTCCTCACTCCATCATCCCTCTCTTTGCACCCCTGGGGGGAGAGTGTAGAGCAGATCTCCAGTCTCCTGAGCTTTTCACTGTGGTTGTAGAACCTGGAGGAGGTATGGAGATGAGGAAGGTTTGAATAAAAGAAACAGGAAAAGTCAAAAGAAAAAAAAAATCAAGACTTTTCTGACAACAAAAAATCAAGAGTTGGCCGGGCGTGGTGGTGCACGCCTTTAATCCCAGCACTCAGGAGGCAGAGGTAGGAGGATCGCCATGAGTTCAAGGCCACCTTGAGACTCCATAGTGAATTCCAGGTCAGCCTGGGCCAGAGTGAGACCCTACCTCGAAAAACCAAAAAAAAAAAGAATCAAGAGTTTGTAGTGGCTGGAGGCCCTGGTGTGCCAATTCTCCCCTGCCCCCTCCATTATAAAATAAATAAATAAGCATGTGGAACAGATGGTGTATGTATTACTGAGCTCCAGGTCCTGAAAGAGCACAATGAGCAGTTATTTTTCTTGAACATTGGTGCATGTGTGTCCCACATAACTCGTCAAGTGTGGAAGTGCTGCTTCTTGCTCCAAGATTTTCCCTTGAATTGCTGGGGTAATTCTGTTGGTTGTAGAGTTAGCCATTTTGTATCTCCCAGTAGCTGCCTACTCCACCAAAATTGTCTAAATCCGTCTTTATAGTAATGTACAGCTACCTGGACAAGTGCCAGCACACAGCAGAGGGCTGGAGAGATAGCTTAGTGCTTAAGACACTTGCCTGTGAAGCCTATTGGACCCAGGTTCAATTCCCCAGTACCCATGTAAACCAGATGCACATGGTGGCATATGCAGCTGGAGTTTGTTTGCAGAGGCTAGAGGCCCTGGCCCATCCATTCATTCTCTCTGTGTCAAATAAATAAATTAATTTAATTTAATTTAAAAAAATACAGCAGACCCCTGAGGGTAAGGTCTGTGGTCCCAGTCACCCCTTCCGGTCCTGACACAGCCCTATCTTCTGCATCACCTGGTTTTGTTGTTGTTTGGTTTTTTTTGTTTGTTTGTTTCTTTTTGTTTTTTTTTGTTGTTGTTGTTTTGTTTTGTTTTGGTTTTTCGAGGTGGGGGTCTCACTCAAGCCCAGGCTGACCTAGAATTCACTGTGGAGTGTCAGGGTGGCCTCGAACTCAAGGCGATCCTCCTACCTCTGCCTCCCGAGTGCTGGAGTTAAAGGCGTGCGCCACCACGACTGGTGGTGTTTGTATCTTTATTTTGAGACAGTCTTGCTTTGTAGACTAGGCTGGGCTCAAACTCATGATCCTTGTGTCTCATCCTCCCATGTGTGGAGATGACAGATGAACATCACCATGCTTGGCTCCATTTGCATTTTCTGTGCATGCCTTCACCAGAATATTCACTCATCTATTTAACAGCAATTGATGATTTAAGCTTTATGAGCGCAGGCTGTGTGACTAATAGAAGGGATCCAGCCTTCCCAGAGTTTCTATGTATGCCCTCAGCCCTCCCTCTGCACCTCTCTTCAACAAAACAGCCACCTGCCTGAGGCCAAGACAGCCCATTTGTGTGAGGAAATGACAGAGGCCAGGGTAATGATGATGTAGATTGGGGGTGCTGAGGGACAGGACTGTTTATACCAAACTGCCTTGTCTCATAGCCTGTCCAAGAGTAACAAATGACGCTCTAGCTTGACAGTCTTATGATATTTTGAGAACCTTCATCATCTGATTTTGATATATTACTTCAGAAACCCCTTGGTATACATTTGTATGTCACCAGTTCCATTTGGTAGTAATTGTGGCAATTTCTATCTTGTTTCAGCTCTGAGCACAAAGTCCAGCTCTCAGGCCTGGCTGCCCTCTCCCTGCTTGTGATCTTCGTGTTGGTTCAAAGGGGCTGCTCCCTTGTGTCCAAGGCAGCCCTAGCACTGGGGCTGCTGGGTGTCTTCTGTTATAGGGCAGCCATTGGGAACGTGCTATTTCCATGGCAACCAGACAACAAAGGCATTTCAAAGTAAGTGAACTGGAGACACAGGTTTGCTTTTACATCTGTTTTAGTGTTTTTCTGTATTTAAAAAAAAAAATGTCGTGCCAATCTTAAGAACATTGAAGTTTGGCTTTTCCAAGTGGTGATTTCATCAGTAGCTGATGTAGCTTGGCCAAGAAAATCTAGTGAACCACATTGTAGCACTCTTTTAGGAGACAAATAACTTGGAAGTAAGTCATTAGCTTTATTTTTATTTTTTTTACTTATTTGAGAGAGAGAGAGATACAGAAATACAGGCAGAGAGAGAAAGAGAGAATGGATGTGCCAGGGCCTCCAGCCACTGCAGACGAATTCCAGATGTGTGCGCCCTTTTTGTGCATCTGGCTTACATGGATTCTGAGGAGTCAAACCTGGGTCCTTTGGCTTTGCAGGCAAGTGCCTTAACCACTAAGCCATATCTCCAGCGCCAGCTTTATTTTTTTTTAATTAATAAGTGATTTAAGTCATAAGACTGATAAATGAGGTATAGTTTCATATGTAAGTTAGCAGCAGTGTACAGTCAAGACTCAGTTTTTCTCAGGTAAGATATCAGTGTAGAAACAAGGATAGTGACAGTGCATGAACATTCCCTAGCAGTTGGGCAAGGAGGCAGAGCATCCCATTCCATAACTTAGAGTGTACACTCCTTCCTGTGCGGGCCAGAAGTCATGAGTGGTATGTACATGCCAGGTGGCTTCTCTTCTGTTTGAGTGGTGATGTGGTAGAATTCCTGGCTGTCTGGACAGGGAGAGGTTGCAAAATATGGCTGACCTTGGTGTGACTGTCTTCTCAAATGTACCTTGAAACTGCAAGCAGAGAGTGCAGCCAGAACTGGAACAACCAGCATGCTCACTGAACCATTATTTACAGTTGCCAGCAACAGTGCAATCATGCTGCAGTTCTGTGGTGGGATCTTGTACCTGGAGGCAGTAAAGTTTTCATAGAAAAGATGATGATGTTTGAAGCAACAGACTATAAAACTACTGTGTGACTCCAACTTAACAAGTGTGCTTTATTCTTATTATATGAAAGATTAAGTTGATAAAATATCTGCAATTGTATTCAGGATCCAGGATCATACATATTGTACATGGATTGTAACCGTTTTATTCATTGTGGTGACTTGAACATAAAACATCCTCCATAGACTCATGTTTTTAAATACTTAATCCACAGTTGTTGGTGCTATTTGGAAGTTTGTGGAACCTTTTGGAGGTAGTCTTGCTGATGGAAATACATAATTGGAGGTGGGCCTAAAGGCATAATAGCCCAGCTTTACTTACTACATTCATGTTTCTCTATTTCCTCGCAGTTGATGAAAAGATATGACATCAGCTGTATTCTGCCATGCTTACCCTACCATGATGGAGCTTCCCTTCAAACTTATCTGAAATATACCCTTTCCTTTCTTATGTGGCTTCTGGTTGGGTATTTTGTCCCAGCAACAAGAAAGTAATTGATACAGAAAATTAGTACTGAAAAGTGGAGCTCTTACTGTAATAAACCTGACCATGTGGTTCTCAGTCTTTTGGAAATGGTTTGTGGGAGGGAGGTTGAAGGATTTGGAACTTTGGACTAGAGAAGTGCTAAAAGCAGAGCTTAATGGGCCACTCTGATGGGAGTTTAAGACCGGAAAGCCAAGAGGAATGTAGACTGTGGAGCCTTGGCTTAGGATGTTTCAGAGGGGAAAAAGATTTTATTGAGAACTAAGGTAGAGACAGTTCGTGTGATATTCTGGCAAAGAGGCTGCATTCTGCCTGTATCTTGAAAGCTTGAGCAAAATTGAATTTAAAATCAATGGATTCATGTTTTGTGGAGGAAATGTCAAGGCAAAATGAAACTGATACTGAAGATTCTGAGTCCTCAGTGCCGGAGTAGAGCAGCTGAGGCATTCAGATTCACATGAGCAGCTTCCAGGACTCTCCACTGCTAATCCAATCAGTCCCTTATAATACATACCCATCCTATCCATTCTGTTCCTCCAGAGAGCCCTGACAAATGCATTCATTTTTGTGCCGTATACATATTCAGAATTAACAAGTAGCTTTGAATATTTTTATTTTATTTGAGAGAGAGAGAAAGGCAGACAGGGCCAGGCGTGGTGGCACATGTCTTTAAGCACAGTACTTGGGAGGCAGAGGTGGGAGGATGGCTATGAGCTCAAGGCCAGCCTGGAACTACAGAGTAGGTTCCAGTTCTGCCTGGGCTAGAGTAATACCCTGCATAAAAATAAATAAAAAGAGGCAGGCAGAATAAGAGTGAGCATGGGTACACCAAGGCCTTCTGCCACTGCAAACCAACTCCAGACACATGCACCACTTTGTGCATCTGGCTTTATGTGGGTACCAGGGAATTGAACCTGGGTTGTTAGGCTTTCAGGCTTATTAGCAAAGATGTGCGTTTAACTGCTGATCCATCTCTCCAGCCTCAGTATTAACAAGTATTGAGAGTCAAGGGTTGTGGCCAGGGGCTCAGGGACACACCAGGGAATAGCTGCTGAAAGGTGTGAAGATGATGGTGTCATAGTGGTATCAGGTACCTTGTAGCAGGTAATAGTAATGTAGTGCCTTTCACCTGAGGCAGGAGATTAGAGAGGTCAAGAGAGAAAATGGGGTTTGGGGTGCTAAGGACATTCTGTGGAGGTGTCTCAAAGGCTGCTATTGTCTTTGGGGTCTGAAACTTTGGGCAGATGTCAAGGTTAGATGTTGCATTTAGAGGTGTTTTTGTTTGTTTATTTGTTTAATCTCAATGTGTAATTGGTGAATGAGTTCCCAGTTCTGCCCAGAGCTTTGTACCTGATTTTAGCATCACATATCTCAAAACTGTAATATCACCTTGCTTTCCCTGCTCACTGCAGTGTTGGTCTGGAGAGATGGCTCAGAGATTAAGGTGCTTGTCTGCAAAGACTAACGATCCAAGTTCAGTTCCCCAGTACCCACATAAAACCAAATGCACAAAGTGGTGCATGCATCTGAGTTCACTTGCAGAAGGCCCTGGCACCCCCATTCTCCCTCCCTCCCTCTCTCTCTCTGTCTCTCTCTGTCTCTCTCTGTCTCTCTCTGTCTCTCTGTCTCTCTCTCTCTCTCTCTCTCTGTCTCTCTTTACCGGACTTGATGGCACATGTCTTTAATCCCAGCACTCGAGGCTGAGGTAGGAGGATTGCTGTGAGTTTGAGGCCAGCCTGAGCAACATAGTGAATTCCAGGTCAGCCTGGACTAGAGTGAGACCCTACCTCGGGGGGGAGGGGGAGAGAAAGAGAGAGAAAGAAAGAAGAAAGAAAGAGAAAGTGTGCCCTTTTACCCAACATACTCCTTCCTGTAGAATGCTTTCATCCCTCCCTCCAGTTATCTTGATTCTGAGTAGTGACTGGTTCCAGATCCACCTGGTCTGCATCGGCTGTGATTCTAGATTCATCTAGTGTTCTCAGACCCTTTGCCTTCAACACTTCCTTCCTTCCCTGCTTGGAAGCCCAGACATGGTTAGGGTAGAAGGTCAAGTTAGGGCCCTGGGGGTAAGAAGCACGAAATGGTCAGAGCAGGGCACCTACCAGATAATGTTATCCCTACTGTTCTATAGTCGGCTGCCCTGGCATCATCTGCTAGGACAGAGCTTCTTTGAAACATCTTTGATGGCGTTGACTGTTGTTGGTTTCTACCTTGTTGGAACTCACATGAACCTGTCCTTAGCTCTCAGGATATTCCTAGCCTGGAATGTGACAGGTACCTGACTCCAGGTCTTCAAGAAGGGCCACACTGCCTCACATGTAGCACCCAGTGCTCAAACTGAATTAAATAGCCATAGTAAAGAAAGGAATTTTTTCATGCATAAACTTTTCTTTAAAAAAAGTTAGTATGATATAAAGGCTGGGGAGATGACTCATTGCATTAGTAGCTTGCTGTGTAAGCATAGGGCCCTGAGTTTGACCCTCAGCAAAAAGCTGGGCCAGGCCGTGGCTGCACATGGCTATGACCCCAGTGCTAAAGGGGGCAGAGATGAGGAGGGCAGGACTCAGTAGTCAGCCCATCTTATCAAAACAGGTAAGCTGTAGACTCAATGAGAGGCCTGCCTCAAGGAAAGAAGGTGGAAAAATGACAGAAAACACCCGGCATCCTCCAGTCTGCACATACAGGACTGAGCATAAATATCTACACTCAGAAGCTCATACACATACCAGAAAACAACAGGAAAATATATATTGTTGTATTGATATTTCATTTAAAGTATATTTAATTAGCAGTATTGTTATTATTACTCTTTCAAACTAGGGTCTCACTCTAGCCCAGACTGATCTGGAATTCACTGTTTAGTCCCAGGCTGGCCTTGAACTCCTGGCAATCTTCCTACCCCTACCTCTCAAGTGTTGGGATTAGAGTGTACCACCATCCTCGCATCCCATCTTTTTGTTAACTATATGTTATTATATCATTTATTTATTTGAGAGAGAGAGAAAGAATGGGCATGCTAGGACCTCCTGCCACTGCAGAGAAACTCTTGACACATGTGCCACTGTGCATCTGGTTTACATGGGTACTAGGGAATGCAAGTCTTCTTTTATTCTTACTTATTTTCAAGGGCAGGAGAGAAGAGAGAGAATGAGTACACCAGGACCTCCAACCACTGCAAACAAACTCCAGATGCATGCACCACTTTGTGCATCTGGCTTTACATGGGTACAAGGGAATCAGACCTGGGTCGTTAGGCATTGTAGACCAAGTGCCTTAACCAATGAGCCATCTTTCCACCCCAGCAAGTCTTTTTTTAAAGTCCACTTGACTGTAAGCATGCTCAATTACAGTTAGCATTTATGAACTTTGGGAATTTCTGACACTGAGGTCTTACAACAGCACAATGATTTTTCATGTAATTGCAAAACAGATGAGTGATTTTCCTGGTACGTGCAAGGGCATACTTCTGGTCTTCTTACCTCTGGTGATCCTTGGAGCACATGCTCAAGATTTTCCTAAAGTCACCTCTACCAGGAAGGTTGCATGCCAGGACAAGCCTGTTGACATTGCAGGTGCTCATTGAGTGTACATGTGCCAAGATGGTCATGCCCATTTTTATGGTATTAGCTGGTAGCAGTGAAGGTGCCGTGACCTTTTTAGCTACTCTGGCACATTTAAGCATTCCCTAATTAGGTGTGTGTTTTATTTTATTCATTTATTTATTTGAGAGAGGTCAAAAGAGTGTATATGGGCATGCCAGAGCCTCCTGGTACTGCAAGCAAATTTCAGATGGATGTGCCTCTTTATGCATCTGGCTTTACATAGGTACTAGGGAATCGAACCAGGGTCATCAGGCATTGCAAGTGAGCGCATTTAACCACTGAGCCATCTCTCCAGCCCTAGACATGTATTTTTTTTATGTAATTTTATTTAGTTAGTTGCAAGGAGAGAGAGAAAATGAGAGTGTCAGGGCCTAGTGCCACTGTAAGCTCCAGACACATGCACCTCTTTGTGCATGTGGCTTTACACAGGTACTGAGGAATCGAATCCAGGCCTTCAGGGTTTGAAATCAAGTGTCTTTAACTGCTGAGCCATCTCTCCGGCCCTAAATGTGTGTTTTTAATAGGAAAAATATGTATTTGAATTATTCCATTTGGTACAAATGAATCTAACATGTTTTGCTTTTTTTTAGGGGTATTGTTGAAGCTCGTTTTGTTTATGTCTTTGTCCTGGGCATTCTGTTCACGGGCACCAAAGCCTTGCTTAAATCCCAAGTCATTGCTGCAGACTTCAAAACCAAGACTGTAGGTTTGTGGGAGATCTATAGTGGATTAGTTCTTCTGGCAGCATTGCTCTTGAGACCACACAATCTTCCAGTGTTAGCATTTAGTCTCTTGATTCAGATGGTAATGACTAAGTTCATCTGGAAGCCCCTGAGACATGATGCAGCTGAGATCACTGTAATGCATTATTGGTTCGGTCAAGCATTCTTCTATTTCCAGGTAGGTTTTCATTATTATTATGAGTAGAAGACTTATGTTTTCTCTCTTATAGTTTTTCTTTGAGAAAGATAAGCTAGACTATTTTATTTGTTCAGTGAAAGAACTGTATATATACATGATGACTTATTCTGTATGGGGGCTTTTTTGGTCTTTTGGGGTTTTTTAATGTTTATTATTATTATTATTATTAACAGGATGTTTCATATGGCTACATCATGTGTTGGTACCATCTTTTCCCTCATCTCTGCCCCCATTCTGTTGGGGACACTTCTTAGTGGGGTCGCAGGTATTCTCCCATGGGGTTGTACTTTATGCATTGTGGGAGCAGCAGTCAGTTATTTGGGGGGAAGGAAATGCCTCTGGGCATGATGTCTCAACCTGTGGCTCTTACAATCTTTCTGCCCCCTCTTTCACAAAGAGACATGGTGGGGGAGTTTTACATCTCCTTCAGTGATGAGCTTTTAGAAGCTCTTGATCTCTACTTTGGTAGGTGTTGAGTATCCTCAGGATTTGTCTCCTATACCCTGCTGCTGATTATCAGGAACAGCATGGAAGCAGCACTCTTTCTCATCTCCCCATTCCTCTATGGATTTAGCTGTGGCTTGGCTGAAGTGTGAGGGGTAGTTTATCTCCTCCAGTCTTGCTACCTTCTGAAAAAGAAGAACAGATTCTCCAATGGAGAGTGAAGTCAGCATAGTTTAAATGGGATAAGCATTATTAATTTAGGCAGAATTTGATGTATGTAATCCCTCTTTTAGACAAAGACTAGTGAGAACTTGACATTAGAGAACATAATCATTGTCTCCATAGGATTCTGATCTGGTTCCCATTTCCAAATATGGGTTCCTGTACACTGAGTGGATCTCGTAGCTAATCAGAAAGCTATTGGTTACCCACTGAGGCTGTGTGCCACTATTGCGCTAGTGTGTACATCATGTCAGTGTTTGCCTCTGAGTAGCTTAGATCTCTGGTTGCTCAGACCATTGTTGCTCATTTTTTGTCTCTGTATTGATGCATGGAACATTTAGTACAAATGCCCAGTAAGTGAATAACTGAGTCTGTTGGTAGCTCTATGTTCATCCCTTTCAGGAATCTCTAAATTGATTTCCATAGTGGTTATACAAGTTTACATTCCCACCAACAGTGGATGAGAGTTCCTCTTTCCCCACATCCTTGCCAACATTTGTCATTGTTAGATTTTTTTTAATATTTTATTTTATTTATTTATCATTTTGAGAGAGAGAGAAAGAGAGAATAGGTGCACCAGGGCCTCCAGCCACTGCAAACAAACTCCAGACACATGCGCCACCTTGTACATCTGGCTTATGTGGGTCCTGGGGAATTGAACCAGGGTCCTTAGGCTTCACACTTAATCACTAAGCCATTTCCCGAGCCCCATTGTTAGATTTTTTTTTTTTTTTTAATGATTGCCATCCTTACTAGAGTAAGGTGGAACCTCATGGTTGTTTTAATTTGCATTTCCCTAATGGTTAGAGATGTTGAACATTTCCTTAAGTGTATGTTAGCCATTTGTAATTCTTCCTCTAAGAACTCCCTATTCAGATCTCTACCCTACTTTTGGAGTGGGTTGTTTGCTTTTTTTATTGTTTAATTCTTTTGAGTTCTTTGTAGATTCTAAATATTAGGCTTCTCTCAGTGGAATAGCTGGCTAAGAACATTTTCTCCCATTCAGTGGGTAATCTGTTGGCTCTGCTTATGGTATGTTTGTGCAAAAGCCTTTGAGCTTCATGAGATCACATTGGTTGAATGAGTATTTAATTTCCTGGGCTATTGGGTATTTGTTTGCTTGTGTTTGGTTTTCGAGGTAGGGTCTTGTTCTAGCTCAGGCTGACCTGGAATTCACTATGTAGTCTCAGGGTGGCCTGGAACTCACTGTGATCCTCCTACCTCTGCCTTCCAAGTGCTGGGATTAAAGGTGTGCACTACCACGCCCAACCTGTTTGTTTGTATTTTTGAGGCAGGGTCTCATTCTAGCCCAGGCTGCTCTGGAACTTACTCTGTTGCCTGGGCTGGCCTTGAACTCATGATGATCCTCCTACCTGAGCCTCCCTAGGCATGTGCCATCACACTCAGCAGTGATATATTCTTAAATCTCATGTATTTATAAGAAAAAGTACAGCTAGTCATTTAAGAAAGACATGCTCAGTGTGTGCATGGGTGCTTGAGAAAATCGTTATTTCAGGATGAATCAAGGATTGATTATAATAAGCAGTTAAGGAAAGTCTATGCTCTTTGCTTTGTTAATGTGGTCATTGTGCTTTTGCATGCCTTGTCCCTGGTATTAAAATGATCCACACTGAGGACTCTTTGGTGCCTCCACATGGTTATTAGTTCCCCAGGGCCTGGAGAATTGTAGGACTTCCTCCCAGTGTTTAAAGACCAATCACAGGAAAATCCAAGCCTGTATTTTTGGGGTTTTTTGTTTTGTTTTTAGTTTGTTTGTTTTTTTTTTCTCAAAGTAGGGTCTCACTTTAGCCCATGCTGACCTGAAACTCACTCTGTAGTTTTAGGGTGGCCTCAGACTCACAGTGATCCTCCTGCCTCTGCCTCCCAAGTGCTGGGATTGAAAGCATGTACCACCACCCCCACTCTGCCTTGGTTTTGATGAGTGGGAGAATGCCCAGACAAGTGTTACTCCTGGCATCCCCAGATCCCTTCCCAGTCCCACTCCCTGGCTGAGCAGCGACCATCTTGGGACATCTTGTCTCTATCGCCTCTGTGTACATTTGCTTCTTCCCCTTCTCTGTCTAGTCCTGGAGGCATATCTGGCTCTAGACCTAATAGGTTAGCCTCTTCTCTGTTCCCCTCTTTCATTCTTGGTTTCCTGTGCTCCCAGCCTTACCAGTTGAGCAGCTCAAAGTTGCATGACTTGCCTTGTTTTTGACCCTAAAGCCCAAGAGTGGTTAAGTTAGAAAAGTGCATAAATCCTTCTGTGGTGTGATCAGACCAAGACTGGGGCTCCACCTGCTGTGGCTCTCACTGGCCCACCCCACCCTATCTTCTCTGGTCTTCCTCCTCATGGACCGTCTGAGCCCCCACTGGACTCAGCACTTACAGAACACATGGGATGTGGTTCATTAGCAGAATGTAGCTTGTACATTGATGTATTACTTGGAACCAAGTAGCCTCTGGCAGGTGTTTGCTAATGCCTTAGTTTCCCTAGTGTCCTTCTCCAAGGCTGTGCTGGAGTAAGGAGTTGTGCCCTGCTGCTAAGTGGTTTTGCCCTGGGCTGGGCTGAGTGAGGAGACAGCTTCTGGAGCCCAGGTTCCACAGGACTAGAGATGAAACAAGCATGGGGCAGCATGTGATACATACATAGGCATATGTGTCACTGTGTACTTATAAGAAATTGGCGACTGACACTCTGGTGGAGTGCCTATCTAGGTATTAGGGATTAGTCAGAGGCTATTCAACAAAGATCTAGGCCTTGAGAAAAGGGCCCAAAACAGGAAGAGGGTGGCCAGGGCCTGTTTTGAGTCAAACCTCAGCAACACATAGCACCTGTGGCTTTTTTGCAATCCAGAACCTCTTCATTCACACATAGGGTGAGCCTCTCATCCCACATTCCATTACTTAGCCAGGTCTGAGCTATAGCCAGTCTGACTTGTGGAAGCAGTAGAGAAGTAGATCTTAAGCAGTTACAAATCCTCCAGCAGCTGGCCCATCCACTGCCAAGTAACTATAGCAGCTCCCAGAAGACTGGCTCTATGGGCTTCCCAAAATGAGGTACCCCACCTTCAGGCAGAAGTTCTTAAGGAGTGGTCCTGCATTTTGTCTTGAGTGCAATCAATACATCTGGAGGAAAGTGTGAGGTTGCTATGATTAGTCAATACATTGGCTTGTGCAAGATTATTATTATTTCTTTGTTATTTTTATTTATTTACTTATTGAGCGAGAGGCAGATAGATATAGACAGAGAATAGGCACATCAGGGCCTCTAGCCACTGCAAATGAACTCCAGATGCATGCACCACCTTGTGCATCTGGCTTTATGTTGGTACTGGGGAATCAAATCTGAATCCTTAGGCTTCACTGGCAAGTGTCTTAACTGCTGAGTCATCTCTCCAGCTCCAACAGGGCTATTTCTATACATGTCAGCTCTTTTGCTCCTCCTGTGCCTAGTGTGTTATGGCAGACCAACTCAGTGACCTGCAAAGTGGCCAGGTAGTTGGCCCTGATCAGAACTTCTTGCTCCTGTAATCATGTATCCATCTTGGCCCTCTGTGTGTTTCATACCATCATGGGTGGTTGGTGCCATATGCTATGAGGCCAGCATCATCCCTGTTCTCCTTTGTTCCAGGGTAACTCCAACAACATTGCCACCATTGACGTCTCAGCAGGTTTCATAGGCTTAGACGCCTACATAGAAGTTCCAGCCACATTCCTGACAGTGTTTGGGACATATGTGGGGCCAGTACTCTGGGCTAGTCACCTTGTGCATTTCCTGAGCTCAGAAGCAAACAGGTAAGGCCCTTTCTTTGTCTTTCAGTACAAATGTGATGTCAGATTGCTTGTTTTAAAGAGTAATCATCTTCTGCATCAGACAGGCTTTTCATAAATTTTCTTATCCTTATATACAAAACACAGTTCAGATCTGAGGGGCTGTGTGCACCAGGTTCAGGTCTGTCTGTTCAGACCACACAAGGACAAATCCAAGCTGGGCATAGTGGCACATGGCTTTAATCTCAGCACTCAGGAGGCAGAGGTAGGAGGATCACTGTGAGTTTGAGGCCACCCTGAGACTACATAGTGAATTCCAGGTAAGCCTGGACTAGAGTGAGACCCTACCTTGAAAAACCAAAAGAAGAAGAAGGACAAACCCATGAAGGAAGCCATGGGACAAAGCAAGAAGAGGAGCAAAACCACTGGTGTCACTGGTGGAGGCAAAGGTATACAGTCTGCAGGTTATTGAGGTCAGCAGGAGAAGCCTCCCAAGAGAGGTCAGCACTGGGTTGCTGGTCACCACAGCAAGTGCCACTCTTCTAATCACAGGCAGGAAAGTGGGAGCTAGGACCACGCAGCCCCAACCTTACCTCTGAGCCACATGATGTTTCTGTGCTCCCCTCCAAGGACAAGAAGACAAAAACCATGGAATCTTAGCCCCCAGAAACCTTTCTGGAGATCCACAGAGAGGACCCTAGAAGGAGCTGACAGCTGAGAAGTGACAGGAGACCTAGCTTACTCAAGGACTCCTCCCTTGGTGCTCTGCAGTGCTGTGACTCAGTCAGGTGTAGCCCTCCAGGCTTGCCCTGCATGCCTCAGTTCTTCCTTGCCTGTCTTTTCTGCAGTACCCTACTATTACATTTGCTGCTTCTGTAGTCATTACCTTGTCTTGTTCCTCCTGAAAAAAAAGCCTTCCTGAGCACCCTTGCTGCCAGCTATATTCCTGTGCACTTATGTACCTAAACCACAGAAAGCCACTGTCAGTATGCTACACTGGACCCACCTCCCACACACTGGGTAGACACCACTGTGCCTGACAGAACCTCACGTATGTTTCTCTATGACATTGTCCCAAGTTCCAACATACCCTCTATCCTGGGCTCAGAGATGAGGTGGGACTGATAAGATGACTTAGTGGTTAAGGCGCTTGCCAGCAAAGCCAAGAGACCCAAGTTTGAGTCCCCAGTACCCATGTAAACCAGATGCACAAGGTGGCACATGCATCTAGAGTTCATTTGCAGTGGCTAGAGGACCTGGTGTGCCCATTTTCTCTCTCTCCTTCCCTCCTTCTCTTTCTTGAATTAATTAATTAATTTAAATACCTTAAGAAATAAAGAAGCGTGGCTCTTGCTGTGGTGACCCGCAGACCAGGACTGACCTCTCTTGAGACTTCTCTGGGGGCAGGAAAGATGACTTAGCGGCCAGGAATTTGCTGTCCTCCATAACCTGCAGACTGCACACTTCCCCTCTGAGGACAAGAAGACAAAACCATCAAATTTTAGCCCCCAGAAATCTTCCTGGAAATCCAGGGAGAGGACCCTGGAAAGAGCTGACAGCTGAGTAGAAGTGACAGGAGACCCAGTTTACTCAAGGACTCTTTCCTTGGTAACTTTTACCAGCGGCATCTGTGGCTCTGCTCCTCTGGCTTTGCTTCATGGATTCCTTTAAGGTTTGTTCTACTCACACCCCAGGTTCCATCCACTTTTACTCCCTAGACTAGCTCTGAGTTCCCAAAGTTTATGTCTGTGGCCCAGACTCCCTTCTGGACCTTATACTCAAATATCTAGCCTCCTAGAGGTGTTCAGATGCACTGAACTCAGCAGGCCCAGGGCTTGAATGACTTGCTAGTTCAGTTCCACATTTCTGTCAGGTGAAGGTAAGCAGTGGTGTTAGCTACACAAGGCACTCAAGCTGGACTTTAGAGCAAGAAGCCATAGTGGTTAAGGCATTTGCCTGCAAAGCCAAAGGATCCTGGTTCTACTCTCCAGGACCCATGTAAGCCAGATGCACAAGGGGAGGTGTATGCATCTGGAGTTTTTTTGGGGGGGGGGCGTTTTTTTGGTTTTTTTTTTTTTTTTTTTTTTTTTGGTTTTTCGAGATAGAGTCTCACTCTAGCCCAGGCTGACCTGGAATTCACTATGGAGTCTCAGGTGGCCTCGAACTCATGGCAATCCTCCTACCTCTGCCTCCCCAGCGCTGGGATTAAAGGTGTGCGCCACCACGCCCGGCTAATAATGCATCTGGAGTTTGTTTGCAGTGGCTGGAGGCCCTGGCTCACCCATCCTTTCTGTCTCTTCTCCCTCTCTCCCTTTCCCTCTTTCTTTCTCTCAAATAAATAAGTGTGTGTGTGTGTGTGTGTGTGTGTGTGTTTTAAAGAGAGCCAGGCATGGTGGTGCATGCCTTTAATCCCAGAACTCAGGAGGTAGAGGTAGTAGGAGGATCGCTGTGAGTTCAAGGCCACCCTGAGAATACAGACTGAATTCCAGGTCAGCCTGGGCTATAGTGAGACCCTACCTCAAAGAAGAAAAAAAAAAGAAGAAGAAGCCATGTGAAAATCCCAGCCAGGGAGAAAAGTTTTCCTAGTTAGATTGTAAGCTTCCTGAGGACAAAGAATGCCTGAAATTCACCTGAGGGTGCTCCATGACACCTGTTTGGGGGCAATGGTGGGACAGTCTCTTAAGTTAGGCTCACCCTGATCCGATCAGTGGCTGAAAGATGAGGCTGTAGTAGACAGGAATCATCTTCAGATTGGCCTTGATGATGCCCTCACCCTATCCCCCATGTGGCATCCCAGCCTCTTTCACCAATGATCCCTGAGCCATGGCAAGCCTGTTGGCAATCTGATTTAGTGATGAGTTTTTTGTAGCCTCTGAATTTCTGCGTTGATAGATTATGCTTGACCACCATGTCTGCCACAATTACCCTGGAGCTGGTTGTCAGGTTAGCAGTAAGACCAGTGCTCATGGCACTGCTTCTACTGCAAGGGTTCTCCTGGGCTCTGGAAGATGTGAAAGAGGTGGCAAGTCTCATGGTGGGCAGTCGGTTATCTTATTGTCTTATTGATAGATCTCAATTCTCCATTTTCTCTGCCATCTGTCAAATAAAGCAGATTCTCCAACCAAGACTGAGAGCAGCTTGGGTTAAGGGGGTATGCAAATTTATTTGAGAGATTTTTGGTGTGC
Source organism: Dipus sagitta (assembly GCA_036346955.1). NCBI lineage: Eukaryota > Metazoa > Chordata > Mammalia > Rodentia > Dipodidae > Dipus > Dipus sagitta. The sequence continues at coordinate 6,952,022 of CM070781.1, read as the reverse complement.
ACACCCACTCTTCTTCAGAGAACAGTGGGGGATTCTCTCTGAAGTATGAGTTTCCTGACTATGGTAATCTCACTTGGTTTCCAGAACCCGGTATGAGTTCTGTCCCACTGAACAGGTCTCATGTCCAATAAGAGAACAGTTGGTTACCCACAGAAGCTGTGTGCCACTGTTGCACAAGTGAAATGTGTACTTCTTGTCCAGCTAGTTGATTTCGTATTCTGAATGTGGCTATCCAGTTTCTCCAAGACCATTTGTTGAGGATGCTATCTTTTCTCCACTGTGTATTTTTGGCCCCTTTTTCAAAGATTTGGATTTGCTTGGATTTAAAGATGGGTCATCTGTTCCATTCCATTGATCTGTATGTCTGTTTCTGTGCCAGTACCATGGTGTTTTAGTTACTATGGCTTTGTAGTATATATTGAAATAAGGGATGGTGATACCTCCAAGGTCTTCTGTTCTTCCATATGAATTTTGAGGCTATTTTTTCTGTCTCTGAAAAATGTTGCTGGGGTTTTTATTGGAATTACATTGAATCTGTATAATAGCTTTGGTAGGATGGCCATTTTCACAATATTAATTCTTCTAATCCATGAATATGGGAGATCTTTCCATCTTCTCATATACTCCTCTATTTCTTTCCTCAGTGTTTTTATCTTTTCATTGTATAGGTCTTTCACCTCCTTGCTAAATGATAATTTAATTTTTTTTGTGGCTATTGAAAATGGAATAGCATCACTTCTCTCTTTCTCCACATGTTTACCTTTGGCATATAGGAAGGCTACTGATTTTTTTGTATTGATTTTTTTAAGTATATATATTTTTTATTGACCACTTCTATACTTACAGACAACAAACCATGGTATTCCCCTCCCCTACTTTCCCCTTCATAACTCTGCTGTCCATCATATCCCCTCCCTCTCTCCATTGGTCTCTCTTTTAATTTGATGTCATCATCGTTTTCTCCTATTATAAGGGTCTTGTGTAGGTATTGCTAGGTACTGCAAGGTCTTGGATATTGAGGCCAAATTCTGTCTGGACAGTTGTCTGTAAGGAGTAGTACCCTTCCTTTGGCTCTTATATTCATTCTGTCACCTCTTCCACAATGGACCCTGAGCCTTGGAGGGTGTGAGATGTTTCAGTGCTGGACACTCCTCCATTTCTTCTTCTCAGTACTATATTGCCTTTGGGGTCATCCCAGAGGTCATTGCCATCTGAAAAGAGAAGCTTTTCTAACCAGAAGTGAGAGTAGCATTAATATATGAGTATGAACATTAAGTGCAGTGCTTTCAGGGCAATTTGGTGAGAATAATATATGCATTTATCCAGACAAGAGCAGGCTTTATACCCCTAATACTCATGACCTCCTCTGCCATAGGCTTTTTATTAGGTTTTCAGTACCAGCCATGTATTACCTCTCATAGAGTGGGCCTTCTTGTATTGATTTTGTATCCTGCCACTTTACTGAAAGAATTTATCACTTTTACAAGCTTTTTGGTGGTATCTTTTGAGTCATATATAAAGTCGTGTTATCTGTAAATAGGGCTAGTTTGAGTTCCTTCTTACCAATTTGTATCTCTTTTATTTGTTTCTCTTATTTCTTGAGCTAAAACTTCAAGTACTATGTTGAAAAGCAATGGTGAGAGTGGGCACCCCTGTCTTTTTCCAGACCTTAATGGGAATGCTTCAAGTTTTTCCCCATTTAGAATGATCTAGGCCTTAGATGCTTCAGGTTCACTGAAATGAACTTCTAGATCAGACACAGTTATGGAAAGAAGGGATTTATTGAAGCTTTACAGATCCAGGGGAAGTTCCATAATGGCAGAAGAAGCTGGCCTGCTTTTACAGGACCAAACACAGAGAGAAAAACCACAAGCCAAAAGCCACGCTATACAGCACACTTCCAGAACTCTAGCTACACACACTTTGCACATCTTTAGATTGGAATCTCACACCCACCACCACAACTTAGAGCTGGACCGACCCTAAGATCCACCCAGTGACAGTGCCTCCAGCCAGGTGGCTGCAGATCCAAACTACAAGCTACTAAAACACTGAATATATTGGAGGCCATCTATTCAAACTGCCACATTCCACCCCTGGCCCCCAATAGGTTCAGAACCATCACACATTTTAATTTGTATTCAGTCAAATTTCAAATGTCCCCACAGTCTTTACCAACTTAAGACAGTTCCAAAGTCCCAAGTCTCATCTGAGATTTAAGATTGTCTCTTATCTGTGAGTCCTGTATAATCAAACAAGTTATATACCTTCAGCATATAAAGGCATAATGGTATAAAGCATAGCAAGGAGAGACTAAAACAATGCAAACTCAACCACTACCAAGCAATCATCAAACTTTTGCAGTTTAAGTCCAGTATAACCAGAGACTGACAATCTCTGGTTATTCACTTCCACCCCTCCAGCTGGGCAAATCTTCCATCCCAGGCAACAGTGCACTCACTCCATGGTAGTCCTTGCACAGTCCTTTAATGAGTATGAAGTGGCCTTCTTATTCCTTGATTACTTTTGGTTTAAAGTCAGTTTTGTCCAAAATAAGTATAGCTACTCCTGCTTGTTTTGTGATTCCATTTGTGTGGAAAATCTTTTTTCCCTCCTTTCACCCTAAGGAGGTGTAATTGAAAGGTCGAGTTCTTATAGACAGAAAATGGATGGATCCAACTTCCCAATCTAGCCTGTTAACCTTTGTCTTTTGATTGGGGAATTGAGGCCATTTATGTTCAAAGTTACAATTGTGAAGTGTGAGTTAATCCCTGTTATGTTCATGGTTTTGTGGAGTTCGGTGTTGTCTTGGTCTTTGCATGCACTCATGACAAATCTAGTTCTGGTTGTTTCTTGTTCTCCTTTCATGTCTGTTGGTTCATTTCCTGAATGTGGAATAGTCCATGCAGTATTATTCTCTGTAGGGCTGGCTTAGTGCTCATGTAATACAGCTGGTTTATAACTTTTTCTTTCACCTTCTATTATGAGGGATAGTTTTGCTAGGTATAGTCGTTTAGATTGGCAGCTGTGACCATTTACTTTTTTTTTTTTTTTTTTTTTTTTTTTTTTTTTTTTTTGGCTTTTCAAGGTAGGGTCTCACTCTAGCCCAAGCTGACCTGGAATTCACTATGTAATCTCAGGGTGGCCTTGAACTCATGGCAGTCCACCTACCTCTACCTCCCAAGTGCTGGGATTAAAGGCATGCACCCCCACACCTGACTAGTCATTTACTTTTTGAAATACTCCATTCCAGGCTCTTTTAGCTTTAAGTGTTTCCATTGAAAAATCTGAGGTAATTCTAATGGGCTTATTTCTATAAGTTATGAGCTGTTTTCCCCTAACAGCTTTTAGTACTCTCTTCTTGTTTTTTGTATGTTTAGTCTTTTGGTGTCATGGGGTATCTTTTCTCTGGTCCTATTTGGTGTCCTGTGCACGTCCTATGTGTGGATTGGTCTCTTTTCTGAAAGGTTGGGAAATTTTTCTTCAATAATTTTGCTGAAGTTATTCCCTGTACCCTTAGCTTTTATTTCTTCCTCTTCCTGTATGCCTATGGTCTGAATATTTGGTTTTGTTAAGGTGTCGCAAAGTTTCCTCCTGTTCTGTTCACACACTGTTTTGAACTGGGCAGTGTTCTTGGAGTCCTGGTCTAAGTCTTCTGTCTTTTCCTTGAGTTCTGAAATTCTTTCCACCACGTTGTCTATTCTGTTGGTGAGGCTTTCTTGGGAGCCTTTTAAGAGGGTTGTTGCATTTCTGTTTTCTGTTATGTTTTTCTTCAGCATTTCTATCTCTTGCTTGAATTCTATTTTAATTTCTTTTCTTTAATATTTTTAGGTGTGTGTGTGTGTAGTTTTTGAAGTAGGATCTCACTCTAACCCAGGCTGACTTGGAATTCATTACATAGTCTCAGGGTGGACTCAAACTCATGGCAATCCTCTGCCTCCCAAATGCTGGGATTAAAGGCGTGTGCTGCTATGCCCAGCTTATTTTGATTTATGTAAGTAAGAGAAAGACAAAGAGGCAGAAAGAATGGGCATGCCAAGGCCTCTAGCCACTGCAAACAAACTCCAGGCACATAGGCCATTTTGTGCATCTGGCTTACATGGGTACTGTGGAATCAAACATGGGTCCTTAGGCTTTGTAGGCAAACAACTGCTAAGCCATCTCTAGCCTCTCATTGTAATTTCTTGATTTGACTTTTTCATTGTCTCTTGGAGTTCATTCTTGCATTTGGACATGTCCTCATTAAGCTTGTTCCAGTGGCCCATGAGCTCGTTTATTTGTTGGTTCTCCTCAAATTCCTTTAGCCTTCTGTTGATCTCTTTTTGATTGTTTTTGATTGCATTCAGCCAACTATGGAGTACTGTTTCCTAATTTTCTTTGGTTTCCTTCAGCCATTTATTGAGATGTTCTTGTTGAGTATGTTCCATTTCCTTCATCCATCCTTTGAGTTCTTTTTGTTTTCTTTCTTCCAATTCATTGAGTCAACCTTTAATTTGTATTTTGAATTTTATTTATTTATTTATTTATTGCTGATTTTCTTTTATTTCCTCCAGCCACTCTTGGAGTTCATATTTGATTACTCTTTATCCTGTTTCTTCTCTTTCAACAATCCATTTGTTCATGGTCTCATTAAGTTCATTTAAAATGCTTGTTGAGGGCTAGAGAGATGGCTTAGCAGTTAAGGCACTTGCCTGCAAAACCTAAGGACCCATGTTTGATCTCTCTCCAGATCCCATGTAAGCCAGACACACAAAAGGTAATGCATGCACAAGGTCACACATGCCTACCAGCTGGCACAAGAGCCTGGAGTTCGATTGAAGTGGCTAAGGCCCTGGCACCTCTGTCTCTCTCTCTCCCTCTCTCTCTGTTTCTCTTGCTCTCTCTAAAAAATAAAATAAAATGCTTGTTGAGAGTTCATTGTGGGCTTCTGTGTCTTTGCTTCCTCTAAGCTTTCATTGGAGGTTTCCACAATGGGAGTAGGTAATCTTAGTGGGAGTCCCTTTGCTGGGTGGTGTTTGTTGTTTGCTTTGCATTGGGGTCTGCCCATCTTGAGTTCAGTTGTCTGAGGATATAGCAATAGCAGCTCTTGTATATCCTGTTTTGGGTAACCTGGTCTAAATTGACCAACATGGATGTGGGATTGAAGGCTGTCCACTGGATCGAGGTGGGTGCCCTTGAGCCTGAACAGGGTCTACTTTGAGTGTGGCTTCTCTGGGCAACTCTGAGTAAGACCTGGGGTTAACTGGCTTTCCTCGAATCTGAGCTGGGCACTTCAAGCTCAGGCCCTTCTCACAATGGTGTGCAGCTGGGCCCTGCTCCCAGCCTCTCTTGCGCTGGCCTTGCTTTCCCAGGCAGCCACCCAAGGATGGCTCTACCCTTGGGGCATGACCCCCAGCACAGCCCTGCTGCCAGCCTCTCTCTGGTATTTTTGAAGCAGGGTCTCACCGTAGCTCAGGCTGGCCTCAAACAGTAGTCAGTCTCCTGAGTGCTGAGATGTTTTTGTTGTTGTTGTTGTTGTTGTTTGTTTGTTTGTTTTTCTGTGTGTGTGTAATATGGTGGGTATAGTGTGGTGTGTGGTTATACACATGTGTGTGCCCTTGCGGAGCCCTATATGCTCACCTGTGGTGGGGGTCACTCATCTGCGAAGGCTGGAGTGGACCATCTGATGAACCACTCCATTGCTCTTCTGTCTGATCTTATTTTGAGCTACAGTCTCCTTTTACTAATTTCAGGGCTTGTGTGGCTTCAGAGAGTCTTGGGTCTTCTTTGCTCTCCTGTAGAACTGGGATTATAGACACACATGGCCATGTCCAGCTGTTTTATGTGGGATCTGTAGATTTTAACTTGGCCAATCTTAGCCCTCATGCTTGCACAGGAAGCACACTTAACCATTGAGCCATCTCTCTAGCCTGGGAATTTTCTTTCTTTCTTTGCTTCTTCTTTTTCTTTCTTTCTTTTCTTTTTTCTTTTCTTTTCTTTGAGAATGGGTCTTGGTAAGTCTTTCAACTTGTAATCCTCCTGCCTCAGCCTCCCAAGTAAGTGGAATTATAGGTGCCACCATACCCAACTTCTCTTTCATTTTTAAAGCTTATAATGTTATATTCATTGTTTCCATTGTGTTCTGTAAAGTAAGAAAACCATCACAAGATCTCAATAGAGGGAAAATATTATCAGTGAAGGTCAGATGAGGCCTCATGCTCAGGCCTCCTGCTCCCTCAGCACAGATGAGCTGATGCTGAGCTTGTAGGAGCAATAAGTACACTGGCCACACAGAAGAACTGAGCCACAGTCTCCTGCATGGACAGTGCTAAAAGCCACTCCACTGCTGCTCCAAGGGCAGTGCTGTGGAAGCTCTGCCTTACATTGCCATAAGGAGGAGGGAAACCCCATGCGGCTGGCTGGCTGGCTCACCACAGGGGCTGTTTATGCTCCCCAGAGAGCTAGAGCCCTTTATCCCCAAGGCTTGTACTGAGTCCTTACCTTTTACAGGGTTTGGTTCACGGTTCCTGGGTGAGTTGCAGTCACCTGGGATATGACAAGGAAACTCCTTTGGACCAGGGACCAGTAGTTCAGGTGTGAGAACCTGGTCTTAGGAACCGCAGGCTAGAAGGGGATACAGTGAAACCAAAGGAAATACTGGGGCCGCCTGTGGGGAAGGGCTATAGAGCCATGTGCAGACATTGTATGCCAAGGGTGACAGAGCAGCTGGAGTCCACAGGAGGAGAGATGCCCAGGCTGAGAGGACTGAGATGACATGTGGAGGAGAGGATAGCTAACTGGAAGGGTAAGGAGTCTTGTTCCCTTCGCTGGATAGTGAGCATGGAAGTCAGTGTTTTGGGGGAAATAAAGTGACAGCTGGAGGAGTTGCCTAACAGTGGGACTGAAAATTCCTTACAAAACACATTACAGGTACACATACCCATGTGCAAACACTTGCCGCTCTGCCTCTGAGCACACACCCCAACAAGGCACACTTGCCACTCACCTTTCACATCCAAGCCTTCACCTCAGGCACTTCAGAACTGCAGGAACCTCCTCTCCTGAGGTGGTGGCTCAGTTACCTTGCCTTCTGTCAGCAGTCTTTGACTCCATCTATGCGTCCCATGATGTTCACATGCATGTGTGCAGTCAGTGAAGGTTACCTTGTGACCAACAGAGACCATGCTCTAGGGCAGCAGGGATGTGTAATGTGGGCTGAGCATGATGGAAAGGCCACAGACACACGAATGTGGCTCATCACAGGGTTCTAGGTGAGGTAGCAAAACTAAGGCTTCAGTTAGAGCCCTGGAAAGCCTGACCTCTGAAGATTTGCAGGGTGACCACCAAGCCCGTTCAGACTGGTAAGTCTGGGTGGGACAAGGAAGAGGCTGGGAGAGTGGATCCTACCATGGACTCATGGGAGTAGGTTAGATTTATGTAATGCTTATGGAAATGGTTGAAACACAAAGTGTGGCTCTTACAGTAGGAATATTCTGCATTGCTAATTAACAAATTCTTCAGTATTTTCAGTGAAGATAAGTGCAGAGAGTGTCATTTGTATGTCATCCTTTTGTGACTTTTCTGTTCAATGTTTATAATTTGTGTGGTATAGTAGTGCGTGTGTATAGTTTTTAAATAGCTATGCATAATCTGGGGGGAGGCATTCTTTAGAACTATTTCATCAGTTGTGGGGAGAGCCCACAGTGACATTTCTGGGAAGCCCGGAGTCATCTTTATGTAAAACCAAGTTGTAGAAGCATTTACAAGAGCTCATGGGGCAACCTGCACCCTTCACAATCCCATTTTCTCTGCTTTACTGGTCACCGAAGTGATTGCTTCTACATGTTAGGAACTCATCTGGTCTTACCCTTCTTTGTCAACCTGTGGGAAAGTTAGTACTGTGTCCAATTACTAGACAAGGGCACAGAAGAGAGATGACACTCTAGTTCATAAGCAAGAATGACCATAGTTGTTTTTGAAGAAGACAGGTATGGGTGACATATTCTTGTAGCCTGCACTGATCCACATTTTCTGTTCTGTTCATAGTGGTTCAGCACTAAGCCGTGCTTGCTTCTGCTACGCGCTGATTTGCTCTGTTCCAGTTGCCACATACATCATTCTGGTGACATCCCTGCGCTATCACTTGTTCATATGGAGCGTGTTTTCTCCAAAGCTTCTCTATGAAGGGATGCATCTGCTCATTACAGCTGTCCTCTGTGCCGTGTTCACTGCCACAGACCAGACTGGCCGCACAAAGTCCTAGGTGGACACAGATTCTTGGTGCTGGTGCACTGTCATTTGCTGTTTGTATCATGAATTTGAGTATTGAAGAGCTACTTACATGCAAGATCATTCTGAAAAGAAAGCATTGTGAACCCTATGAAGTTGACAGATAGCTTTAGTTTTGCTTGAACTAGTAAGTTGTTTAATAAAAGATCACTTTAAAATCCTAATGCGGTGTATCATATTTTCCCTGTTGACAATGACTCCAGAAGCTTCTGAACTTGTAAATTCGTCTGGGTGAGTTGGAAATATGTCTGTGTGTAAGTTGATGGAAGAAAAGATTCTGGCTTTTATCTTGATATGTATGCAATTCAGGGAGCTCAGGAGTCCCTGGAAGGTGTGTGTGCTCTCTGGAGCTGCATCACAGAACTCAGACCCCAGGAGCTCTAGAAGCCACTCAAATCTATGTGGAATATGTCTGTCAGTGTTGATAGCATTGGAAATGAAACCATTTCAAAAAATTATTCATTTTAAAATAATGAATTAGCAAACATGGTAGTGCACACCTGCAACCCCAGTACTCAGAAGGCAGAGGCAGGAGGATCATGAGTTCCATGCCAGCCTTGGCTACATAGCCCACCCTGAATTATTAAAAAATAAATAGAAATCTATGGTATGCTAATGTAATAAAAATAACTGTATTTTCTGAAACAAACATTCAGTGAGAAGGATAGCATTGCATTTACATTTGTTTGTTTTGTTATTTCAAGGTAGGATCTCACCTTAGGCCAGGCTAACCTGGAACTCACTCTGTAGTTCCAGGCTGGCTTCAAACTCACAGCAGTCCACCTACTTCTGCCTACCTAGTGCTGGGATTAAAGATGTGTGCTACCACTCCCTTTGTGTTGTTGTGTTGACATTTTTACAAATCTCATATTACTGGCTCAAAATGAGGGCAGTTAGGTCTCCATTCATCTACTGTGATTTGTGTTTAAAGATCTAGAAGCAGACAGCATCACTCAGAGCTGTAGTTGGATAATTGTAGAGAATCTTAATACTACCCTTTCTGGTAGCATGGATGTTCTGTTACCAACACCAAAATTGAAAAATTGCAGATAGGATTTTATTGCCATTTATGACAGGGTCTTTAGCTTGGGTTGGCCTCAAACTTATGGTTCTCCTGCCTCAGCTTCTTTTAAAAAAGTTTTAAAACTTTCTTTGATAATTCTTATGCATACACATACTTTTTGTTGTTGTTGTTATTGTTGTTTTTTGTTTTGTTTTGTTTTTCTAGGCAGGGTCTCACTCTAGCTCAGCCTGACCTAGAATTCACTATGTAGTCTCAGGGTGGTCTCAAACTCACAGCGATCCTACTACCTCTGCCTCCCAAGTGCTGGGATTAAAGGGGTGTGCCACCACTCCCGGCTCACTTAGTGTATTTTGATCATAATCTTCTCCCATTACTTCCTTTTGTCTCCTTCCTATCATTCCATTTTACCCAAATCCTTCTTCTTCCTAACTAATCTAGTTCTACTAGTAAGTAGTTCTACTTTGATGTCTTTTTTTTTGCCCTCCTCCTTCATCCATGACATGCTAATGGGCCCAATATTATTATAAAGGTCTTGTGTATATAACAGCAGCTGCTGGTATCTGGAAGACAGTGTTCTAAAGCCCTCCTCCCCACCCATTGGCTCTTAAATTCTTCCTGGTACCTCTTCCTCAATGGTTTCTGACTTGTAAGGTGTGATAGAGATGTCTCACTTAACAATAAATGCTCATCGATCCCTTCTTCTCAGCACTTTAACACGTTTCTAGTCCCCCCGGTCATCACCACCATCTGAAAAGGGAGGCTTCTCCAACCAAAAGTGACAGTAGCACTAATGTATGGGCATAAACGTAAGTATTTAGAGGGCAATTTGGTGGGCCAAATACCCATGCAACCAAACAAGAGTAGTACCTTCCCCCCTAAGGCTTATAACTTTTCCCCAGCCATAGGCTTTTGACTAGGTTTTCAGTACCAGGCAGGAATTGCCTCCCATGAAGCAGGCTTCAAATCAAGTCAGAGCAGTTCATTACCTCCATAACAGACATGCCACTATTGCACTAGTGGATACATCCTGCCTGGCAGACCAGTTGTATAGATTGCAGGGTCCACTGCTGGTTAAGAATGTTAATAACTTTTCTCCCCCAGCAGCCTGCATAGCACTTTCCAGCACTATGACTGCTAGCCAGCAGGGAGGAGGCTTCCGGCTTAGCTCCATCTTGATATGTTAGTATCCTGCAGCCCAAGCATGTGGTGTCTTCAGCAATAGGGTTTTACCATTTAGTTCTGGTGTTGCCTCAGCTTCTCAAGTGCTAGGATTACAGATGTGGCTATTGCTTGGTTTCAAATGTTAGTTTTTGTAAGTTAGTTGGACAAAAAGAAATGAGTGCTGGCAAATAGTTAATCTACATCAGAGCATTCTTCCCAACTCAAACATGTTTGTTTGTTTTGGGGGGAGGGAGGTTTTGAGGCTAGGGTCTCACTGTATCCCAGGCTGACCTGGAACTCACTCTGTAGCCCCTAGCCTGGCCTCAAACATGTGGTGATCCTCCTATCTTTGCTTCCTGAATACTAAGATTAAAGGCATGTGCTATCATGCCTAGTAATTAATATATTTGGTCATGTAATAACCCAAGCCTGTCCCTGAGCCAGGAGACTTGTTGCCACATCATTTTCGTGGTTTGATGATACGCTGTGGCTGCCTAATGTATGATCATTGGGCGAAACCCAGTGAAGGGGACCCAAAACTCTCTGTTACTATTTTTTGCAACTTCTTTTAAAAATATAGTTTTAAACTATTTTTAAAATAAAAGTTATTTTTAAGATTTTTATTTTGTTTGGTTTTGTTTTTTTCAAGGTAGGGTCTCACTGTAGCCCAAGCTAACCTGGAACTCACTCTATAGTCCCAAACTGGCCTCAAACTGATGGCAGTCCTCCCACCTTTGCCTCCCAAGTTCTGAGATTAAAGGTATATACCACCATGCCAGGCTAAAAGCTATTTTTAAAAAGGAGTTGTCAGACTGGAGAGATGGCTTAGCCATTAAGGCGCATGCCTGTGAAGCCTAAGGACCTAGATTCGATTCTCCAGGTCCTATGTAAGCCAGATGCACATACATGATGGCTCATGTGTTGAGTTAGTTTGCAATGGCTAGAGGCCCTGGCACACCCATTCTCTCTCTCTCTCTCTCTCTCTCTCTCTCTCTCTCTCTCTCTCTCCCTCCCTCCCTCCCTCCCTCCCTCCCTCTCCCTGTCTCTAATAAATAAATAAAAGTAGAGCTTTAAAAAAAAAGAGTTGTCATGTGGAATCTGAAACTGTGATGTTCCGTGCCCTGTTGCATTGAAACCCACTGTGTTGTCTTGCACCAGAATGTGACTGAGGCATTCACATCTCTGTTACAGCAAAACACACTAAATTGCACCAATCTCCAAATGTTGGCTTGGTTTGTCTACTTGGAACCTGTCATATCAGAAAAGTCCTTATATGTTGGGATGCTCAGTGTCCAAGATTTCCAAAACTGTCATTTACATATGAAATCTCATAGTTTATGACACATCCTGAGAAGCTCTCCCCCTCCCCCCCCCCCCCCCCCCCGGGAATTGACAGTCTTGGTTCGTTTCCAAGGAAATGTTTGCCCTATGCTTAAGTCCAAATATCCAGTGCCTCATTTTTTTTTCTAGTAACAGGATGTGTGACAGGGCTGATCTAGCCTGGTTCCTGAGGCACACTTGCCCTGGAGACTAACCATTTTCTGTTTTGGCTGTATATGCACTTGCCGCTTTGATGGGCTCACAGATGGAGATTCAGTAGTCAGTTACTGGTACCATTTCCACAGGGTGTCTTTGCTCCTGTGTGTGATGGTGGACCTCTGGCCAGTGAGGCCTAGCCCTAGTCCATGCTTGGGGACAGCATTGTGCTCACTGCTGCCTTTGCTTTCAAAAGCCTTTTAAAAATGCAGCTGGGTGTGGTGGCACACACCTTTAATCCCAGCACTTGGGAGGTAGAGGTAGGAGGATTGCTGTGAGTTCGAGGCCAGCCTGAGACTACACAGTTAATTCCACGTCAGCCTGGAACAGAGTGAGACCCTACCTCGAAAAACCAAAAAAAAATAGTTATTATTATTATTATTTGCAAGCAGAGAGAGAGAGACACACACACAGTATGGGCATACCAGGGACCCCAGCCACTGCAAATGAACTCCAGATGCATGCGCCACTTTGTGTATATGGCTTCACTTGGGTACTAAGAAATCGATCCCAGGTTGTTAAGCTTTTCAGGCAAGCGCATTAACAGCTGAGCCATCTCTCCAGCCCTCAAAACCTGATTCAGGGAGTGGTGGGAACAGAGTATAATCTGAAAGGAATTGGGAAGTGGGACACAATCATTTAAAGACTCAGCACTCAGAATCAACTGTCATCACTTAGTGACTACAAATGATAACATCTCTAGATAGAAAGAGGGAGAGGGGTTCATGTGGACAGATGTGCATGTGAGGACCACATTGGAAGTTGCCACTTTTAACCCAAAGTAGTGATTTTCTGAACTTAACAAAAAGAAATTAAATGAAAACAGAAAATGCTGAACTTTGAAATTTTTTTACAAGAAAAAGATTATTAAGACTGTTGAGACTGGAGTAACACTGATTTTTAAAATTAGCTACTTTCCTATTTCAGTCTCTGTCTCCTCACTCCTTGCTATAAAAGATGACAGAGTGCTCACACATTCTCCCTTCTGCCCCACTCACCAGACTTGCTGAGAAACTGGCTTGATTTGTGATATGTAAATTTTGTTCTGTAGTTTGTACAGCTGGTCAGTTTTGATTTCATAAGAAGTGACCCATTGCTTACCCTTGCTCCTTTCCTAGAGCTGTATCCTTTATTTTCCTTTCCTATAGTTGTAGGATTTGAATTTTATGGCAGAGTAATTTATCAGAACAAATTCAAGGTTGCTGAGTCCCTGAATGTTTGTCTCAGTGTCCTACAGCCCAGGGTCTGCAACTCCCCTTTCCTGATGTAGGAAGCTTCTTGGCTGCCAGCAGCTGTGGGTGACCCAAAAACCAGACTGGTTTCCTCACCTCAGGTGCAACTTTGCCCCCTTTTTCTTTCTCCTCCTCTCCATTAAAACTTTTTTTCCATTCATGTATTTAGAGAGAAAGGATGGATGGGTGCACCAGGGCCTCCTACCAAGGCAAACTCCAGATACATGTGCCACTTTGTGCACCTACCTTTATGTGGTTGCTGGGAAGTCAAACCCAGGTCTCCAGGCTTTGCAAGCAAACACCTTTAACCACCAAACCATCATTCCAGCCTTTACTGTTCATTTTGCCTTGCTTCCTTACTGATTTTCTGCCTTTGTCTTATTGGATTTGACCTTTCCTTTCATTGGCTTTTAAGGTAGCTTTTTTTTTTTTTTTTTTTTTTTTGGTTTTTCGAGGTAGGGTCTCACTCTAGCCCAGGCTGACCTGGAATTCACTATGGAGTCTCAGGGTGGCCTCGAACTCTCAGCGATCCTCCTACCTCTGCCTCCCGAGTGCTGGGATTAAAGGCGTGCGCCACCACGCCCGGCTTAAGGTAGCTTTTTGTCCATCTCATCCCAAAAATGTTCTGTGAGAGTGGTTTTTTTTTTTTTTTTTTTTTTAATGAGAGGAAGAAAATTGGCGCACCAGGGCTTCCAGCCACTGCAATCAAACTCCAGATTCATGTGCCACCTTGTGCACATGCATCACCTTGCACATGTGTCACCTTATGCATCTGGCTTACGTGGATCTGGAGAGTTGAACGTGGGTCCTTAGGCTTCGCAGGCAAGCGCCTTAACCACTAACTCATCTCTATGAGTGTTTTCAGTGGACAAATATTTAGCACTTAATTTACAAATACATGATTTTTTCACTTTGAGAAATTGTTCTTTTTGTAAGTCACATAGAACTTACCATGTAACATCAGCTATCCATTCTGAAAAATCCATGGTCTTTCACTAAAATGCAAACCAGAGCCGAGTGTGGTGGTACACGCCTTTAATCCCAGTACTCAGGAGGCAGAGGTAGGAGGATCACCATGAGTTTGAGGCTATCCTGAGACTACATAGTGAATTCCAGGTCAGCCCAGGCTAGAGAACCTACCCTTCCCTCTCTCTCTCTCTCTCTCTCTCTCTCTCTCCCTCTTCCTCTCTCCCTCCCTCCCTCCCTCCCTCCTCTCCCTGTCTCTAATAAATAAATAAAGTAGAGCTTTAAAAAAAAAGAGTTGTCATGTGGAATCTGAAACTGTGATGTTCCGTGCCCTGTTGCATTGAAACCCACTGTGTTGTCTTGCACCAGAATGTGACTGAGGCATTCACATCTCTGTTACAGCAAAAACACACTAAATTGCACCAATCTCAAATGTTGGCTTGGTTTGTCTACTTGGAACCTGTCATATCAGAAAAGTCCTTATATGTTGGGATGCTCAGTGTCCAAGATTTCCAAAACTGTCATTTACATATGAAATCTCATAGTTTATGACACATCCTGAGAAGCTCTCCCCCTCCCCCCCCCCCCCCCCCCCCCGGGAATTGACAGTCTTGGTTCGTTTCCAAGGAAATGTTTGCCCTATGCTTAAGTCCAAATATCCAGTGCCTCATTTTTTTTTCTAGTAACAGGATGTGTGACAGGGCTGATCTAGCCTGGTTCCTGAGGCACACTTGCCCTGGAGACTAACCATTTTCTGTTTTGGCTGTATATGCACTTGCCGCTTTGATGGGCTCACAGATGGAGATTCAGTAGTCAGTTACTGGTACCATTTCCACAGGGTGTCTTTGCTCCTGTGTGTGATGGTGGACCTCTGGCCAGTGAGGCCTAGCCCTAGTCCATGCTTGGGGACAGCATTGTGCTCACTGCTGCCTTTGCTTTCAAAAGCCTTTTAAAAATGCAGCTGGGTGTGGTGGCACACACCTTTAATCCCAGCACTTGGGAGGTAGAGGTAGGAGGATTGCTGTGAGTTCGAGGCCAGCCTGAGACTACACAGTTAATTCCACGTCAGCCTGGAACAGAGTGAGACCCTACCTCGAAAAACCAAAAAAAAATAGTTATTATTATTATTATTTGCAAGCAGAGAGAGAGAGACACACACACAGTATGGGCATACCAGGGACCCCAGCCACTGCAAATGAACTCCAGATGCATGCGCCACTTTGTGTATATGGCTTCACTTGGGTACTAAGAAATCGATCCCAGGTTGTTAAGCTTTTCAGGCAAGCGCATTAACAGCTGAGCCATCTCTCCAGCCCTCAAAACCTGATTCAGGGAGTGGTGGGAACAGAGTATAATCTGAAAGGAATTGGGAAGTGGGACACAATCATTTAAAGACTCAGCACTCAGAATCAACTGTCATCACTTAGTGACTACAAATGATAACATCTCTAGATAGAAAGAGGGAGAGGGGTTCATGTGGACAGATGTGCATGTGAGGACCACATTGGAAGTTGCCACTTTTAACCCAAAGTAGTGATTTTCTGAACTTAACAAAAAGAAATTAAATGAAAACAGAAAATGCTGAACTTTGAAATTTTTTTACAAGAAAAAGATTATTAAGACTGTTGAGACTGGAGTAACACTGATTTTTAAAATTAGCTACTTTCCTATTTCAGTCTCTGTCTCCTCACTCCTTGCTATAAAAGATGACAGAGTGCTCACACATTCTCCCTTCTGCCCCACTCACCAGACTTGCTGAGAAACTGGCTTGATTTGTGATATGTAAATTTTGTTCTGTAGTTTGTACAGCTGGTCAGTTTTGATTTCATAAGAAGTGACCCATTGCTTACCCTTGCTCCTTTCCTAGAGCTGTATCCTTTATTTTCCTTTCCTATAGTTGTAGGATTTGAATTTTATGGCAGAGTAATTTATCAGAACAAATTCAAGGTTGCTGAGTCCCTGAATGTTTGTCTCAGTGTCCTACAGCCCAGGGTCTGCAACTCCCCTTTCCTGATGTAGGAAGCTTCTTGGCTGCCAGCAGCTGTGGGTGACCCAAAAACCAGACTGGTTTCCTCACCTCAGGTGCAACTTTGCCCCCTTTTCCTTTCTCCTCTCTCCATTAAAATTTTTTTCCATTCATGTATTTAGAGAGAAAGGATGGATGGGTGCACCAGGGCCTCCTACCAAGGCAAACTCCAGATACATGTGCCACTTTGTGCACCTACCTTTATGTGGTTGCTGGGAAGTCAAAACCCAGGTCTCCAGGGCTTTGCAAGCAAACACCTTTAACACCAACATCATTCCAGCCTCTCTACTGTTCATTATGCCTTGCTTACTTACTTGATTTTCTGCCTATGTCTTATTGGATTTGACTTTCCTTTCATTGGCCTTTTAAGGTAGCTTTTTTTTTTTTTTTTTTTTTTTTTCATCTCATCCCAAAAATGTTCTGTGAGAGTGGTTTTTTTTTTTTTTTTTTTTTTTTTTTTTAATGAGAGGAAGAAAATTGGCGCACCAGGGCTTCCAGCCACTGCAATCAAACTCCAGATTCATGTGCCACCTTGTGCACATGCATCACCTTGCACATGTGTCACCTTATGCATCTGGCTTACGTGGATCTGGAGAGTTGAACGTGGGTCCTTAGGCTTCGCAGGCAAGCGCCTTAACCACTAACTCATCTCTATGAGTGTTTTCAGTGGACAAATATTTAGCACTTAATTTACAAATACATGATTTTTTCACTTTGAGAAATTGTTCTTTTTGTAAGTCACATAGAACTTACCATGTGACATCAGCTATCCATTCTGAAAAATCCATGATCTTTCACTAAAATGCAAACCAGAGCCGAGTGTGGTGGTACACGCCTTTAATCCCAGTACTCAGGAGGCAGAGGTAGGAGGATCACCATGAGTTTGAGGCTATCCTGAGACTACATAGTGAATTCCAGGTCAGCCCAGGCTAGAGAACCTACCGTGTGTCTGGAGTTCGCTTGCAGTGGCTAGAGGCCCTGGCATGCCCATTCTCTCCCTCTCTCCCTCTCTCTCTCTCTCTCTCTCTCTCTCAAATAAATAAGAAAAAAGAAAATATTAAAAAATAAAAATATGCAAACCAGTTTTCTATTTCCCATTACTTTAAAGTGGAAAATTACAACAACATATTGCATGCCATACACAAGTACCAGCCGTTTCATAAAACATAACCGAACAATGAAATACCCATATATAAGTAGTGTGCTATCTTATTAGCATGAAAACTGCTAAACATGCTGCAGCCAGGCCACCGAGTAATGGATGTGCTGTGAACAGCTGTTTTCCTGTGTTCACCAGGTGGATCCAACTGCTGTTTTCATGATATAGAGACATGTGCTGCTGGTTGACTGTGCAATGAGGTTTTTTTTTAATGTACATAGTTTTGTTGAAGATATTCGTTGAGTTTTAGGGATATAAATCAATTTCACACACCCTGCAATGCAGAATGAGGAACTACAACGAGCTATGAATTGGTTATTAAAAACAAAGTTATTGGGCTGGAAAGATGATTTAGCATTTAAGGCGCTTGCCTACACAGCCTAAAACTTATGTTTGACTCTCCAGGTCCCACAAAAGCCAGATGCACAGTGATGCAAGATCACACATGCGCACAAGGGGGCACACACATCTGGAGTTCGATTGCAGTGGCTGAGGCTCTGGCATGCCCTTTCTCTCTCTCACTCTCACTCTCTTGCTTAAAAAGAATCCAAAGGCTTTATACCAGGAAATCAATACAGGTGTACACCCTCTGTTAATCCTTGATCATGGAGAATTATTAATATACACAGGATCCCACTTTAGACAGTCTCACTGTGTAGCCCAGGCTTCCCTAAAATTCATGACCCTTCACCAGCACTCTAGAGTAATGGGGTTACAAATGTGTAATCATACCTGCTCAGAACGCATTTTAAGGTAGCTTTTTTTTTTTTTTTTTTTTTTTTTTTGGTTTTTCGAGGTAGGGTCTCACTCTAGCCCAGGCTGACCTGGAATTCACTATGGAGTCTCAGGGTGGCCTCGAACTCTCAGCGATCCTCCTACCTCTGCCTCCCGAGTGCTGGGATTAAAGGCGTGCGCCACCACGCCCGGCTTAAGGTAGCTTTTTGTCCATCTCATCCCAAAAATGTTCTGTGAGAGTGGTTTTTTTTTTTTTTTTAATGAGAGGAAGAAAATTGGCGCACCAGGGCTTCCAGCCACTGCAATCAAACTCCAGATTCATGTGCCACCTTGTGCACATGCATCACCTTGCACATGTGTCACCTTATGCATCTGGCTTACGTGGATCTGGAGAGTTGAACGTGGGTCCTTAGGCTTCGCAGGCAAGCGCCTTAACCACTAACTCATCTCTATGAGTGTTTTCAGTGGACAAATATTTAGCACTTAATTTACAAATACATGATTTTTTCACTTTGAGAAATTGTTCTTTTTGTAAGTCACATAGAACTTACCATGTAACATCAGCTATCCATTCTGAAAAATCCATGGTCTTTCACTAAAATGCAAACCAGAGCCGAGTGTGGTGGTACACGCCTTTAATCCCAGTACTCAGGAGGCAGAGGTAGGAGGATCACCATGAGTTTGAGGCTATCCTGAGACTACATAGTGAATTCCAGGTCAGCCCAGGCTAGAGAACCTACCGTGTGTCTGGAGTTCGCTTGCAGTGGCTAGAGGCCCTGGCATGCCCATTCTCTCCCTCTCTCCCTCTCTCTCTCTCTCTCTCTCTCTCAAATAAATAAGAAAAAAGAAAATATTAAAAAATAAAAATATGCAAACCAGTTTTCTATTTCCCATTACTTTAAAGTGGAAAATTACAACAACATATTGCATGCCATACACAAGTACCAGCCGTTTCATAAAACATAACCGAACAATGAAATACCCATATATAAGTAGTGTGCTATCTTATTAGCATGAAAACTGCTAAACATGCTGCAGCCAGGCCACCGAGTAATGGATGTGCTGTGAACAGCTGTTTTCCTGTGTTCACCAGGTGGATCCAACTGCTGTTTTCATGATATAGAGACATGTGCTGCTGGTTGACTGTGCAATGAGGTTTTTTTTAATGTACATAGTTTTGTTGAAGATATTCGTTGAGTTTTAGGGATATAAATCAAATTTCCTATATAAAGAAATGCCAGAATGAGAAATACAAATAGCCTATGAATTGGTTATTAAAAACAAAGTTATTGGGCTGGAAAGATGATTTAGCATTTAAGGCGCTTGCCTACACAGCCTAAAACTTATGTTTGACTCTCCAGGTCCCACAAAAGCCAGATGCACAGTGATGCAAGATCACACATGCGCACAAGGGGGCACACACATCTGGAGTTCGATTGCAGTGGCTGAGGCTCTGGCATGCCCTTTCTCTCTCTCACTCTCTTGCATAAAAAGAAACCAAAGGCATTATACCAGGAAAACAATAACCAGGAGTACACATCTGTAATCCCATGATCCATGAGAATTATTAATATACACAGGATCCCACTTTAGACAGTCTCACTGTGTAGCCCAGGCTTCCCTAAAATTCATGACCCTTCACCAGCACTCTAGAGTAATGGGGTTACAAATGTGTACTCAAACCCTGCTCAGAATGCAGGTTCTTTAGCAGGAGTTTTTTTTTTTTTTTTTTTGGTTTTTCGAGGTAAGGTCTCACTCTAGTCCAGGCTGACCTGGAATTCACTATGGAGTCTCAGGGTGGCCTCGAACTCACGGCGATCCTCCTACCTCTGCCTCCCAAGTGCTGGGATTAAAGGCATGCGCCACCACGCCCAGCTTAGCAGGAGTTTTTTGTAAATATCTCCTAATTGGTGCATTGTTTCTTCTTATTCCTGTTCTTTTTGGGGGAGGGGTAAGTGGTTTCAAGGTAGGGTCTCTCTCTAGCCCAGGCTGACCTGGTGGTATTCATTATGTAGTCTGAGGGTGGACTTGAACGCACAGCAAGCATCCTACCTCTGCCTCACGAGTGCTCGTATTAAAGGTATGGGCCACCATACCTGGCTTATTTTTAACTTTCTTTTTGTTTTGCAGCTCTTCCGGTTTTACCTTTGCTGTCTTGTATTAACTAGTATTTGAGTATGGTTGTTTTCTCCAGGTTCCTTATATGTGTGCTTTTTTTTTTCTCTTCGGCATGGAGGATTCTTTCAAGTATTTTCTGTAGAGCTGGTTTTGTCTTCAAATATTCCTTTAGCCTGCTTTTGTTGTGGAATGTCCTTATTTCTCCATCTATTTGAATGGATAGCTTGCAGCATAAAGTAACCTTGGTTGACAGTTGTTATCTTTCAGAACGTGGAATACATCACTCCAAGCCCTTTCTGGCTTTTAAAGTTTGTGTTGAGTAATCTGCTGTGATCCTGATGGGCTTGCCTTTGTAGGTAACTTGATTTTTCTCTCTAACTGTTTTCAATATATTTTCTTTGGTTTGTATGTTTAGTAGTTTAATTATAATATGGCGAGGAGAGGTTCTTTGCAGGTTTTGTCTGTTTGGTGTTCTAAAGGATTCCTGTATCTGCATCGGCACCTATTTCCCAATTTGGGGAAAATCTTCTATGATTTTGTTGAAAATGCCTACGATGCCTTTGGAGTGAAATTCTTCTCCTTTTACTATACCCTGAATTCTTATGTTTGATCTTTTCATAGTGTCCCGAATATCTTGAAATTCCCATTCATAGTTTCCTATTAGTTTGTCTTTCTCTTTGTTGAACTGTATTAGATCTGCTCCCTGGTCTTCTAGCTTAGATATTCTGTCCTCTCCTTCATCCATTCTACTGGTGAGATTTTCTACAGAGTTTTTTATTTCATTGACTGTGTCCTTCATTGCTAGTAATTCTGACTGGTTTTTCTTTATTATTTCTATTTCCTTATTTATGTCTTGTATTGACCTCTTTATTTCATTAAATTGGTTTCCTGTG
Source organism: Dipus sagitta (assembly GCA_036346955.1). Lineage (NCBI taxonomy): Eukaryota > Metazoa > Chordata > Mammalia > Rodentia > Dipodidae > Dipus > Dipus sagitta. Next base: position 6,930,904 of record CM070781.1, on the reverse strand, counting down.
TCTTCTTTGATTCCTTTGATTTCCTCTTTCATTCCTTTGATTTCCTCTTTGCCTTCTTTGAGCATATTTATAATCATTCTTTTGAAATCTTTCCTCTAACTCATTCTCACTGGAGTTCATTTCTGATGCATTAATACTCTTTGGTGGATTTATATTGTTTGATTTTTGGTGTTTCTTGTGTCATAATGTACATATTTTTGCATCTTGGATTTTCTAGTTAGCTGCAGTATTATTAGATGTATCAATCTAATGTTATATATCTTCAGGCTAGGAGCTTAAGCTGCTAGGTGTGGCTCTTAAGATTCTCAGAGTATCTACCAAAGTGACCCTAGATGTTGGGTTTACCTGTTATAAGAATATTCAGGTAGGCTGAGTGGAACAAACTTCAGGCAAATTCTAAAATTTAACTAAATAATGTACACATTCAATGAAAAACAGCACAGAGTATTTATGTAAGAGTAGGTATTATGACAACCAGATCCTTTGTCAAAGTCACAGTCCCTTAGGCTGTGTGGTGCCCCACACCCTTAATCCTGTCAAATAGGAGGTTAAGATTTCTGGTCTGTTGAGGGTTCCAAGTCAGCTTGTGACCAAGTGAGACTCTTTCCTAATGAACAACACAAGAAGAAACAAAGGCACTATGAATCAGGAAGCAACAAATGACAAGCCCCAAATATAGCTTATTTAAGAATGGCAGATCCGACCATCCATCAGATTTAACATATAATTTATCCCGACACGGAAGGTGCAATTAGCACTTCCAATTCAAGCCTATATACCAGGCTTATTTGGCGGGTACTGACCTGGTGTAATCCCAGTTTCCTTTTGGGATTGTTTTGGTCTCAGTTATGCTGCGCTCCCTCTTGGGTCCCTCTGCTGCGCTGTGGGCTCACGTAGGCTGGCCGGGTCGCCCGATCACTGCTGTGGTTGATGGTGCTGGGTGCTGTGTAGGTGCACTCCCTTCCCCAGGTCTCTGGTACTTGCTGGGGCTTGCACTGGCAGTTGCGGGGGGGAAGGGGAGTCTGTGGATGGTGGCTCTAGTTCTCCTGCTGGTCCGCATGATCTTCTACCTCACAAGCACCTCTTCCATTGGTCCTTGCCATCCTTCCTTCATATTTCCTGAGTTTGCGGGGAAGCCGGTGTGAGTGAATCCCCTCACCTGGCTTTTCCTGCAGCTCAGGCCAAGCCTTGCGGCTATGGCCATGCCAACCTGGTTCTGCTGCTGATGGAGCTGCTTCATCCTTCCTATGCAGGCTCTAGACTCTCTGGATCTCTCCTACTTCTCTGCTCCCATTGGTAATTTCTTTTACACCTCACTTTTTAGTATAAGAGTGTATTTTGCTGGGTTTACTTTTTGGCTTTTTCTCCCCTAGGCTGCTTTGGCATGGTTCCTACACCACCATCTTAACTGGAAGTCTTTCTTCTTAACTTTCTTAAAAATAATATTTGAGTTGGGCATGGTGGTACATGCCTTTAATCCCCCACTTGGAAGGCAGAGGTAGGAGGATCGCTGTGAGTTCAAGACCACCCTGAGACTACATAGTGAATTCCAGGTCAGCCTGGGATACAGTGAGACCCTACCTCAAAAAACCAAAATAATAATAATAATAATAATAATAATGATAATTGGGAAATGGAAAAAAAAAAACATTTCAACCAGGGATGGTGGCACATTCCTTCTGTTCCAGCACTTAGGAGGCAGAGTCAGGAGGATCACCATGAGTTCATGGCCGCCCTGAGATCCTATGTCAGCCTGAGCTAGAGCAAGCCCCTACCTCAAAAACAACAATAATAATAATATTGGGGCTAGAGAGAACTCATAATTTCATGGTTTTAAAAATATTTTTATTCATTTGTGTGTGTGAGAGAGAAAGTGCATGTGCACACCAGGGCCTCATGCCACTGTAAATGAATTCCAGATGCATAGATCACTTTGTGCATCTGGCTTTACATAGTTACTGGAGAATTGAACCCAGGCCATCAGCCTTGGCAAGTAAGCACCTTTAGCCACGTAGCCATCTCCCCAGCCTTTACTAGTAGTTTTTAAATTTATTTTAGAAAGAGAGAGAATTTGTATGCCAGGGCCTCAGCCACTGCAATCAAACTCAAGATGCTTGTGCTACCTAAGGGGCCATGTGCAACCTTGCACTTGCTTCACTTTTGTGCATCTGGCTAATGTGGGATCTAGAGAGTAGAATCTGGGTCCTTAGGCTTCACAGGCAAGTGCCATAACCATTAAGCCTTCTCTTCAGCCCCACTAGTCATTTTGATGATTCCCTAGGATTTCCACACAAACAACCATGTCAACTACAAGAAGGGCACTGTCCCTCCTGCCTTGGCTTTAGTGCACTAAGTGAACTCCAAGCACCTGGAATAGAAGTGTGGAGAGCACACTCTGATCTCCCATCCTACTCCCTCTCAGTGCACCAGTATCTTTCACATGTTTTTCAAAATCTATGAAACACTCAGTATTGTGTCATCTATGGAATTAAACCTCTTCATAGAGGCAGACAGGATTACAATGCACAGTCCTGGGCCACCATCCTGTGACAAATCATGGGACTGTGATGGTAACCCAGGGGAAGTGAAGGGTTAATGAATAAAATAACTGGACACACTGACCTCAGAGAAGGCTTGAAACAGGAAATTCCTCTGTGCTGTTAATACCTCTTCTGATCACAACCTGATGGGACATCTGTTGCAAGAAACTCTTGCCCCAAGACCATAAAAATAGGTCTGTAAGTTAAAAAACAGACCTTAGAGACTGTGGGCACCAAGCCTGCCTGACAAGTTAGCAAAAGGAATGATCCCATCCCTAAATTTTTAACTTCCCCATTCTTTGCCTTGTTTGCTTTTTCCTGCCCCTGATCTCATAAAAATCCAGTGCAGCTGTGCCTGAGCAGCCTCAAACCTGCTGAGGGCTGTCAGCCCTTCTCTGGTCTTTATTTTAATAAAAAGCAGACTATTGCCATGGAGGTTAGGTTCTCCTTTCAGATTTGCTTTGGTTGTTCTGGTCCTGGTTCTGGTCTATCAGGGAGCACTCTGGAGGCACACTGTTGACCATACCAAGTAAATTCAAATTGGTCTTGAAATCCAACATGTAAGGGAATACGAAAAAAAGTAGCAAGGTCTAAATCAGCATGAAAAGATCCTGTTACTTTTATCTCAGGTTCAGTCAAAAAAGCAGCTTGGGCCTGGAGAGATGGCTTAGCAGGTAAGGTGCTTGCGTGCTTAGCTTAAGGACCTAGGTTCAATTCCCCAGAACCCACATACGCCAAATGCACAAGGTGGCACATGTATCTGTTTGAAGTTTATTTGCAGTGGCTAAAGACCATGGTGTGCCCATCCTCCCTCTCTCTCTCTCTCAAATAAATTTTTTAACATTTTTATTGACAATTTCCATAATTATAGACAATAAACCATGATAACTCCTTCCTCTCCCCTACTTTCTCCTTCCCAAACCCACTCTCCATCACATCCCCTCCCCCTCTCAATTAGTCTCTTTTATTTTATTTTGTTTTTTATTTTTATTGACAACTTCAATAATTATAGGCAATAAACCTATAGTAACTCTCTCCACACCCACTTTCCCCTCTATAACTCCACTCTCCATCATATCCCCTTCCCCTCTCAATCAGTCTCTTTTATTTTCATGTCATCATCTTTTCCTCCTATTATGATGGCCTTGTGTAGGTAGTGTCAGGCACTGCAAAGTCATAGATATCTAGGCCATTTTATATCTGGAAGAGTACATTGTAAGGAGTCCTACCCTTCTTTTGGCTCTTACAATCTTTCTGCTACCTTTTTCACAATGGACTGAGAGCCTTGGAAAGTGTAATAGAGATATTTCAGTACTGAGCACTCCTCTGTCACTTCTCAGCACCATGATGCCTTTTGAGTCATCCCAGAGGTCACTGCTATCTGAAAAGAGAAGCTTCTATAACCAAAAGTGAGAGTAGCATTAATATATGAGTAAAAACATTAAGAGAAGTGCTTACTGGGCAGTTTGGTGAGCATAATATATATATTTAGCCAGACACCAAGCAGGTGTTACACCCTTAGGGCTCATGATTTTGCCCGTATAAGTTTTTAGTAGCAGGCATGTATTTATTCCTTCCCATGGAACAGACCTCCAGTCCAATTAGTGAGTAGTTGGTTTCCCCCATAAGACATGCCACTATTTCACTTCTTGGCTCATTTAGCCTGGCTTGCCAAATTTAAGGCTTGCAGTGTCCACTGTTGTTTATCTTCACTGGTGACTTCTCTCTCCCATTGAACAGCATGCAGTGTAGCTTTTTCCAGCTTTCTGTCAGCTGGTCTACAGTAAGGAGGTTTTCAGCTCAGCTACAGCTTGATTTCTCAGTGACCGTGCAATCCAAGCATGTGGAGTCTTTAGCAATAGGGTCTTATCATCTATTCCTGTTGGGAAATCAAGACCTTGGCAATGGCCCATAATGTTTTGGGGACATCAGGAACCACCCTAGGCAACAGCTCATTGTAGGGTATCCCATCCCTGGCACAGAACTTGTTCTAGTAACAATATATGGCTTCTGGGTGTGCCATTGTCCAAAAATGTAAGTTTCCATATGGCTTATTCATGCCCTCTTAATTTTTATTTTGTTTTTTGAGGTAGGATCTCACTCTAGCACAGGCTGACCTGGAATGTACTATGTAGTCTCAAGGTGGCCTTGAACTCATGGCAATTCTCCTACCTCTGCCTCCCAAGTGGTGGGATTAAAAGCATGTGCCACCACACCCAGCCCTCTTAAATTTTGATTGGCCCTCCCTCCCACCCTTCCTTTACTTATTCTCTTTCCCTGACCTCAGGCCATTCAACCCCCAGTAATATGTGTGTGTGTGTGTGTATAAAATACCATCCCCTTAAGTCTTCCCCTCTCCTCCCTTCCTTTATATCCCCTTTCTATCTTACTGGCTTCTGTGACTGATTTTTACCCCAACTCACACAAAAGTCTAAACATTTGTAGCTAGGATACATGTATGAGAGAGAACATGTGATGTTTGGCTTTCTGGGCCTGGGTTGCCTCACTTAGTATAATCATTTCCAGGTCTATCCCTTTCCCTGCAAGTTTCACTTTTCTTTGCTGCTGAATAGAACTCCATTGTATAGATGTACCACATCTTCATTATCCATTCATCTGTTGAGGGACATCTAGGCTGGTTCCATTTCCTAGCTATTGTGAATAAAGTGGCAATGAACATGGATGTGCAAGTATCTCTAAGGTAGTGAGATGAGTCCTTAGGGTATATGCCTAGGAGTGGCATAGCTGGGTCATATGGTAAATCTATTTTTAGCTACTTCAAGAATCGCCACACTGATTTCAACAATGGCTGTGCAGTTTATATTCCCACCAACAGTGTAGAAGGTTTCCTCTTTTTCTTCATCATCGCCAGCATTTATTGTCATTTGTGTTGTATTTTTCATTTGTCTTGTTGTTTGTTTTGGTGGAGTTTTTTTGTTTGTTTGTTTGGTTGGTTGGTTGGTTGGTTGGTTGGTTGGTTGGTTTTTCAAGGTAGGGTCTCACTCCAGCCCAGGCTGACCTGGAATTCACTATGTAGTCTCAGGGTGGCCTCAAACTCACAGTGATCCTCCTACCTCTGTCTCCTGAGTTCTGGGATTAAAGGCGTGCGCCACCATGCCTGACATCATTTGTGTTCTTGATAGCCACTCACACAGGAGTAAGATGGAATCTCAAAGTAGTTTGAAATTGCATTTCCCTGATGGCTAAGGATGTAGATTTTTTTTAAAGATCTGTATTTCTTCCTATGAGAACTCTCTATTTAGTTCCATAGCCCATTTTTTACTTGGGTTATTTTCTTTCTTTTTTGTGTGTTTTTGTTCATTTTTATTTATTTATTTGAGAGTGATAGACAGAGAAAGAGGCAGATAGAAAGAGAGAGAGAATGGGCGCACCAGGGCCTCCAGCCACTACAAACGAATTCCAGACACATGCGCCCCCTTGTGCATCTGGCTAACGTGGGTCCTGGGGAACTGAGCCTTGAACCAGGGTCCTTGGGCTTCACAGGCAAGCACTTAACTGCTAAGCCATCTCTCCAGCACTATTTTCTTTCTTTCTTTCTTTCTTTCTTCCTTTCTTTCTTTTTTTTTTTTTTTTTTTTTTTTTTTTTTTTCAGGGTCTCACTCTAGTTCAGGCTGACCTGAAAAATTCACTATGTACTCTCAGGGTGGCCTCAAACTCACAGTGATCCTCCTACCACTGCCTCCCGAGTGCTGGGATTAAAGGCATGCACCACCACACCAGGCTTGATTTCTTATTATTTAGTTTTTTGAGTTCTTTGTATATCCTGGATATTAATCCTCTCTCAGATGTATAGCTGGTGTGGTGGTTTGATTCATGTGTCCCCCATAAACTTAGGTGTTCTGAATGCTAGGTTCCCAGCTGATGGAGATTTGGGAATTAACGCTTCCTGGAGGCAGTGTATTGTTGGGGGTGGGCTTATGGGTGTTATAGCCAGTTTCCCCATGCCAGTGTTTGGCACACTCTCTTGTTGCTGTTGTTCACCTTATGTTGGCCAGGGGGTGATATCCACCCTCTGCTCATGCTGTTGTTTTCCCTGCCATCATGAAGCTTCCCCCTTAAGCCTCTAAGCCAAAATAAACCTCTTTTTTCCCACAAGCTGCTCTTGGTTGGGTGATTTCTACCAGCAATGCTAACCTGACTGCAACAGTAAAGTGGTACCAGGAGCGGGGTTGCTGCTAGACACCTGACTGGCCTTTTGGAGCTGATTTTGAAGAGGAATGTGGAAGAATTTGAAACTTTGGCCTAAGAGATGCTGTAGAGTGCTGTAAGTACAGCTTGATGGACTGTTCTGGTCAGAGTTGAAAGACCTGAATGCAGCAAGAACTGTGGACTGTGAGGTTTGGCTTATGAGAGTGAGAAAGAGCTTTGGTTGGACTGGGCTAACAGTTTGTGTGAAAAGCTTGCTCTTATGCCCATGTCCTGACAAGTTTTGTAGGGTTGCTTTGCATAGAAATGAACTGGTATAATCTGAGGGATATGGCACAGAAAAAAAAAAACTTTGAGCCTAAACTGCTGCCCACTCACCTGCAGTTGTTTGAGAGATAACAACTATTGAGATTGGGCCAGCTGACCTGCACTGGGGCAACAGGAAGAATACAGACTCTTTTGAAGGGGTCTCAGTGCTCAAGGAGTGTCCTGTTCTCAAAGTCTGCTTTATTTCCCCCTGGATTAACAAATTAGCACCCCACCTGGTGTTGTGGAGGATAAGAAATGCAGGAAAGAGAGGGCCATTGAGTTTGCACCATGGTCTTGTGTTTTGGAAACGGCCATGGGCAGTGTGAAGCAGGTTTGCTGAATGCCTGCACGGAGACCCAATGGAGCCATGAAGATGAACCGTGGATTGCAGTGGAGACCCAGTGGAGATGCCAGGACCATGAGATGGCTGCTAAGGAAAGCTGCTGGCCCCAGTGAAGCTTTCCAGGACTGTGAATAACCTACCTGGAGGGGCGGAATGGGAATGCCAGAGACTTGTTGCTGGTTAGGATTATCGGACGTGAATATTTATCACTAACTAGAGTTGTTGGAGTTGGAGCTACAGAGTTTGGTATTTGCCCTGTTTAAAACAGGTATTGCTTGAGTATTTCTTTGCTATGCCCAATGCCATCTTTTGAAGTGTGAATGATTTTGGCACACTCTTCTGTTGCTACGGTCCACCTTATGTTGGCCACAGGGTGATGTACACTCTCTGCTCATGCCGTCGTTTTCTCTGCCATCGTGGAGCTTTCCCCCTCAAGACTGTAATCCAAAATATACCTCTTTTTTCCCACAAGCTGCTCTTGGTTGTGTGATTTCTACCAGCAATGCAAACCTGACTACAACAGCTGGTACAGATTTTTCTCCCATTCTGTAGGTTGCCTCTTCACTCTAGTCTGTGGCCCTTGGTGTACAAAGGCTTTGTACTTTCATGAGGTCCCAGTGGTTGATTTGTAGTTCTATTTCCTGAGCAACTGAGGTTACATTCAGAAATTTGTTGCCTATGCCAGTATGTCAAAGGCTTCCCCTACTTTCTCCTCTAGCGGTTTTAGATTTTCAGGTTGGATATTAATGTCTTTGATCTATTTGGACTTAATTATTGTGCATGAAAGAGACAATGATGTATTTTCATCCAGTTTTCCTAGCACCATTTGTTAAAGAGGCTGTCTTTTCTCCAATGATATTTTTGGCATTTTTGTCAAAAATCAAAGGGCTGTAAGCCGGGCGTGGTGGCGCATGCCTTTAATCCCAGCACTCGGGAGGCAGAGGTAGGAGGACTGCCTGAGTTCGAGGCCACCCTGAGACATAGTAAATTCCAGGTCAGCCTGGGCTAGACTGAGACCCTACCTCCAGAAACCAAAAAAAAAAAAAAAAAAAAAAAAAATCAAAGGGTTGTAGCTTCTCAGACTTATATATCTGGGTCCTCTCTTCTGTTCCATTGGTCTACATATCTGTTTTTGTGCCCAAACCATACTGTTTTTGATACTGTGGCTCAGTAATACAGCTTAAAATCAGGTGTGGTGATACAACCAGCCTTATTTTGTTGCTCAAAATTGTTTAGGCTATTCAAGGTCTTTGTGCCTCCAAATGAAATGTATGATTGTTTTTTCTATTTCAATGAAGAATGCCATTGGAATTTTAATGGGCATTGCATTAAATGAATAGATTGCTTTGGTAAGATTGCCATTTTCACAATATTGATTCTTCCATTCCAAGACTATTTCCTAGTGTCTTCTGCAATTTCTCTCTTGAGTCTTTTTTTATTACTTTATTTTTTATTAACAACTTCCATGATTATAAGCAATGTCCCATGGTAAAGCCCTCCCTCCCCCAACATTCCCCTTTGAAACTCCACTATCCATCATATCCCCTCCCCCTCTCAATCAGTCTCTCTTTTATTTTGATGTCATGATCTTTTCCTCCTATTATGATGGTCTTGTGTAGGTAGTGTCAGGCACTGTGAGGTCATGGATATCCAGGCCATGTTGTGTCTGGAGAAGCATGTTGTAAGGAGTCCTACCCTTCCTTTGGCTCTTACATTCTTTCTGCCACCTCTTCTGCAATGAACCCTGAGCCTTGGAAGGTGTGATTGAGATATTGCAGTGCTGAGCTCTCCTGTCACTTCTTGCCAGTACCATGATGCCTTCTGAGTCATCCCAAGGTCACTGCCATCTGAAAAGAGAAGGTTCTCTACCAAAAGTGAGAGTAGCATTAATATGTGGGTATAAACATTAAGAGAAGTACTTATTGGGCAATTTAATGAGCACAGTATACACATTTAGCACAACAGCAGCAGATGTTACACCCCTAGGGCTCATGACTACCCCTATTGTAGGTTTTCAGTATCAGGGATGTATTCCCTCCCATGGAGCAAGCCTCCAGTCCAATTAGAGGGTAGTTGGTTTCCATCATGACAGACGTGCCACTATTGTACCCGTTGGCTCATTTGGCCTGGGTGGCCAATTATAAGGCTTGCAGTGTCCACTGTTGATTATCTTCACTGGTGGTCTCTCTTTCTCCCATTGAACTGCATGCAGAATGGCTTCTTACAGCTTTCTGTCAGTTGGTCTACATAGAGGAGGTTTTCAGCTCAGTTCCAGCAGTATTTCTCAGTGGCCTTGCAGCCCAAGTATATGGAGTCTTCAGCAAGAGGGTCTTACTATCTATTCCTGGTGGGAAACCAAGAGCCTCGGCAATGACCTATAATGTTTTGGGGGCATCAAGGACCTCCCTGGCCAACAACTCACTGGAGGTATCCCACCCCTGGCACTGAAAATTTTCTAACAATGATCTATGGCTCCTGAGTGTTCTATTGTCCAAAACCAGAGGATTCCATATGATTTATTTGCATCCTCTTAGATTTTTGTTTTAATTTTTTGTTGTTGTTCATTTTATTTACTGATTTATTTGAGAGTGACAGACAGAGCGAGAAAGAGGCAGAGAGAGAGACACAGAGAGAATGGGCACACCAGGGCCTCCAGCCACTGCAAACGAACTCCAGACACATGCGCCCCCATGTGCATCTGGCTAACATGGGTCCTGGGGGGTTGAGCCTCGAACCAGGGTCCTTAGGCTTCACAGGCAAGTGCTTAACTGCTAAGCCATCTCTCCAGCCCTCCTCTTAGATTTTGATTAGCCCTCCCTCCACCTTTCCTTTACTCAATCTCTTCCCCTAACCTCACTTTGGGCCTTTTCACCCCTGTTAATCTATTCTTCTACTTACATATATACAATACCAACCTACTAAGTACCCTCCTCCCTTCCTTTCTCTGTCCTTTATATCTCCTTTTTAACTTACTGGCCTCTGCTACTGAGATTTTTCCTTCTCACACAGAAGTCCAATCATCTGTAGCTAGGATGCACATATGAGGGAGAACATGCGGCGCTTGGCTTTCTGGGCCTGGGTTACCTCACTTAGTGTAATCCTTTCCAGATCCATCCATTTTCCTGTAAATTTCATAACTTTATTTTTCTTTACCGCTGAGTAGAACTCCATTGTATAAATGTGCCACATCTTCATTATCCACTCATCAGTTGAGGGACATCTAGGCTGGTTATTATTGAAAGGTTTGTATTTATTTTTGCTATTTTGTAGTTCTTCCAGTTTTATCTTTGCTCTCTTCAATTAACTAGTATTTGATTACAGTTTGTTTTTTTCCAGGTTCCTTATATGTGTGCTTTTCTTTCTCTTCAGCATGGAGGATCCTTTTAAATATTTTCTGTAGAGCCGGTTTTGTCTTCAAATATTCGTTTAGCCTGCTTTTGTTGTAGAATGTCCTTATGTCTCCGCCTATTTGGGTGTATAGCTTTGCAGGATAAAGTAACCTTGGTTGACAGTTGTTATCTTTCAGAACTTGAAATACATCACTCCAAGCCCTTCTGGGTTTTATAGTTTGTGTTGAGTAATCTACTGTGAACCTGATGGGCTTGCCTTTGTATGTGACTTGATTTTTCTCTCTCTAACTGCTTTTGATATATTTTTGGTTTGTATGTTTGGCAGTTTTAATTATAATACGGCAAGGAGAGGTTCTTTCCAGGTTTTGTCTGTTTGGTGTTCTATAGGATTCCTATATTTGCGTTGGCATCTCTTTCCCAATTTGTGAAGGTTTCTTCTATGATTTCTTGAAAATGTCTACTATGCCTTTGGAATGAAATTCTTCTCCTTCTACTATAACCTGAATTCTTATGTTTGATCTTTTCATAGTGTACCAAATATCTTGAAATTCCCCTTCATACTTTTCTTTTAGTTTGCCTTTCTCTTTTTGGACTGTATTAGATTTGCCACTTGGTCTTCTGGTCTAGATATTCTGTTCTCTCCATCAATTCTACTGGTGAGATTTTTCTACAGAGTTGTTATTTTTTTTTTTTTTCTACAGAGTTTTTTATTTCATTGACTGTGTTCTTCATTTCTCGTAATTCTGACTGGTTTTTCTTTATTATTTCTATTTCCTTATTTATGTCTTGTATTGACCTCTTTCTTTCATTAAATTGGTTTCCTGTGTATTCTTTGATTCCTTTGATTTCCTCTTTGACTTCATTGAGTGTGTGTGTGTGTGTGTAGGCTTTTTCTCCCCTAGGCTGATTTGGCATGGTTCCTATGCCACCATCTTAACCAGAAGTCCTCTATTGAGTGTTTTGAAGTTTTCATTGTGGAGATCCTTCACTTCCTTGGTTAGGTTTATTAGAAGGTACTTTATTTATTTATTTATTTTGAGGCAATTGTGAATGGGATTGAATTCCTGATTTCATCCTCAGTATGTTTGTTGTTAGTAGGAAGGCTGCTGATTTCTCTGTGTTTATTTTGCTTCCTCCTATGTTGCTAAAAGTGTTTAACAGTTTTTACAGTTTGCTGATAGAGTCTGTAGGGTCCTTTATGTATAAAATCATATCATCTGCAAATAATAATTTGATCTTTTCCTTCCCAATTTCTGTCCTTTTTATCTGTGTCTCTTGCGTTATTGATATAGTTAAGACTTCCAGTACTGTACTAAATAAAAGTGGGGACAGTGGATGCCCTTGTCTTGTTCCTGATTTTAATGGAAAAGCTTCAAGTTTTTCCCCACTTAGTATTATGTTGGTTGTAGGTTTGTCATAAATAGCGTTATGTTGAGATATGTTCCTTCTAATCACAGTTTCTTCAGGACTTCTACTATGAGGGATGTTTGATTTTGTCAAATGCCTGTCTGTATCTGAGATGATCATATGATTGTTTTTCTCCTTCAGTCCATTTATATAGTATATAGTGATTTGCATATATTGAACAATCCCTGCATCTCTGTGATTAAAACCACTTGGTTAGATTGAATAATATTTTTGATATATTCTTGTATTCCATTTAACAGTACTTTGTTGAGAATTTTTGCCTCTATGTTCATAAGGGAGAGTGGCCTGTAATTTTCTTTTTTTCTTTTGTCTTTATCTGGTTTTGGTATCAGGGTAGTACTGACTTTGTAGGAGTTTAGGAGTATTCTTTCCTTTTCTGTTTGATGGAAAAGTCTGAGAAGCATTGGTGTTAGTTCTTCCATGAAGGTTTGGTAAAATTCACCAGTGAATCCATCTGGGCCTGGACTTTTTTTAGTTGGGAAATTTTTTATAACTGTTTTCATCTCTGTGCTTATCATAGGCCTATTTAAATGGTTTATCTCATATTGATTTAAATTTAGTAGGTCATATAAATCAAGGAAATCATCCATTTCTTTCAGATTTTCAAACATTGTGGAATATATGGTCTTCAAGTATGTCCTCACGATTTTCCAAATTTCACTAGTATCTGTTGTAATGGTGCCTTTTTCATCACAAATTTTATTAATTTGTGTTTCTTCTCTTTTTCTTTTGGTCAAATTTGCTAAAGGTTTATCAATCTTCTTCATCCTTTCAAAGAACCAACTCTTTGTTTCGTTGATTCTTTGTATTTTTTGTTCCATTTTATTAATTTATGTCCTAATCTTTATTATTTCTTCCCATCTATTGATTTTTGGTTTGTTTCTTAAGGTAGAGCATTATGTTGTTTATTTGCAACCTTCTAATTTCTTAATATGGGTACTTAAAGCTATAAATTTCCCTCTTAGGACTGCCTTCATTGGATCCCATAGGTTTTGTTATGTTGTGTTCTCATTATCATTTAATTCTATGAATTTTCTTATTTCCTTCATTTCTTCATTGACTCATTCATCTTAGTAGTGTATTGTTTAGTTTCCATGATTTTGTGTATGCTCTGTACCTTTTCTTGCTGTTGATTTGTAGTTTAATCCCATTGTGATCAGATAGAGTTCAAGGAATTATTTCAATTTTCCTGTATTTGTTAAGATTTGCTTTGTGTCCTAATATATCATCTATTTTAGAGAATGTTCCATGTGCTGCTGAAAAGAACGTGTATTCTGCAACATTTAGATATAATGATCTGTACATATCTGTTAGGTCCATTTGTTGTATAAGCTCATTTTTTAATAATTTTATTTATTTATTTATTTGAGACAGACAGGGAGGGGGAAGAGAGGTAGAGATTGGGCATGCCAGGACCTGTAGCCACTGCAAACATACTCCAGACACATGTGCCACCATGTGCATCTGGCTTACATGGGACCTGGAGAATCAAACCTGTGTCCTTAGGCTTCACAGGCAAGTGCCTTAACTGCTATGCCATCTCTCCAGCCCTTGTATGAGCTCATTTAATCCTGAAGCTTCTCTGTTTACTTTTTGCCGGGTTAACTAATTGATGAGAGTGGGTTATTGAAGTCACCCACTACAATTGTCTTTGGTGTTATCTGTGACTTTAGGTCTAATAGTGTTTGTTTGATAAGATTGGGAGCCCACATGTTATGAGCACATATGTTTAGAATTGTAATGTTTTCCTTTTGGAGTATTCCTTTCTTCAATATAAAGTGACCTTCTTGAGCCAGGCAGGTGGTGCACGCCTTTATCCCAGCACTCAGGAGGCAGAGGTAGAAGGATTGGTGCGAGTTTGAGGCTCTCTGAGACTATAGAGTGAATTCCAGGTCAGCCTGAGCTAGAGTGAGACCCTATTTTGAAAAGCCAATAAATAAATAAAATGACCTTCTTTATCTTTCCTAACTAATGTTGGTTTAAAATCATATATTAAGATAGCAACACCTGCTTGTTCTCTAGTCCCATTTGCTTGAAATACCATTTTCCATCCTTTCACCCTACCTAATATAGTGTTCATCTTTTATGGAAAGGTGAGTTTCTGGGAGGCAACAAATAGAAGGATCCTACTTTTTAGCCCAGTCTGCAATCCTGTGTCTTTTGATTGTGTCATTGAGGCCATTGATATTAAGAGGCATTATTGAAAAGTTGGGCTAGAGGGGTGGCTTAGTGGTTAAGGTGTTTGCCTGCAAAGCCAAAGGACCCAGGTTCTATTTCCCCATTAGCCAGATGCACAAGATGGCGCATGTGTCTGGAGTTCATTTGCAGTGGCTGGAGGCCCTGGCATGCCCATTCTCTCTCTCTCTCTGTCAAATAAATAAATAAAAATAAAAAATATTTTAAAAAGAAAAAGAAAAGTATGCATTTGTTCTTGCTGTTCTTCCTGTTTTTCCTTTACTCTCTTGTATTAACTATTACTTGAGTATGATTTAGTTTCTCCTGTTTCCTTATGTGTGTGCTTTTCTTTCTCTTTAGTGTGAAGGCTCCCTTGAAGTATTTTCTGTAGTGCTGGTTTAGTGGTCATATTTTCCTTTAGCCTTTTTTTTTTTTTTCACAAGATAGGGTCTCACTCTAGCCCAGGCTAACCTGGAATTCACTATGTAGTCTCAGGCTGGCCTCTAGTTCACAGCAAGCCTCCTACCTGTCTCCCAAGTGCTGGGATTAAAGGTGTGCACCACCACACCTGGCTCTTTAGTCTATTTTTGTTGTGGAATGTCCTTATTTCTCCACTTATTTGGATGGATAGCTTTGCTAGATAAAGTAATCTTGGTTGACAGTTGTTTAGAACTTGGAATACATCATTCCAAGCCCTTCTGGCTTTTTTTTTTTTATGTGGAAAAGATATTTATTACCAAGCTATAAATTATGAGGGTGGGGTGGGTGAGGAGAGGCAAACAGTCACGTTTTGGGTGTCTGCCCTTTCTCCCTGTCCTCCTGGGCTTGGATTCTGAGTTCCTCATCTAGGCACTCCTTTGCGCGGACAACCTTGGACTGCAGGTAGAAGGTGCCACCCACGGATTTATCGTTCACCTTAAACAGGTGTTCATAATTCTTCTGGACCTCCTCGGGACTCAGCTTGGAGACATTGAGGATCTGCTGGGCCTCCTGGAGGCTGAGGCCAGAGAGGTTGGATACAGCTGCAGATTGGTGCCCAGCACATCCCTGGGCATCAGCAGCTACCTGGCTGGCTGCAAATTCCTGTCGCAGGGCCCGAGCAAAAGCTCTGCCTACCACCTGCACACCCATCAGGATAATCTGGGCCAAGTACTTGGCCATGACCACGGCCCAGCCGCAGGGGAACCGGCCGCCTTCCTGGGCCCGGTGGGCCTGCTCAAGGGCGGCCTCGGGTCAGAGGTCAACGGAGACCCGAGAGCTCGTGCACGAAGTCGCCCCCTTCTGGCTTTTAAAGTTTGTGTTGAGTAATCTGCTGTGATCCTGATGGGCTTAACATTGTATGTGACTTAATTTTTCTCTCTAACTGCTTTCAATATATTTTCTTTGGTTTATGTGTTTTGTAGTTTTATTATAATATGGTGGTGAGAGGTTCTTTCCTGATTATGTCTGTTTGGCTTTCTAAAGTCTTCCTGTATCTGCATTGGAAGCACTTTCCCTGTTTAGGGGAAATTTTCTTCTATGATTTGTTGAAAATACCTACTATGCCTGTGGAGTGATATTCTTCTCCTTCTACTATACCCTGAATTCTTTTTTTTGTTTGTTTGTTTGTTTGTTTGTTTTTTTCAAGGTAGGGTCTCATTCTAGCCCAGGCTGACCTCGAATTCACTATGGAGTCTCAGGGTGGCCTTGAACTCATGGCAATCCTCCTATCTCTGCCTCCCAAGTGCTGGGATTAAAGTTGTGCACCACCATACCCAGCTATACCCTGAATTCTTATGTTTGATCTCTTCATAGTGTCCTGGATATCTTGAAATTCCCATTCATACTTTCCTATTAGTTTGTTGGACTTTGTTGGACTGTATTAGATCTGCCACATGGTATTCTAGTTTAGATATTCCATCCTCTCCTTGATCCATTCTACTGTTAAGACTTTGTACCAAGTTTTCTGTTTGACTCAATCTGTTTTGCATTTCTTGTATATCTGATTGGTATACTTTCATTATTTCTATTCCCTTACTTAGGTCTTGTATTGACCTCCTTATTTCATTAAGTTGGTCTCCTGTGTTCTTTTGGGTTTCCTTTAGGACTTCGTTTCCTTCTTTGGTTCCTTTGATTTCTTTGTGTGTAGATATAATAATTTTTTTAATCTTTGTCAGGCATTTCTTCTAAATCAGTCTCACTAGAGGTCAGTTCTGATAGATTTATAACTTTTTGGTGGAATTGTATTGTCTTGATTTTTGTGTGTGTGTGTTTCTTGAACTATAATGTAGAGATTTTTGCATCTTGAGTTAATTTGGTGCTTGGGTTTTCTAATTATTTGAAGTGTTCTTAGATGTATAAATACAACTTTATATATCTTCAGGGTAGGAGTTTAAGGAGCCAGATGTGACTCTTATATTACTTCCAGAGTAATAGCAGAAGTGACTCTTGGTGTTGAGTTTGCCTGCGTATTCTAGTAGACTGTGTGGGGCAAATTACTGGCAAATTCTAAAATTCAACTCACCAATATACACATTCAATCAAAACCACCACAGAGTATTTATTCAAGAGTGGAGATTAAAACAGACAGATAATATAATAAAGCCAAAGTCCCTAAGGGTGTGTGTTTCCCCTCACCCTTAATCCAGTCAACTGAGAGGCTGAGATGTCTGGTCTGAAATGGGTACCAGGTCAGCCTAGGTCCAAGTAAGATCCTGCCCCCAATAATGACAGAAGAAAAAGACAAAGGACATATAAATCAGAAAAATTTAAAGGCAACAATAGTCAACACCAAAATAAAGCTTATTTGAGAATGACAGAGCCAGCCAAATTTAACACATAACCTGCCCTGACATGGAAGGTAAGATTAGCACTTCCATGGCAGAGGAGTGCTCAGCACTGCAATATCTCTATCACACCTTCCAAGGCTCAGGGCCCATTGCGGGAGAGGTGGCGGAAAGAATGTGAGAGCCAAAGGAAGGGTAGGACTCATTACAACATGCTCCTCCAGACACAGAATGGCCTGGATATCCATGACCTCACAGTGCCTGACACTACCTACACAAGACCATCATAATAGGAAGAAAAGACATCATGACATCAAAGTAAAAGAGAGACTGATTGAGAGAGGGAGGGGATATGATGGATAGTGGAGTTTCAAAGGGGAAAGTGAGGGGAGGGAGGGAATTACCATGGGATATTGTTTACAATTATGGAAGTTGTCAAAAAAAAATAAAAAATAAAATAAAATAAATGAAGATTTAACCGATGCATCAATAAACTACTTTAAAGTCCATATCTCATTAAGGAATAATTTTGCAATAAAAGTTCATGTATGTTTCATTAAAAAAAAAAGATTAGCACTTCAGGTGCAGACCTATGTACCTGCCTTCTGCTCCTGCAGCTCTGCACTGGCCGGCAGGTGGGCTCACAGACTGAGGCCTCTGGGGTCTTGGCATGATTCTGGCTGGTTCCATGCTTGCTGGAAGCTCTGGGTCTCTCCTTCATCTTCACTGTGGTTGATAATTCCTTTATACACCTTCACTTTTCAATAGAAGAGTGTATTTTGCTGCTTTTTTGCTTATTTCCCTCCCTAGGCTGCTTTGACATGGCTACTATGCCACCATCTTACCCAGAAGTCCTAAAAAAAAATTTTTTTTTTGAGCAGCCCATTGTGGTGGCACACACCTTTAATCCCAAACTCTGGAGGCAGAGGTAGGAGGATTGTTGTGAGTTTGAGGCCAGCCTTGACTACTGAATGAATTCCAGATCAGCCTGGGCTAGAGTGAGACCCTACATCAAAGAAACAACAACAAAAAGTTGGGTACAGTGCTATGGGTGTTCAGCTCTCTGTAATACAGTCATTCTTCAGGAGCTGTCTTTCTTGGCCTCTCTCTTCACAGGCCATGCTGGGTGATCTTTGGACTGGGTGAGTAATACCTACCATTTTTTTTTTTCTTTCAGAGGGGGAGGTTGAGGTAGGGTCTCACTCTAGCACAGGCTGGCCTGAAATTTACTATGTAGTCTCAGGCTGGCCTCAAGCTCGCATCAATCAAACAAACTACAGATGCATGCACTACTTTGTGCATCTGGTGTTGTGTGAGTACTGGGGAATCAAACTCAGTTGGTTAGGCTTTACAGGCAAGTGCCTTAAGTGCTTAGCCATCTCTCTAGCCCAACTCTACCCTTTCTACCTGTGACGGGTTCTGTAATATTTTTATGTTTTATTTACTTATTCATTTGAGAAAGAGAAAGAGAAAGCAGAAGATATGGAGAGAGAATGGGTGTGCCAGGGCCTCCAGCTACTGTAAATGAACTCTAGACATATGCGCCACCTTGTGCATCTGGCTTACATGGATGCTGGGGAATCGAACCTGGGTGCTGGGAAAACAAACCTAGATCCTTAGGCTTTGCAGGCAAGCACATTAACTGCTAAGCCATCTCTCCAGCCTGGTTTCTGTGATTTTGTCAGTCCCAGGCAGTTGGTAGTGTTTGATACAGCCCTACTCAGGGTAGGCACTGTACAGGCTCTCATCTCACACAACCACTCATGGCTGCCTTTATAGTTCACACTCAGGTGGCACACCAATGGTGGTATGCAGGATGTGGCCCTGAAGTGCATTCATACTAGAATGTCCTCTGGGGGTGGGAAAATGCACATGTTATGCTCCTGGGAAGGGGGATAATTTCTCACCCATAGGACAAGCTTAGCCCTTTCTACCTGCACCATTCTATCCCCAGTCCATCCACTGGTGTTCTTGCCTCTATGCTTTTAGAACTTACCATGCATGGATTAAGTTCATTCTGCTCCAGTGTCCACTAAAGCCCAAGTATTATGCATGTTAGTAGGGGACCAGCAATCCTCAGTTCCTCATGGGATCTCTGTTCACCTTGTATGACCATCATTCACAGGCAACCTTAGCCATCCTCTCAGAGGAGTGGCTAGAGTATTTCCCACCCCAGGGCATCTTCCTTCCTCTATAACAGAGGGTACAGCTGTTACTACTTTCAGTTCTTTGCTGAGCTACTAGGCTGCCTTTAGACCCTTCCAAAGATAGAAACATGGGGGATGGAGAAATGGCTCAGCAGTTAAGACACTTGCCTGCAAAACGTCACGACCTGAGTTCACTTCCCTAGTACCCAAGTAAAGCCCAATGCACAAAGTGGCACATGCATCTGAAGTTTGCTTGCAGTAGCTAGAGGCCCTGGTGTGCCCATCCTCTCGCCATCTCTGTCTGTGCTAATAAGTAAAAATATTTTTTCAAAAAGAAATTATCCCTGATGGCCAGTCATCCAGCAAGATTTTGCTTCTCCACGACCCACACGAGCAAGTGGAACCAAGTGTCCTGGGGCAGCATGTGAGCCAGCCTATCATGCCTTTAGGAGCAGATCCACTGCAGGGAGAGGCTCACCATGGAGACCCAGAGAAACTAGCCTCAAGTTCCAGATGAAGATGGTGATCGCAGTGACAAAGATTATGAACAACCTTATGGTGTTTTGATTCAGATGTCCCCATAAACTTAGGTGTTCTGAGTGCTAGGTTCCCAGCTGATGGAGATTTGGGAATTAATGCCTCCTTAAGGGGTTGTATTGTTGGAGGCAGGCTTATGGGTATTATAGCCAGTTTCCCCTTTCTAGTGTTTGGCACACTCTCCTGTTGCTATGGTCTACCTTATGTTGGCCAGGGGGTGATGTCCACCCTCTGCTCATGCCATCATTTTCCACTGCCATTGTGGAGCTTCCCCCTCGAGCCTGTAAGCCAAAATAAACCTCTTTTTCCCACAAGCTGCTCTTGGCCAGGTGATTCTGCCAGCAATGCGAACCTGACTGCAACAGTAAAGTGGTTCCAAGAAGTGGGATTGCTGCTAGACACCTGACTATGTGGCTTTGGCCTTTTGGAGCTGATTTTCAAGATGAATGTGGAAGGATTTGAAACTTTGGCCTAAGAGACGCCTTGCAGTGCTGTAAGTACACCTTGATGGACTATTCTGGTAAGAGTTGAATGACCTGAATGCAGTAAGAACTGTGGACTATGAGGTTTGGTTTATGAGGGTGAGAAAGAGCTTTGCTTGGACTGGGCTAGCAGTTTGTGTGAAAAGCTTGCTGTTCTGAGAAGTTGTGCAGGGTTGCTTTGCATAGAAATGAACTGGTGTGAGCAGAGGGATATGTCACAGAAAAAAAAATGAAATCTTTGGGCCTAAACTGCTGCCTATTGACCTGCAAATTGTTTGAGATATTACAGCCTATGAGATTGGGCCAGCTGAGCTGCACTGGGGCAACAGGAAGAATGTAGACTCTTTTGAAGGGGCCTGAGTGCTCAAGGAGTGTCCTGTTCTTCAAAGTCTGCTTTTTTTCCCCCCTGGATTAACAAATTGGCACCCTATCTGGTATTGTAGAGTATAAGAAATGCAGGAAAGAGAGGGTCATTGAGTTTGCAACATGGTCTTGTGTTTTGGAAATGGCCATGGGCAGTGTGAGCCAAGTTTGCTGGATGCCTGCATGGAGACACCATGGGGCCATGAGGGTGAACCGTGGATTGCAATGAAGACCCAGTGGAGCTACTGGGACCACAAGATGGCTGCTAAGGAAAGCTGCCGGCCCCAGATGAATTTTTCCAGGACTGTGAGTAGCCTAGCTGGAGGGTGAAATTGGAACTCCAGAGAGTTGTTGCTGGTTAGAATTATCAAATTTAGACATTTGTCACTGGCACAGTTATTGAACTTGAAGCTAGAGTTTGATGTTTGCCCTGGTTGTTTTAAATCTTGTATTGGTTGAATATCTCTTTGCTGTGCCCAATGCCATCTTTTGCAGTGTGAATGATTATTCTGTGCTCTTATGGTTTTTTGTTTTTTTTTGTGTGTGTGTGGACTTTTTGGTGTTATGGCTCAGTTAAAAGATCTTGGACTATGGGGATGTTTGAACATCATTGGGATTAATAAAAACTATAGGGACTTTTAAAGTAGACTGAATGCATTGTATTTTACATCAAGTATGGATATCAGTTTATGGGGGCTAGGGGCAGAATGTGGTGGTTTGATTCAAGTGTCCCCCCATAAACTTAGGTGTTCTGAATGCTAGGTTCCCAGCTGATGGAGATTTAGGAATTAATGCCTCTAGGAGGTGGTATATTGTTTGGGGCAGGCTTATGGGTATTACAGCCAGTTTCCCCATGCCAGTGTTTGTTACAGTCTTCTGTTGCTATTGTCCACCTTATGTTGGCCAGAGGGTGATATCCACCTTATGCTCATGCCATCGTTTTCCCCTGCCATCGTGGAGCTTCCCCTCAAGCCTGTAAGCCAAAATAAACCTCTTTTTCCCACAAGCTGCTCTTGGTTGGGTGATTTCTATTAGCAATGTGAACGTGATTGCAACAAACTTCAAGTGGTAGTTTAAAAAAAAGGGGGGGGGGAGCTGACAGCTTAGGAAGTCATGAAAATCAAAGCAGAAATAAAGGCTGCAAAAGCAGATGAAGAACCACCTCCAGTTGATGAAAGAATCATGTATATAAAACCAGTTAAGAATTCCTCAGATGAGAAGTATTCAGGTTTGGGCTGGAGAGATGGCTTAGAGGTTAAGATGTTTGCCTGCAAAGCCAAACGACTCAGCCAGGTTCAACTCCCCAGAACCCACCTAAGCCATATGCACAGGGGTCACACGTATCTGGTGTTTGTTTGCAGTGGCTGACGTGCACATTCTCGATCTGCCTCTTTATCTCTCCTTCTCTCGCTCTCTCAAATAAATAAATAAAAATAAATAAATAAAATTTAAGTATTCATAGCCAGGCATAGTGGTGCACACCTTTAATCCTAGCACTCAGGAGGCAGAGGTAGGAGGATCACCATTAGTTCAAGGCCACCCTGAGACTACATAATGAATTACAGGTCAGCCTGGACTAGAGTGAAACCCTACCTCAAAAACAAAACAAAAACAAAAACAAAAACAAAAAAAAGTAAAATTGTTTAACAGCAAGCTCAAAACAGAAGAAAACAAATGAATTTGGAGCAGATAAGCAGGACTCACTTAAAAAGAACTCACAAGTCTTCCAGTTAAGATGGCGGTGTAGGAACCATGCCAAAGAGGCCTAGGCTAGAAAATGCCCCCCCCCCAAAAAAAAAAAACCCCAGCAACATATAGTCTTCTACTAAAAAGTGAAGTGTAGCCAGGCGTGGTGGCGCACACCTTTAACCCCAGCACTCGGGAGGCAGAGGTAGGATCGCCCTGAGTTTGAGGCCACCCTGAGACTACATAGTGAATTCCAGGTCAGCCTGGGCTAGAGTGAGACCCTACCTTGAAAAACAAAACAAAAACCAAAAAAAAAAGTGAGGTGTATAAGAAATTACTAGCAGTAGCAGAGAAGTAAGAGATAGCCAGACCTCCTACAGCCCACATAGGCAGGCAGAAGCAGCGGCAGCAGGTCCATGGGGCCACAGCTGCAAGGCTCAGCTTGAGCCACAGGAAAAGCCATGTGAGGGGATTTTCCACTCACACTGGAGCTCCTCGCATACTCAAGAAACATGAAGGGAGGACCACAACAACCAACGGAGGAGCAGACCACGAGGTACAGGATCACATGGACCAGCAGGAGACCTCTAGAGCCACCATCCACAGACTCCCACCACCAGCGCAAGCACCAGCAAACAACAGAGACCTGGAGAAGGGAGCTCAAAGCACCCAGCACCGGTGACCAGAGCAGCAATCCAGCCACCCAGCTAGCCAACTTGAACCCACAGTGCCCCAAAGAGGGACACAAGCAGGAGCACAGTATAACTGAGACCAAAATCATCCCAAAAGATAACTGGGATTACACCAGGTCAGTACCGAACAAATAAGCCTGGCATATACACTTGAGTCAGAAATGCTAATTACACCTTCCATATCAGGATAAATTATATGTTAAATCTGATGGATGGTCAGATTTGCCATTCTTAAATAAGCTATAGTTTGGGCTTGCTATTTGTTGCTTCCTGACTTATAGTGGCTTTGTTTCCTCTTCTGTTGTTCATTAGGGAAGGGTCTCACTTGGTCACCAGCTGACTTGGAACCCTCAACAGAGCAGAAATCCTAACCTCCTAGTTGACAGGATTAAGGGTGTGGAGCAAGAGACATCCTAAGGGACTGCGACTTTGTTAGAGGATCTGGTTGTCATAATACCTACTCTTGCATAAATACTCTATGCTATTTTTCATTGAATGTGTACATTGTTTAGTTAAATTTTAGAATCTGGCTGTATTTTGTTCCACTCAGCCTACTTGAATATTCTCATAGCAGGCAAACCCAACACCTAAGGTCACTTTTGTAGATACTCTGAGAGTCTTCAGAGCCACGCCTAGCACCTTAAAGCTCCTACCCTGAAGATATATAACATCAGATTGATTGATACACCTAACAATACTACAGCTAACTAGAAAATCCAAGCATTAAATTAATCCAAGATGCAAACATATATACATTATAACACAAGAAACACCAAAAATCAAGACAATATAAATCCACCAAAAAGTATTAATGCATCAGAAATGACCTCTAGTGACAGCGAGTTAGAGGAAATGCAAGAGAAAGATTTCAAAAGAATGATTATAAATATGCTCAAAGAAGTCAATGAAGAAATCAAAGGAATGAAAGAGGAAATCAAAGGAAACAAAGAATACTCAGGAAACCAACTTAATGAAATAAAGAAGTCTACACAAGACATAAATAAGGAAATAGAAATAATAAAGAAAAACCATTCAGAATTACTAGCAATGAGGAACACAGTCAATGAAATAAAAAACTCTGTAGAAAATCTCACCAGTAGAATGAATGAAGGAGAGGACAGAATATCTAAGCTAGAAGACCAGGGAGCAGATCTAATACAGTCCAACAAAGAGAAAGACAAACTAATAGGAAACTATGAATGGGAATTTCAAGATATTCAGGACACTATGAAAAGATCAAACATAAGAATTCAGGGTATAGCAGAAGGAGAAGAATTTCACTCCCAAGTCATAGGAGGCATCTTCAACAAAATTATAGAAGAAAACTTCCCCCAAATTGGGAAATAGGTGCCGATGCAGATACAGGAATCCTTTAGAACACCAAACAGACAAAACCTGCAAAGAACCTCAACTTGCCATATTATAATTAAACTACTAAACATACAAACCAAAGAAAATATATTGAAAACAGTTAGAGAGAAAAATCAAGTTACCTACAAAGGCAAGCCCATCAGGATCACAGCAGATTACTCAACACAAACTTTAAAAGCCAGAAAGGGCTTGGAGTGATGTATTCCACGTTCTGAAAGATAACAACTGTCAACCAAGGTTACTTTATGCTGCAAGTTATCCATTCAAATAGATGGAGAAATAAGGACATTCCACAACAAAAGCAGGCTAAAGGAATATTTGAAGACAAAACCAGCTCTACAGAAAATACTTGAAAGAATCCTCCCTGCTGAAGAGAAAAAAAAGCACACATATAAGGAACCTGAAAAAAGGAAGCCATACTGAAATACTAGTTAATACAAGAAAGCAAAGGTAAAATGGGAAGAACTACAACAAAAATTAATACACACCTTTCAATAATATCTCTTTTATTTTATTTATTTGTTTGCAAGCACAGAGAGATAAAAGAGACAGAGAGAGAATGGCCATGCTAGGGCCTCTAGCCACTGCAAATGAACTCCAGATGCATGTGCTCCTTATGCATCTGGCTTACATAGGTCCTGGGGAATTGAACCTGGGTCCTTTGGCTTTACAGGCAAATGCCTTAATCACTAGGCAATCTCTCCAGCCCTCAATAATATCTCTTAATATCAATGACCTCAATGCCCCAACCAAACAATATAGGTTTGCAGACTGGGTTAAACAGCAGGATCCTTCAATTTGTTGCCTCCAAGAAACTCACCTTTCTACAAAGGATGGACACTATCTTAGAGTGAAAGACTGGAAAATGGTGTTTCAAGCGAATGGGCCTAGAAAACAAGCAGGGGTTGCTATCCTAATATCTGACAAGGTAGACTTCAGTCCAACATTAGTTAGGAAAGATAAGGAAGGTCACTTTATATTCATTAAAAGCACACTCCAACAGGAGGACATTACAATCCTAAGCATATATGCACCTAACATGGGGGCTCCCAACTTCATCAAACAGACACTATTAGAACTAAGGTCACAGATAACACCAAACACAGTGGTGGTGGGTGACTTCAACACTCCACTCTCATCAAATGACAGGTCATCCCAGAAAAAATGAACAGAGAGACATCTGGATTAAATGAGGTCATAGAACAAATGGACTTAACAGATATATACAGGACATTTCATCCAAATGCTGCAGGATACACATTCTTTTCAGCAGCACATGGAACATTCTCTAAAATAGACCATATATTAGGACACAAAGCAAACCTTAACAAGTACAGGAAAATTGAAATAATTCCTTGCATTATATCTGACCCCAATGGAATCAAACTATAAATCATAGCAAGAAAAGCTATAGAGCATACACAAAATCATGGAAACTAAACAATACACTACTAAATGATGAATGGGTCAATGAAGAAATCAAGAAGGAAATCAAAAAATTCATAGAGTCAAATGATAATGAGAACACAATATAGCATACCTTTGGGACACAATGAAGGAAGTCTTAAGAGGTAAATTTATAACTCTAAGTGCCTTTATTAGGTAATTAGAAAGGTATCAAGTAAACGACCTAATGCTTCACCTTAAAGCCTTGGAAAAAGAAGAACAAAGCAAACCGAAAATCAGTAGATGAGAAGAAATAATAAAGATTAGTGCAGAAATTAATGAAATAGAAACCAAAAAAAAATTATCCAAAGAATCAATGAAACAAAGAGTTGGTCCTTTGAAAGAATAAACAAGATTGATAAACCCTTAGCAAATCTGACCAAAAGAAAGAGAGAAGAGAACATAAATTAATGAAATTAGAGATGAAAAAGGCAACATCATGACAAATACCAGAGAAATTCAAAAAAAATCGCAGGGATATACTATAAGAACATATACTGCAGTTAGTTTGAAAATCTGAAAAAAATGGATGGTTTCCTTGATTTATATGACCTACCTAAATTAAATCAAGATGAGATTAATCCCTTAAATTGACCTGTAACAAATATGGATATCCAAAAAAAATCTCCCTACTAAAAAAAGTCCAGGCCCAGATAGATTCACTGGTGCATTTTACCAGACCTTCAGGGAAGAACGAACACCATTGCTTCTTGTACTTTTCCATAAAATACAAAAAGAAGGAATCCTACCAAACTCCTTTTACAAATCCAGCATCACCCTGATACCAAAACCAGGCAAAGATAGAACAAAAAAATAAAATTACAGACCAATCTCCCTCATGAACATAGATGCAAAAATTCTCCGCAAAATATTGGCAAACAGAATACAAAAATATATCAGAAAGATCATTCACCCCGACCAAGTAGCCTTTATCCTGGAGATGCAGGAATGGTTCGACATATGCAAATTGATAATGTAATACATTATATGAATGGACTAAAGGACAAAAATCACATGATCATCTCATTAGATGCAGAGAAAGCATTTGATAAAATCCAACATCCCTTCATGATAAAAGTCCTACAGAAACTGGGAATAGAAGGAACATATCTCAATATAATAAAGGCTATTTATGACAAGCCTATAGCCAACAACTTACTAAATGGGAAAAAACTGGAAGCTTTTCCACTAAAATCAGGAACAAGACAAGGGTGTCCACTGTCCCCACTTTTATTTAATATAGTACTGGAAGTCTTAGCCATAGCAATAAGGTAAGAGACACACATAAAAGGGATACAAGTTGGAAAGGAAGAGATTAAGTTATCATTATTTGACGATGACATGATTCTATACGTAAAGGACCCTAAAGACTACCAGAGCTGATAAACACCTATAGCCATGTAGTAGGGTACAAAATAAACTCTCAGAAATCAGTAGCCTTCCTATATGCTAACAACAAACACACAGAGGATGATCAGAGAAGCACTCCCATTCACAATTGCATCAAAAAATAAATAAATAAAGTACCTTGGAATAAACCTAACCAAGGAAGTGAAAGATCTCTACAATGAAAACTTTAAAACACTCAAGCGAGAAATTGCAGAAGACACTAGGAAAGGAAAAGACATTCCTTGTTCTTGGATTGGAAGAATCAATATTGTGAAAATGGCAATCTTACCAAAAGCAATCTACACATTTAATGCAATCCCCATCAAAATTCCAATGGCATTCTTCACGGAAATAGAAAAAACAATCCAAAAATTCATTTGGAAGCACAAAAAAAAAATCTCAAATATCTAAAACAATACTGTGCAACCAAAACAAGTGTGGTGGTATTACCATAACTTATTTTAACCTATACTACAGAGCCATAGTAACAAAAACCGCATGGTACTTGCACAAAAGCAGACATGTAGATCAACGGAACAGAATAGAGGACCCAGATGTAAGTCCGGGTAGCTATAACCACCTGATATTCAACAAAAATGCCAACAATACTCATTGGAGAAAAGACAGCCTCTTCATCAAATTGTGCTGGGAAAACTAGAAAAAATGTAGAAGGATGAAAATAGATCCTTTTCTCTCTCTATGCACATGAATTAAGTCAAATGGATTAAAGACCTTAATATCAGACCTGAAACTCTGAAACTGCTAGGGGAAAAAGTAGGGAAACCCTTCAACATATTGGTCTTGGCAAAGACTTTCTGAATATATTGCTCAGGCAATAAACCCACAGATTAACCGTTGGGACCTCATGAAATTACAAAGATTTTGCACAACAAATTACACTATGAATAAAGCAAAGAGGCAACCTACAGAAAGGGAAAAATATTTGCCAGCTATAATCTGATAGAGGATTAATATCTAGGATATACAAAGAACTCAAAAAAAATAAATAATAAGAAATTAAACAAGTCAATTAAAAAATGGGCTATGGAACTAAATAAAGAATTCTCAAAAGAAGAAATACAGATGGCATATAAGCATCTAAAAAAATGTTCTATATCCCTAGTCATCAGGGAAATGCAGATTAAAACTACATTGAGATTCCATCTCACTCCTGTCAGATTGGCTACCATCATGAAAACAAATGACTATGAATGCTGGCGAGGATGCAGAAAAAGAGGAACCCTCTACACTGTTGATGGGAATGCAATCTGGTCCAGCCATTGTGAAAATCAGTGTGGGGGTTCCTAAGACAGCTAAAACTAGATCTACCATATGACTCACCCATAGAACTCCTAGATATATATCCTAAGGACTCATCTCATTACCTTAGAGATACTTGCTCAACCATGTTCATTTTCACTCAGTTCACAATAGCTGAGAAATGGAACCAGCCTGCATGTCCCTCAACTGATGAGTGGATAACGCGGATGTGGCACATTTACACAATGGAGTTCTACTCAGCAGTAAAGAAAAATGAAGTTATGAAATTTGCAGGAAAATGGATGGATCTGGAAAGGATTATACTAAGTGAGGTAACTCAGTCCCAGAAAGCCAAATGTCCCATGTTCTCTCTCATATGTGGATCCTAGCTACAGATGATTGGACTTCTGTGTGAGTAGGAAGAAAACTCAGTAGCAAAGGCCAGTAAGTTAGAAAGAGATATGAAGGGAAGAGAAAGGAATTGGGGGGGGGGGTACTTAATAGGATGGTATTATATATATATATATATAATGTAGAAGTTTAGATTAATGGGGGTGAAAAGACCCAAGTGAGATCAGGGGAAGAGATTGAGTAAAGTAAAGGTGGAGGGATGGCTAATCACAATCTAAGAGGATATAAATAAATCATATGGAAACCTACTTTTTTGGACAATGAAACACTCAGGAGCCATACATTGTTACTAAAATCTTCAGTGCCAGGGATGAGATACCTTCCAGTGAGTTGTTGGCCAGGGAGGTCCCTGATGCCCCCAAATATTACAAGCCATTGCCAAGGCCCTTGGTTTCCCACCAGGAATAGATGGTAAGGCCCTATTGCTGAAGACTCCATATACTTGGGCTGTAAGGCCACTGAGAAATCCTGCTGGAACTGAGCTGATAACCTCTTCCATGAAGACCAACTGACAGAAAGCTGGAAGAAGCTATTCAGCATGCAGTTCAATGGGAGAGAGGGAAATCACCAGTGAAGACACTCAACAATGAACACTGCAAATATTTTGCCAGCCAGGCCAAATGAGCCAACGGGTACAATAGTGGCACATCTGTCATGGTGAAAATCAACTGCCCTCTAATTGGACTGGAGGCCTGTTCCATGGGAAGGAATACATCCTTGATACTGAAAACCTAAAACGGGTAGTCATGAGCCCTAGGAGTAACTGCTGCTGTCTGCTCATCAAACTGTCCAGTAAGCACTTTTCTTAATGTTCATACCCATATATTAATGCTAATCTCACTTTTGGCTAGAGAACCTTCTCTTTTCAGATGGCAGTGACCTTGGGATGACTCAGAAGGCACCATGGTGCTGGGAAGAAGTGACAGAGGAGTGCTCAGCACTGCAATATCTCTATCACACTTTCCATGGCTCAGGGTGCATTGCAGAAGAGGTGGCAGAAAGAATGTAAGAGCCAAAGGAAGGGTAGTACTCCTTACAACGTGCTCCTCCAGACACAAAATGGCCTGGATATCCATGAACTCACAGTGCCTGTCACTACCTACACAAAACCATCATAATAGGAGGAAAAGATCATGACATCAAAACAAAAGAGAGACTGATTGAGAGGGGGAGGGGATATTATGGAGTTTCAAAGGGGAAAGTGGGGGAGAGAGGGCATTACCATGGGATATTGTTACAATCATGGAAGTTGTTAATAAAAAAAATAGTAAATAAATAAAAAAGAACTCACAATAACAAATCAAAAACATTAGCCTCCTTTCTTTTGATAACGAAGATGAAAATGAGTAAGTGCAGTCATTTTGGACCTAGCCTCCTTTGAAAGCAATGGTTTGTTTGTTGTTTTTTTCTAGGTAGGGTTTCACTCTAGCCCAGGGTGACCTGGAATTCACCATGTAGTCTCAGGGTGACCTCAAACTTTCAGTGAACCTCCTACCTCTGCCTCCTTTGTGCTGAGATTAAAGGCGTGTGCCACCACACCGAGCTTTTTGGTTTATTGAAATAGGGTCTCATTCTAGCCAAAACTGACCTGCTACTCACTCTGTAGCCCCTACCGGGCCTTGAACTCTTGGTGATCCTCCTACCTCTGCCTCCTGAGTGCTGGGATTGAAGGCGTGCACCACCACACCACACCTGGCTGTATTTTTTTTTTTTTTTTTGGCTGTATTTTTTTTAAAGTAACATCCTTTTAATGATTTTTTAACGTAAGGTGTTTTTCTTATTATAATACAAGTTCCTTCTAGAAAATTTAGAAAATATTTTGAAATTAACAAAATAAAATCTTTCTTTCTACCACTACCCCTCTATCTAGAAATACAAACTATAGAGGTTAACTACTGTTAACATTTTGTTGTGGCCAGGCATGGTGGCACACACCTTTAATCCCAGCACTAGGGATGCAGAGGTAGGAGGATTGCTATGAGTTCCAGGCTACCCTGAGACTGTATAGTGAATTCCAGGTCAGCCTGGGCTAGCCTACCTCAAAAAAACAAAATCAAATCAAAAAATCTACCTACAGAGAATCCCATAATAAACATACTCTCTAAGATAGCTTGCTCATTAGCAGAACCTGTACTTTAAGTGAGGAAATGATAATATGCCCAAAGATACCTCCCCAAGCAGGTGTGGGGGCTCATTCCTGTAATCTCAGCACTCAGGAGACAATTATAATTTTACTTGTTTGTTTTTGAGGCACAGTCTCCTGTATTCCATACTGGCCTAAAACTCACTAAGTAGTTGAGTCCAAGATGACCTTTAACCTCTGGTCCTCCTGCCTCCACCTCCGAAGGGCTGGGACTATAGGCTCACTTCACCATTCCCAGTTTATGCAGTGCTGAGAATTGAAAGCCAGCCTTCGCATATGTTAGGCAATCACTTTGCCAGCCAAGCCACACCCAGCCCAAATTTTATAAATGTATGGCAATGACTATGCATCACTTTGACACACTGAGAAAATAAATGCTTATTTTTTTTAAAAAAAGATAGAAGCACAGTGTTTGGCTTTCCATCAGTCTTTTTCCCCAGTGGACTCCAACTTGACACAGATCTTGCCACCCTTGAGAAACTCTCATCTCCTGAGTACTTCAGCAGTTTGTGAACCTGATTTTTGTGCTGGTCTAGATTGTTCAGATTTGTCAAAGCTTCTCCTACCCCATTAAGATCACACCCCACTATGGGGCTCAGCAAAGCTACTAGAGCCTCAGGCCATTCTTGGGATCCCTGCTGAATCCTCTCTATTAAACTCTCCTGTGAACACAGTTCAGATTGGCCTCATGAACCAGGCATCAAACACTGCCTCTCATGTCCAGTTCCCTCAGTGATGCCTCTGCTTTCCTCTACTGTCTTCTAGTCTAGTGGCTCCTATGATTAATTTCCCTTGTATTGCCTTGGATTATGCTGCCTTGGTCTGAAGAAGGGGCGGGTAGTTATATTACTCAGCTTCTTTGCTTCCATGGAACTCAGACTGATCCCATAGCCTTACAAGTCAGGCTGTAGGAGTCTCTCATTGCTTGTCTAAAAGTCTTTTCCAGGGCTGGAGAGATGGTTCATTGGTTCAAGGTGCTTGTTTACTATGGTGGTTTGATCCAGGTGTCCCCCATAAATTTAGACGTTCTGAATGCTAGGTTCCCAGCTGATGGAAATTTGGGAATTAATGCCACCTGAAAGGAGTGTATTGTTGGGGTGGGCTTAGGGGTGTTATAGCCAGTTTCCCCCTGCCAGCATTTGGCACACTCTCCTGTTCCTGTTGTCCACCTTATGTGGGCCGGGGGTGATGTCCACCCTCTGCTCATGCCATCGTTTTCCCTTGCCATCATGGAGTTTCCCCTCGAGCCTGTAAGCCAAATTAAACCTCTTTTTCCCACAAGCTGCTCTTGGTTGGGTGATTTCTACCAGCAATGAGAACCTGACTGCAACACTTACAAAGCATGATGACCTGGGTTTGATTCCTCAGTACCTACATAAACCAGATACACTAAATGGTGCATGCATCTGGAGTTCATTTGCAGTGAGGCCCTGGCATGCCAGGTCTCTCAGTCTCTCTCTCTCTCTGCTTACAAATAAATAAAAACATTTCAAAAAAAAGAAGAAAGAAGAAAGGAAGAAGGAAGAAGAAGAAGAAACAATTCTACCCAAACCTAGCCTGGTAAGCCCCAGGTTACTTAGAGGGTGACTCAGAGGCAGCTGCATCACTGAACTCTAGCACAACTGTCACTCACGAAAGCAGCCTCCCTGGAGCTCCCTAAACAATTTGCAACCAGGAGAGTCTCCTTATCACAATTATTTCTGCTTATATAACCTTTGAGCAGAGCCTTGTGAATCTTGCATACCGCAGGAGCTTCCTGAGACCTGTGAGTTTTGTTTACTTCCTGTGTCTTCATTGTTTTTTGAGGCAGGGTCTCACTCACTCACCCCAGAATGACCTGGAACTTACTCTAGAGCTCCAGGCTACTTTTGAACCCACAGTGATTTTCCTATTTCAGCCTCCTGAGTACTGGGATGAAAGTCCTGTGCCTCCATGCCTCGCTATTTCCCTAGTCTTACTGGGCCCTCCTCCAGGAGGGAATGTTTTAAATTGGAGGAAATAGTTACACAGCACTTGTTTTTGTTTTGTTTTTCTTGTAGGAGTTAACCTTTTCAAAGAATAAAATTCCCTATATTGTGTATTCCTGTTGTATTTATTTCTACCATTAAACCTTATTTCTACTTCCTCCTTACTTAGTTTATCTACCCTTTTATAATAGAAACCTAAGTCCATTTAAACCTTTATTCCCCCTCCCAATATGAATATTTAAAGCCATATAGTTCATTTTCCAAGGAGGAAAACTTGTCTTGTTCTCTTCCTGTACTCTCATATCACAGCACACTCTGCAAGCAGCCGTGTAAGGTTCTCCTCACACATCAAATGGTTCTCCAAATGGACACTGAGTGTCTCATAATTCAATTTTGACACTCTTACGAAAATCAAAGGAAAAATATGATAAAAGCAACTTTAAAAGGCTTTCAAGATAAAGTTGGAAGACCAACAGAGCACAAGGCTCCTCGCAAGATCCAGATGCTGCCTAGATTGTGGGCTTTGTCACCTCTACCCTTGGACCTCAGACACCTGGAGTGACAAGGGTGGCCAGACAATTTCATTATGTCCAGTTGTACACAAAAGGCTCAAGGTGTCTACCAAAAGGTTAGTGGAATTTTGTTTTTAGACCTCCATTCTGTTTATGCATTCTTTTTAAACTTTATTCATTCATTTACTTATGATAGAGAAAGAGGCAGAGAGAGATAATGAGTGCCCCAGGGCCTCTAGCCACTGCAAACAAACTCCAGAGTCATGCACCACCTTGTGCATCTGGCTTACATGGGTACTGGGGAAATCGAACCTGGCTCCTTAGGTTCCACAGGCAAGTACTTTAACCACCAAGTCATCTCTCCAGCCCCATGCATTCTTTTTTAAATAAATTTTTTGTCTTGTTGGGGCTGGGGATGTGCCTCAGTGGTTAAAAGCCCTTGCTTGCAAAGCTTGTGAGCCTGGGTTTGATTCCCCAGTACCCATGTAAAGCCAGATGCACAAAGTAGTGTATGCATTTGATGCTCATTTGTAGTGGCAAGAGACCCTGATATGCCCATATTCATATTCTCTCTCTCTCTCTCTCTCTCTCTCTCTCTCTTCCTCTCTGCTTGTGAATATATATACATATA
Source organism: Dipus sagitta (assembly GCA_036346955.1). NCBI lineage: Eukaryota > Metazoa > Chordata > Mammalia > Rodentia > Dipodidae > Dipus > Dipus sagitta. Next base: position 6,896,790 of record CM070781.1, on the reverse strand, counting down.
GTTTGTTTGTTTTTTGTTTTTCAAGGTAGGGTCTCACTCTAGCTCAGGCTGACCTGGAATTCACTATGTAGTCTCAGAGTGGCCTCAAACTCATGGTGATCCTCCTACCTCTGCCTCCCAAGTACTAGGATTAAAGGTGTGCACCACCACACCCAGCTGTTTTTAAATAATTTTTTGTTTTTGTTTATCGAGGTAGGGTCTGTAGCTCAGGCTGATCTGAAATTCACTATGTAGTCTCAGGGTGGCCTCAAACTCATGGCGATTCTCCTACCTCTGCCTCGTGAGTGCTGGTATTAAAGGCATGTGCCACCATGCCCTGCTTTGTTTTTTTAATAATTTTTAAAATTTTTATATATCTATTTGCATGTGTGTATCTGTTTGTGTATATGGGTACACCAAGGTCTCTTACCACTGCAAATGAATGCCCATCTGACTTCACATGGGTGGCTTGGGAATTGAATCTGGGTCAGAAGGCTTTGCAATTAAGTACCTTTATCCACTTAGCCATCTCTCCATCCCCTGACCATGCATTCTTTTTGGTTTGTTGGTAGGTTATGTAGTCCCTGTCCTCAGTAATCAGTAAGTTCCCACTTTACTTGCCTTAGCTCAGATTCAGAGCTGTCTGAACCTGTGTCTCTAAGACTCCAAATAAAGTTCTTTTTGCTTTTCCAGCTTCTGAGTTTGGGTTTGTTAGAAATTTGGTCTGGTATTCAAGAATGACCACATAATCTGAACTATGTTGGCAGAGGGTGCATAGCTTTTCTCACTCTAGCCCAGGCTGACCTGAAACTCATTCTGTAGTCCTAGACTGGCCTCGAACTCACAGCTATCCTCTTACCTCTGCCTCCCGAGTGCTAGGATTAAAGGTATTTGCCACAGTGCTCTGCAGAGAGAGGGAATGGGCACACCAGGGCCTCTAGCCATTGCAAACAAACTCCAGATGCATGTGCCACTTTGTGCATCTGGCTTCACGTCAGTACTGGGGAATTGAACTTGGGTCATTAGGCTTCACGGGCAAGCGCCATAAATTCTGAGCCATCTCTTTAGCGCCCCCTGCATAGCTTTATAAAAGAGTTCTGGCAAGCAAACACATCTACAGGAAATCTGTTGGGACTTTTTATTCCCTACAGCAAAGTGAGGGTCTAGTGCCTCACTCTGAAGGATTAGTCAGAGCTCAGCTCTTACACAATTGGCTAAAATATGAAAGCAACAGGGTTACCAGGGGGAAAACGAAGGGAGGGAGGAAGGAAGGGAAGAAGGAAAGAGAAGGGAAGGGACTCAAGGACCTTTTGCTAGGTGCAAAGATGGAAGCTTTGTTTTCAAGGGTTGTTTTGGTATCAAGATTAAGTTTCAAGGGCTTCTCACAATCTGGTCTCTTCACAGAACTTTCTTAACCCTTAGAAAAGACAAAATGACTCATTTCATATTCCTCACACTACTGACTCCTCTGATCTCAGAGATGACTGACTCAGTAAAGGGGCTTCCCACAGAATGGCGTCCATCCAAAACTGAGTTTCTGTATCTTTTTAACCGCTTAGTCATCTCTCCAGCCCCTCTTTTTTGCTTTTTTGAGGTAGGGTCTCACTCTAGCTCAGGCTAACCTGGAACTCACTCTGTAGTTCTAGGCTGGCCTCAAACTCACAGGGATCCTCCTACCTCTGTCTTTCAAATGCTGGGATTAAGGGTTTGAACCACCACATCTCACTCTTTTCTTTTTTATATTATATTTATTTTCATCAGTGTATATTCATTGTACACAGTACATTAATTGGGCTGGTTTGTTGTGATAGTTACTGTTACTGATTTTTAGATGTTCACTCTGGAAATTAATTATAAATCTTTTATCCCAGATCATAGGTTACTTCTGTTACATTCTGTTGATAATGTTTCTTTGTTTGTTTTCGAGGTAGGGCTTCACTCTAGCCCAGGATGACCTGGAACTGACTATAGTTCCAGGCTGGCCTCGAACTCACAGTGATCCTTCTACCTCTGCCTTCCAAGTACTGGGGTTAAAGGTGTGCTCCACCATGTCTGGCTGATAATTGTGTTTTGCTGCACAGTTTAAAAAAATATTTTTAGGTGGCTGGAGAGATGGCTCGGTGGTTAAAGGTACTTGGTGCAAAGACTGTTGTTTGGTTCCCAAGTACCCACATAAAGCCAGATGCACAAAGTGGTGTATGTGTCTAGAGTTCATTTGCAGTGGCAGGAGGCCCTTGGCACACTCTCTCTCTTTCCCTTTCTTGCAAATAAGTAAGTAAATAAAGTATTTAAACATTTTTCATGAAGTCCAATTTTTTCTAGTTTTCCTTAATGGCTTTTGCCTTTGGGGTCATATCCAAGGTATTGTACAGAGCCTTGAAATTTCTGTCCTGCAGTGTTCTTCCAAGAATTTTACCACTATAGTCATTCATATATATATATATATATATATATATATATATATATATATATTATTTATTTATTTCCAAGAAAAGAGAGAGAATGGGCATGCCAGGGCTTCTAACTGCTGCAAACAAACTCCAAATGCACACACCACTTTGTGCATCTGGCTTTATGTGAGTACTGGGGAATTGAACCTGAGTCGTTAGGTTTTGCACACAGCACTTTAACTGCTGAGTCATTTCTCTAGCCTGTCATTCATTTTATCTTATTTTATTTTCAAGGTAGGGTCTCACTCTAGCTCAGGCTGACCCGGAATGCATTATATAGTCTCAGGGTGGCTTCAAACTCACAACAATCCTCCTACCTCTGCCTCCTGAGTGCTGGAATTAAAGGCATGCACCACCACGCCCAGCCCTGTCATTCATTTTTAATGTTTTGATTTTGTTTTTTGAGGTGGGGTCTTGCTCTAGCCCAGGGTGACCTGGAATTGACTATGTAGTCTCAGGTTGGCTTCAAACTCACAGTGATTCTCTTACCTTTGTCTCCCTAGTGCTGGGATTAAAAGCAAGCACCACCATGCACGACTTTGAGTTAATTTTACAAATATATTTTTTTTATTTGGGCTGGAGAGAGGGCTTAGAAGTTAAGGTGATTACCTGAGAAGCCTAGGAACTGTTAGAATCCTCCAGATCCCATATATAGTCAGACACGTGATGCAAACATGCAGTGCCGCATATGCCCACAAGGGAGCGCACGTGTCTGGCATTCGTTCACAATGGTTCTCTCTCTCTCTCTCTCTCTCTCTCTCTCTCTCTCTCTCTCTCTCTCGTGTGTGTGTGTGTGTGTGTGTGTGTGTGTGTGTGTATTTGTACTCATAAACAGAGAGAAGAGAGACAGAGAGAGATAATGGGCATGCCAGGGCCTCCAGCCATTGTAAACAAACTCCAGATGCTTGCACTACCTTGTGTCTGGCATTACATAGGTACTGGGGAATCCAATTCAGGTAATTAGGCTTTATCGGCAAGCAACTTAACCGCTGAGCCAGCTTTCCAGCCCTCATTTTGTTTTTTTTAATTTGATTTTTATTTATTTATTTGAGGGCGAGAGAGTGAGAATGGGCACACCAGGGCCTCTAGCCACTGCAAACGAACTCCATATACATGCACCACCATGTGCATCTGGCTTATGTGGGACGTGGAGAATCAAACCTGGGTGCTTAGGCTTCGCAGGCAAGTGCCTTAACCACTAAGCCATTCTCTCCAGCCCCTCCTCTCAGTTTTTGATTGGATAGTTTAAGCTATCTCAGGTGTTTTGCTATAGTTAACAGAAAGCTAACACAACATCCTAAAGCAATTGTACGTTGAATTTATAACAAACCAAACTCTTCTCTTTTTCTTCCTTTCCATCTCCTTTCCTTTCTTTCAGTTGCTGATGATATAAATAACATCAGATACATTGTATTTCTCCAAAACATAAAATAATAATTTTTGTCTTTTGGTTTTTCGAGGTAGGGTCTTACTCTGGAATTCACTATGTTATCTCAGGGTGGCCACAAACTCACAGCAATCCTCCTACCGCTGCCTCCAGAGTGCTGGGATTAACGGCATGTGCCACCATGCCTGGTAATGTACTTTTAAAAGTATTATTTTGCTGGGCGTGGTGGCGCATGCCTTTAATCCCAGCACTCAGGAGGCAGGTAACATTAGGAATTCCTCCAATGGGAGGAGTTCATGATCAAAATAAAGTAGACACAAAATACTCTGAGAAATCCACAGCTCTGGGGGCTGGTGAGCAGGTCATGTGTTAAACTGGGCGTGTAAGGGAGTGACAGGTACACATCTAACTAGAAACACAGCAATTGTGTGTATAGTAGTGCAGGACCATCTCACCTGTGCGGGGAGGTGCCAGGAGAAGCTAAGAATGTTTGGAAGTAAAACAACATGGGACTTCAGCAAAAACTGAAGGGCTTGACAGAAACATGGATTTGGAAAGTGATGCTACCAGCAGCTTAGAAGTAATAGTATTTTTTTTTCAATAAAGGTGCAGAACTATCTGACCCAACATAAAGGACAGATTCAAAAAGACACACATATATTGGTATCTGCAGATATAGACACACATGTGTAGTGAAGGGTAAAATGAGAACTGTACTCACATTATAAACAAAAATAAATCCCAAATGGATTAAATACCCAAGTATAAAATGGATTAAGTACCCAAGTATAAAATGCAAGCTGTAAAGAAAGAAAACACACACACACAAAAAAAAATAAATAAAATGGAATTGGGGCTGGGCATGATGATGCACACCTTTAATCCCAGCACTTGGTGTGGGGTGGGAGGCTGAGGTAGGATGATCTCTGTGAGTTCAAGGCCAGAAGAGACTACATAGTGAATCCAAAGTCAGCCTGGGCTAGAGCAACACCTTACCTCGGAAAAAGAAAAGAAAGGAAAGAAGTGTAGGATGGAGGGAATTTCCTAAGCAGGAAGCAGTACAATCTTAAAGGAAATGGTTAATAAATGTAAGTCACTTTTGCCAAATGGGAGGAGGTGAGGAGGTACCTGCAAACCCCATGGTGCTGGGTCTCAGTACAGCTGTGTTGGAGGGTGGGATGTCAAACAAGTGTCAGGTCATAAGGGCTAATCCTAAACCTAAACTATGATTGCGGTGGGGGGGGGGATTAATTGTTGTGGGATAGGTTACCACACAGGAAGTTACTACAAGGGTGAAGTAATTGTTGCGGGTGTATGTTTGAGTTCTGTAGGATGTGGGTTAATCATGGCAAGGCAGGAGTTACTACAGAACAGTATGGGGTGGGTTGGTGACTATAGGACTAGACTCCTGACAAGGTCAAACACCCTCCCTTTCTCTCTTGCCCTTCCACCATGGGATGAAACAGCATGAAAGCCTACTCCAGTAGCTGGCACCTTGATCTGGAATTTTCCAGTCTCCAGGACCATGAGCTAATTAAGCTGTTGTTTATAATGCACCCCATCTCGGGCGTTCTGTTATAGCAACAGGAAATGGACTAAGACACGTGGTATCTAGAGCACATGTAATGAGCCTCTACTAATCAATCAGGTGAATAGACAAGCAAATTGTTTGAAAGCTGAGGAATAGGAACACAGAAGTCACCACATGCTGGGTAAGACAGAAATGCAGGTGAGGGTGAGATACCATGTTATAGCCACCAAGTGACAACTGCTGAGAGACAGGAAACACCCTCCCCTGTGTCTGTGGGCTGCCCTGCTGGAAGCTTTCCAGTGCATAGCAGCCCTGCAGCGCCTGCTGGAGCCAAAACACAGGAGCTCTGACCCTCCTCCCACCCTGAGACCGGAGGAAAGAAATTTAAATGTAACATTTAGTTATTTCCTTCTCCAGCCTTTTTTTTTTTTTTTTTTTTTTTTTTTTTTTTTTTTTTGAGGTAGGGTCTCACTCTAGCCCAGACTGACCTGGAATTCACTATGTAGTCTCAGGGTGGCCTCGAACTCATGGCAATCCTCCTACCTCTGTCTCGCGAGTGCTTGGATTAAAAGCGTGCGCCACCACACCCGGCTACCTTCTCCATTCATTCGTTATTTATTTATTTATGAGAGAGGAGAGAGAGAGAATATGAATGGGCACACCAGGTTCTCCTGTTGTTGCAAATAAACTCCAGTTGAATGCATTTGGCTTTTCATAAATACTGAGGAATTAATTGAACCTGGGCCAGCAGACTTTGCAAGTCCCATCCATTCATTTTTAAAAATTTTACTTAATTATTTATTTATTTGCAAGGAGAAAGAGATTGAATGGTCGCATAGGGGCCTTTAACCACTGCAAATGAACTCCATATGCATGTGTCACCTTGTGCATCTGGCTTTATGTGGGTACTGGGGAATCAAACGCAGGTCGTTTTGCTTTGCAAGCAAGTGCCTTAACCACAGCGATCTCCCCAGCCTGCATCTTTTTTAATTTAAAGTTTTTTTTTTCCCCTAAAATTTTGATGACAGTTCAAGGGGGTGTCCCATGGCAGATTTACATAGTATAGCAAGGTCTGCACTTGTCCTAATTCACAATACAAGAAGCCTGTAGGAAAAGCACATTTTAGGCTGGTATCCTCGGCCCATCAAGGGCTGGGACAGCTTGTTGTAAGCTGGTTCACACGGAGGTGTGCTCTGGATGCAAAACACAACCAGATTCTTTGAAACATCAACCCTGAAACTCTTTATCCTGCATTTCTCCCAAACAGTGGCACGTGGCCTTTAATCAGGGAGAGGCAACTGCAGAGAGGGGAACCAACCCACATTGTAGGCAACCGTTAGTACCTGAGCTGCCACTGGCTGCTGTAGATGGCCTCAATCAGTGGTGGGTGCACGGGTGGCAGGTGTACAGGGCTCTCAGGACAGGGCTCTGGCTTGGGTAAGCAGGGGTGGAGACACTCACTGAAGGAGGGTAGACGTGGAATTTAAGAAGTCTGAATTTGGGACCTTGATGAACTTACCCCAGATGGGTAATGAGCGGGCTGCTGGATATCAGTCTTCAAGAGTGGTCAAGGCTGTCCCAGACACACCTGTCGTCTGAACAGGGCAACTCCCACACATGCCACACAGGGATGGACTTGGGTCTTGTTTTGTCCTAGTCCCCAGGAGAACTTCAGTGCTCGCTACTGGCAGGCTTGGGCTAGCTTTGTCCAGAGCACTGAAGCCCTCTAACCCTCATGATGAGAGTCGGCTCTCACGTAGCCCTCAGCCAAATTAGCTCTAGCTACCTGCCCAGAGGCCCACAAGCTAAATCCCAGCGAATCCTACAGTCGCTTCCCAGTCATCAGATGACACACCCCAAAGGGCGTGGCTACTGGAGTCTAGACAGGCTTCAGTCTTCCTCCCCAGCCAGCACGGAGGAGCTGCGGGAGCGGGGGGAGGATGGGAGCGCAGGAGCGTTGAGCGCCAACCCGCAGCAGCAGCAGCAGCAGCAGCAGCAGCAGCGTGTGTGGGCGGCTGCACAGCGGCGCTGAGCTTCAGTGTGGGAGAGCGCGAAGTCACGCATTTAAGGAAAAAATAACCCGAGTTACGCTTTAAAAAGCAGGAGGGGTGGCTGTCATAGGCAGGCCCCCACAGACCCTCCTCCAGGGTAGTTCCTGTTCCCACGGAGGGACTAGGGGTGCAGGTGTGGGAAGTGCGGCAGCAAAGGGAAATTGGGGATATGAGAATTCAAAAATGACTTACTTCCAGCTGGCAGGGAGTAGGGGGAAGCAGAAGGAAAAAGCTCCCAAGATCCTAGGAGCAGGTTAGGAACCTGCTGAAAGTCCAACACAAAACAGACAGAGAGGCCCCTAGGAATCCAGGCGACGCCCCCTGGGGCGTGTGTCTCCTGGAGCTGCTCAGAGGACACAGCCTGCTGGTTCAGGACTGGGAACTCCTTGGAGGTCTTGTGGGGTAGTCCCTCTGGAGAGAGAAGTGGAGCTACAAAATTACTGTTATTTGTGACCATAAAACTTTGCAAATAAGCCAAATAAAATTAAACGGTTTTCCCCTTCGGCAATTACTTTTAAAAATTTTATTTATTTGAGAGAGAGAGAGAAAGAGAGAATGGGTGTACCAGGGCCTCTAGCCACTGCAAAGAACTCCAGACACATGCACCACTTTGTACATCTGGCTTATGGGGCTCCTGGGGAATCCAACCTGGGTCCTTAGGCTTTGCAGGCAAGAGCCTTAACAGCTAAGCCATCTCTCCAGCCCAATTAATTTAGTTTTGTTTTTGTTTTTCAAGATACGGTCTCACTGTAGTCCAGGCTGACCTGGAATTCACTGTGTAGTCTCAGGGTGGCCTCAAACTCATGGCGATTCTCCTACCTCTGCCTCCCTGAGTGCTGGGATTAAAGGTGTGCACCACCACACCAGGCTCTTTTTCTTTTAAGTTTATTTATTTGAGAGAGAGACAGAGAGAGAATGGGCATGTCAGGGCCTCCAGGTGCTGCAAAGGAACTCCAGACACATGTGCCACTTATGCATCTGGCTTTATGTGTGCACTGGGGAATTGAACTCTGGTCCTTGGGTTTTGCAAGCAAGTGCCTTAGCTGCTGAGCCATCTCACCAGCCCTGCAATTACTTTTTCAATGTTTCATCTTTTTTCAGACTTTTCATCTGGATATCTTTCAGGTCCATAAGTAATATGGGCTTGGCTTTATTGACAACGTAGAACAATTTCCTTACTGTCTGTACCTGAGGTCTCGAAAGCTGACCAATCCACAGCTGTGGGGAAAGAATGGGTCCCAAGGAAGCACTTGACCCAGTTGTACAAAGATGGGAGCAGGCTTCCATCTCCTGTGCTGACTTTGGGTTTGTTGCTCGGCTATGCATTCCCACACAAAGGTACACAATAGGTACCTCATGAGTGCACATGAATACAAATGGATGGCGCATGCAACAAAAGTCTCCATAACCATAAGACACTTGAGAGCTTCAGAAAGCCTGTTCCTTGTCAGTGTTGAGGACTGGCCTCAGTCGTCCCTCCAGTCAATACCTGCATCCTTCTGTGAGCACTACCACCTGTATGCTGTAGGCATCACTCTTCCTGCATCTTATTGTGTGGGTCCTACTGTGTGCCTCTTATGTGTCCTTTGAGAGCATTCTAGATGCACCACCAGTCCTGCCCATTATAGACTAGGGGAGACTCAGTTCTGCCTTAGACGCTCAGTGTCTACCAAGTACTAGACTTGGAACTCAACCAGTTCTGCCTAGAAGGGAATAATGGCTATGATCACTATGGGCTGGGGTGTAGATGAGCACGAGGACTCAGGGCCATATGGCTCCTCAGGTATTCTTAGGCCCTACTTTGAGCAAAATGTGGCTGCTTTCTAGATGACGAGCAGGAAAGTTTCCTCTGAACTGAGGGGATAGTGGATTGGGGGTCTGGACATGTGGGGCTTGGCACAGGTTCTGGGAGCTGGACTGAGGTGACTAGGGAAAGAGCCTGGCAAGAAGGAGTCACTGAGTCATGGTGGTCCTGCTCCAACAGGTGCAGACATGGTGAGGGCCTCACATCTGCTTCCTTGAGGGGCAGGTGGGATGGGCTCCCCCAGGTGCTCTGCCTTCTTTTCTGTAAACCAGGTATTAACAGCATGCAGGTCTCAAGAGAACTGGTGATGTAAAGGGCATGAGGCATCAGGAGCAGTGGGGCTGTCTGCTGTTGCTTCTCATTGCCATGCTCATTACTGCAGTGTTCTCACAGCCTGCCCTCCTCCCTGCTCTCAGGCAGCCTCACCTTCTCCTCAACCCAGGCCACTCACAGGGAAAGGCAAAATGGCCCTCTTGAAATGCCATCATGTCTGAGCCTCACCTTCAGCATCCACCCACCATATCTTTCCATCTGTCAGCGCTATGCCTCAGCTCCCCAGTGTCATACCCCAACCAGGCCCCAGATGTCCTTGCCTGGTCATGGACTCTTCCTCCACAAAGCCTACACATACATCAGGCCTTACATTTGCCAATGACCTCACCTTCACACCTACTGATTCACCAGCTTCTCTACAGAAGCCTCATCATCTCCTCCCCAGCAGAGGCCAACCACTGTGAACAGTTCCTTTCCTTCTAGAATGTTATTTTAATATTTTATTTGAGAGAGTTAGAGAGAGAGAGAGAGAGAATGGGCACATTGGGGCCTCTAGCCACTGCAAACGAACTCCAGATGCATGTACCACCTTGTACATCTGCCTTACATGGGTACTAGGGAATCAAACCTGGGTCCTTTCACTTTGCAGCAAGTGTCCTAACTACTAAGCCATTTCTCCAGCCCTCCTGGAATGTTTTGAGTAAGGCAACATGTTCTAGGAAATTGTTGCATCAAGAGTAGACATGGACCGGGCATGGTGACACATGCCTTTAATTCCAGCACTCGGGAGGCAGAGGTAGGAGGATTGCCATGAGTTCAAGACCAGCCTGAGACAACATAGTTTATTCCAGGTCAGCCTGGGCTAAAGCAAGGCCCTACCTCAAAAAAAAAAAAAAAAAAAAAAGCAAACAAACAAAAAGGAGTAGACATGGGCTGGGAGATGGCTCAGCAGTTAAGGGGCTTGCTTACAAAGCCTGACAGCCTGGGTTCAATTCCCCAGTACCCACATAAAGACAGAGGTACAAAGTGACACATGCATCTGGACTTCTTTTGCAGTGTCAAGAGGCCCTGGCATGTCCATTCTCTCTTTCTCTTTATCTTTCTCTGCTTGCAAATAAATAATAAATAAAGTATTTATATTAAAAATAAATGGGGCTGGAGAGATGGCTCAGTGGTAAAGGCGCTTTGAAAAGTATGATAGCCCAGATTTGAGTCCCCAGTATCCACATAAAGCCAGATGCACAAAGTGGTATATGGTTCTGGAGTTCATTTGCAGTAGCAAGAGGGCCCTTGGCATACCCATTCCACCCCCACCTATCCCCCATTGCTTTCGCTGCTTGCAAATAAATAATTTTTTTAAATAGTACATTATACATGAAGAGAGAGGTCAGCAGGTGACTAGAAGCCATGTCAAGGGGGAAGAAACCTGAGTGGAGCTCCAGTACATGCCATAGAGGTGCCACAAAGGGATTCATAGGACCCAGGGGACAAGAGAAGAGGCAGGAGGTAAGCCTGCACTGCTCGTTGCTGTAGATGAGGTCATTGAAGGGCTCAGAGGAACCTGCAAACTTCCGCTTCCCTGTCTGACTTCTGCCGTCCACACAGACAGGAAGGTGGCTAGAGAGGCATGGATTCCGCGGTGCATACTATATTTGTTTAAATGAGATTTTACTGATCTATCAATGACATTCCATTGAGGGTCAATGACTGGTGAAGTGAAATGTGGCTTTCAAGATTAGGACCTCTCTGGGAGAAGCTCGTGGGTGTAATAGGGCTCCCTTCAAAACATGGAGACCAGCTGGAGAGATGGCTTAGTGGTTAAGGCATTTGCCAACAAAGCCAAAGGACCCAGGTTTGATTCTCTAGTACACACGCAAAGCTGGATGGACAAGATGGTACATGCATCTAGAGTTTGTTTGCAGTGGCTAGAGGCCCTGGCATGACCATTCTCTCTCTCTCAAAATAAGTAAAAAAAAAAAAAAAAAAAAAAAAACACTGGGAGCTGGAGAGATGGCTCAGCTGTTAAGGCACTTGCCTGCAAAGCATAAGGACACAGGTATCCATGTAAGGACACAGTACCCATATAAGCCAGATGCACAAAGTGGCACATGTGCCTGGAGTTCATTTGCAATGGCTAGAGGCCGAGGCCAACCCATTCTGGTTGATCTGTGGAGAACTCGAATTTGAGAACATAAGGGCAGCTGCATTCTATTTTCCTGAAATTATTTTCTTTCTCCATTATTTTGGTTTTCTTTCTGTTGATTGGACAGCAACTAAGCTGGGCCACTAGGAATTATACCTGTTGACATCAGAATGCAGCAGTGCCCTCATGAGAAGGTAGGAACACAGTGTATCTAAGCTTCTAGTGCTTGCTTATACATCAGAACTCATTTTCTTAAGGTCTCTGCCATTACTATCCTCTTACACCTAAATGAGGAGAAATACTTTGGGATAATTGTGGTTTTGAGGGGCACTGTGGGGTGGCTCCAGCTTTACAGAGGAGGGTGCTAAGCAACTGGCACTGGTTTTCACACGGCAGGGTGTAACATGAACCTGCACGAAGCCTGAGGATGTATCCTGGCAGCCTGCCCAGTGCCCAGCTCCCTGCATCCCCCACCGTAGCCCAATGAGCTGCCCTGCCTGTTCCTACCTAGATATGATGAGTAGTTTGTCACTCACAGGTGTCCTCAGGTTTTGGCTCCTGTATGTTCATCCCATGACACAATGCTGTGCATGGGGTGGCAAGACAAGACCAGTGTAGCCCAGGGCCACAACCAGACCACAAAGCCTAGAATGGATTCCAGTTGTGTCTCAAATGCCCCAGACATGGCTGCTTGGTCTGACCCTCAGATATCATAAGACACATTGTGTGTGTGTGTGTGTGTGTGTGTGTGTGTACAATCACATGTTCTTGTGTGTAAAGTGCGGTTTGATATGTGGTATGGATATTGGGTATGCACACTCATGTGCACGTGTGAACATGCATTCAAGACTTCCTCATACCTCAGGAGACCAAACAGCAAAGCTTCAGTCACCAGCACTTTGAATGCAGAAACCAATTGTTTGACTAAATGGTTGTTAAATGACTTGGGGCAAAGGCTGAGTGGTTGTGCTTCATGCTACCGGGGAGGAAGGGGGTAGGCAAGGCATAAAAACCCAGGTATCAGAGTATCCACTGATCCTAAGAAAATATGGCTAAATCCATGCACGGCACCACGTGCTATCCCCTTAAAGCTAAGTCCCGGGCCCTCAGTCAGTGAACTTCCCTGCTGAACAAGTTTGATGCCTTACAAGCAGCATTTAGCATGTAAAACTGCTAAGATGTACTTGTGTAATTTGAAATCCTAATAATCTCTTGGTGGGAAATAGAACAAGACCCACTGAACAAAGGCCACAAAGTGCCTTATTTCCAGTTAGCACAGAGTCAGCTTTGAACTACCAACTTAAAGCTTCAGGAGAGTAGACTGAACATGAATAAAACCTGCCATGAATTGGAGCACAGAGTAAGGTGGTAGCAGGAAATTATCTAATTGGGAGGGAAGGTTGGCGGCCTCATGATCCTCTACGCTGGGTTCCCTGAGAACTGATCTTTGTAAAAACCTGTCTTTTGTAAAAATGGGATTCTCTTTCCTCTAGTAAGTTTTGAAAATGAAATGTTGCTACCCTACATCTTATATTCACCTCTATAAAAGTAGAGCTAACAGTTGGGCATGGTGGCACACGCCTTTAATCCCAGCACTCAGGAGGCAGAGGTAGGAGGATTCCTGTGAGTTTGAGGCCAGCCTGGGACTACAGAGTGAGTTCTACATCAGCCTGGGCTAGAGTGAGACCCTAACCTTGAAAAAACTAAAAATAAGTAAAGTAGAGCTAAAATGTTTGTGAACTTGGGAGTTAGGAACACCAAATCTTCAAACACCCTCTCTAGTGTGTTGGTCATGTGGAAGTGGCTAGTTCACCCACAACTGAGGAACTTAACCCCGTCTTGCATACCCCAGGTTCCTCCCCACTGCCTTGGCCAGTAGCTCTACCCAGCCCACCCCTCTTGTGTTTCTAGAAAAGCCTGCAAGTTTAGAGAGGCCACTAGCTTTGATGACAAATTTGAAAGCCTCAAGAGACAAGTAACATTTTGATCTGTGCCATCCACAGGTTCAGTCGACCTGGGCCACTCTCTTCAAGGAGCTACCCTGTGCTCACTTACCAGGTAGCCTCCACATAGTGGCTTTGGGAGTCTGGCCTATAACCACCTCTGAGGTCTCTGTTCTTGGTTGGAAACACCTGGCAATGTCACTTGCTTGAATTTAAGTAGATAAAAGCAAGTATTTCAAGTCATTTTCTGCTTCCACTTGTAATACTTCTGCTTAGGCTGTAGGCCAGTAAGCTACTAGCCTTTGTCAGGAGGGCTGGATTAAATAGATCAAAGGTGGAACCAGTGAGTCACACTAAGCCTCTTTTTTTCACCTTCCCAAGGACTGCAGAGGCCTGGTATTGGTGAAACCAAGTAAAGTGGCCAAGAGTGGCTGCTTTTCCTCAGGGATTTCCATGCAGTTGCTTATTGACTCTTAGATCTGATCCTCAGAACTTCACAGGAGGTGTTCATTGGCGGGACCTGATCACATCACCATAGATCAATCAGCCTACTGACTAGTGCCAGGCCTCATCTCTCTTCATGGGAATGGTGTGGGGCATCTTCCTCTAGTGGGCTCTGCTGCAGAGGACAACCCAGTCACCTCCCAGCTGGGACAGGAAGACCTCAGTCACCAAAGGCATAAGGGAGCTCTGGGCAGGACATGGGGTGGAGATTCAAGGAGAGAGGCCCCTGTTGCACAGCCTGAAACTGGGGCCTGTGCCTCATCCTTCAACCATTGGGATTTTCACAGTTAGAAATGGCACTCCACACACTGAAGGCCCTACCCAGGATTTCCATGGCTCCTCTGGTCTTAAGTGCTTAGTACCAGTGCTGGGCCCACAGAACTGCTGTTGTCCTCTTGCAGGATTCTGCTTCTGGCTGGTACAGTTCTAGGCATAAAGAAGTCAGATCATCTTTATCCAAAACTTGGAGCCTGCCAGACTCCCAACCAGCCCCACCAGAAAGATGGAGACACTCCAATCATATGAACTCATTCCATATTGTGTGTAAATGGGCACATGCATAACCTAGTCGTTTGAAAGTATGTCCTTCACATTCATTAAGGCTATTTAAGTGGTATATTTTAAATAAAATGCTATAATACTCAAAATTACCAGATTAACGAGTTAACAGGAAAATTTATCTTTGCAAAAAAGATATGACCTATGACTGTGGTTTTCCATCTAGGATTAGACTGCCCCTATGTGTTAACCAAAAATAAAACGTGCCACTGTGTAGTAGAACTACACAGCCAGCAGCTTCCACAAACAGAAATGCAGGGGCCGGCCTGGTGTCAATGTCTGCACCGCACCAACAGCAGTTAGCCCAGAGACAGGCTGGACCCTGCTGGCCAGCCAGCAGAACACAGCTGTTCAAACTTGGCACTTGTCTGATTCAATTCAGCTATTTCCCCTGATTTGGTGTAGACATCCTCTGAATTCCAAGCCGAACATAGCAATTAATTTAATAAAGGAACTCACCAATGTCAAATTGCAATAAATTTACCAAACATTTTCACTGTTTATGGAGAGCGGTACAGTAAGAAAGAGTCGACAGAAGCAGGCACATCCAGGTACAAAGTGCTGCTGTTGGTGGTTTGGATCCCACTTGTTCGATTCCTACAGTTCCGGCTGCTTTGTCTGTCCTCTCAGCCGAGGTCCTTGGGGTGATGTGATCATCGGTGGTGGTCGCCGTCCTGGCCCCTTTGACCCAGGACCTCTGGTCGCTGCAACCCCCAGGTAGGGACTTGCCAGAGCGAAGTGTGAGCGGCGAGCCCACCCCAAACATTTATTGTAAACTTTAAATGGAGTCCAGATACGAATGACAGCGAGAGGAGACACCTCCCCGCACAGAAACGAGAATGTGGGAGCGTCCTAGGGTCTCCTCACAGCCCTCCCAGAGCCAGGCCCCGGGGAGAGGGGAGCCCCGCGCAAGCGCCGCGCTTCCGGGCCTGACAGGGGCCCTCGCCTGGGTCCCGCCCGGGCTCAGCAGGCCCGGCTCGGCTCCCAGGGGCGCGCGGCCTCGCAGGGCGGCCGGCAGCAGTAGGGGTAGGAGGCGTTGAGATCGGGGTCCGAGGGCGCGTACCCCGGGAGCTCCACCGATGGATGCCCGCCGCAGCACACCTCCACGCCCGCCTCGTCAGACGCGTGGAAGACGCCCACGTTGATGTAGGACACTGCGTGGTGCGCCGCCAAGCCCGCGCAGTCCCCCGGGGCGGCGAAGTCCGACTCCTCCGGAGACAGGATGGAGGCCTCGCTCGGCCGCGGTTGCAGCCGCCGCCCCCTCCGCCCCCTCCGGCCTCGCCGGGTCCGGGAGGCGGCCAGAGGCTGCACGCGGAGCCCGGGACCCCGCGGCCTCGCCAGCGCCCGACTCGCCCTCCGCCGGCCGCGCCGGCCGCGCCGGGCCTGCGACGACTTGTAGTTCTTGACCAGCAGGAGGCTGAGCAGGCCCAACAGGCACTCGAGCGAGTTGAAGACGGTGGAGAGCACCAGGCCGCGCTGGTAGTCCTTCAGCTGGCGGCACTTGGCGGACGTGGCGCTGTCCAGGGTGCTGCTGCTGCGTGCGCGCGGCGCGCCGGGGCCCGGGGCTGCCGGGCCGGGGGCCGGGGGCGCGGCGGCCGGAGCGCGCGGGGGCAGGCAGTAGTGGGAGTACTTGCGTTCCACCAGGGACACGGTGTCGCCGTCGATCACTGCGCCCGCGAAGGCGCTCAGGACCCCGAGCATGAAGACCAAGACGCCCAGGAGCAGCAGGTTCTGACTGTTCACCGGCCCCGGGGGCCCGGCTGCCGCCCCCGCCTCTCCTGGAGCAGGTTCCGGAGCGCCCGCGGGATCCGCCGTCACCCCGAGCCCCGGGCTAGGTCCCGATCCCGGCCCGGCGAGGGGCGCCTCCCGAGGCCCGCAGCACAGCAGGGCGGCGCCGAGCAGCGAGAGGCCGGCGGCCAGCAGCAACCCCGAGTAGAAGGCGCCAGCGGCCGCCCCTAGCCGGAACGGCTCCCCACGCAGCTCCGAGCCCAGCGAGAAGCACTTGAGGCCGACGGCGGCGGCGCTGAGCGCGCAGGCGAGCAGCAGGCAGGAGGAGAGCGCGGCGCAGGCCCCGCGGACGCTCCACTTCATCCTCCGCGCCCGAGCCGGCCCGCACCCCGCGCGCCCGCCGCCGCCCGCCGCCGCCCCCGCCGCCTGCGCCTCCTCCCGGCGCCGCACGGCCGGACCGCCGGCCTCCTCTTCATCCTCCCGCGTCCTCCCGGGCCCGCGCCGCCGCTGCCGGAGCCCGCATCCTCCGCCTCCCGCCGCGACCCCGCGCCGGGAACCGAGGCGGCGCCGAGAACCGCAGGGCGCGCGCGCCCCCTCCCCAGCCCGCGGCACCGATTCCCGGACGCGCGGCTCCCCCACCCGCGGCCCCGCGCGTCTCGCCCTGGCACCGCCCTCCGCGGCCCCCTCCGGGCTCCGCCGCCCCTCGGACGCCCCTCCGTGCTTCCCCAAGAAGAGGCGCCCCTCGCCAAGTCTCCGCCTTCCTGTCCTCCCCTGCCAAGGCCCCTGTCCAGTGACCGCTGCCGACTTTCTTCTCCCCGGACCCCGGGTCCCACACCCCCAAGACCTCCCACCTCTCAGAACCTAACGTCTGCGTCGCCCACCACCGGGCGGGCCGGCCTCCATGCCCACCAGCCTGTCGGGGGAGGAGGGGGCCCGGAAGCCCTCAGAAGTTAGCTGGGGCTGCAGGAGTGCAGCGGGCGTGGGGGAGAGCCCCGGCTGGGCACGAGGAAGGCGCGAGGCTCGCCCAAGAATGGGGGAGGGTAAGCGGGGTGCTCGGAGATGGGAGGTGAAGTCTGGTTCTGTGAGAAGCGCTGGCACGCGGGGTGTCCGGATTCAAGAAGGGTGTGTTTGGGGAGTACGATGTGAGGGGTGTGTGTAGGGTTGGGGTGCGTGGCGACATGGGGAAGCGTGGTGTCTGTCCGTGTTGGGGTGCGGGGTGTGTGCGGTGTGCGTGGCGGTTTCTCTAGGAGGACCATCCACTGAGCACGGCAGGGGTGAGTCTTGCACAGGACCTAGGTGAGTTCGGGTTTGTGTGGGATCGGGTCTCCGGATCTGTTGGGAAATTTCCTTGCGCGCAGATTAACTCTGGTAGACAAGGGGAAGGATCCGCAAGTGCAGACTCCGAAACCCCAAGACCCCTGTCACCCGCTCCACCCTGGCCCGCAGGCGCCCGCGCGGGTGACTCAGGCCGCCTGCGCAACGTCGGAACCGCTGCTCGCAGTGGCTGAGCCCGCGGCCCCGGGTGGGGAGGCGTGAGGACGAGGGTTCTGGGGAACGCGCCTGCGCGCCCGCCGCCCGCAAGGCAGGTTCGGGTCGCGGCCTCAGGGCCAGGCGTGCGCATCGCAGGGCACAGCCCGAGGGAGGGAGGGGACCCGAAGCCACCTACGGGTGAGACAGTGCGCAGGAGGGCCTTCCTGAGACCCCTAATGTCCTATTAGCGTGGGCTCTACTTCAGCCCATAGCTTCAAGAAGAGCGAGCTGGCCTCCCCGTATTTTTAGCCAGGAAAGCAGAATTTGAAACAGAGCCGGCCAGTCCTGCGTCTCCTGAGGAACGGATGACTCGCCAGAAAGCCCAGCCTCCGTGAGCTGGGCGCGTGGCTGGGGAGGCCGCGTGCGTAAGGATCACAGTGCCCACGCGCGCCAGAGGAGCTCAAAGCTAGCTTCCAACGGTTCTTCCGGTTTCCAAGGAAACCAGCTTTGCACCGCTGAGGTTTGAGAGGGCGGCTTCTGGGCTCCTGACATGGGACCCCTGCGGCTGGCCCGCAGGGCTTGGGAAGAGATCGAGACCACCCCCTCTCCATGAACAGGTTTGAGCTAAGCCCTCAGTTGGAAAACCCGCGGGCCTGTGCAGATAGCGTCTACCCTCGGAGGCCCTGCAAGGAAGCAGCTTTCTCCCGGGTTGTTTCCTCATTTCTCTCCCACTGAGCACTTCACTCTGACCGTCTCCCCGTTTCTTAAACTTACCTCTGGGCCTTTGCACATCCTATCCCCTCATGTTGGGGTATGTTACTATTCCAGCACCTTACCTGACAGTGCCTTCTCATTTCGCAGATGTTCGTTTCATCTAATTGCTTCCGTTCTGTCTGGAGTCTAGTAATCCATTGCTATGCTGAGAGCTTTTTTTTTTTTTTAAAGAAAATAGTTTATTTAAACCAAGCGTGATGGCAAACGCCTTTAATCACAGCACTTGGGAAGCAGAGGTAGGAGGATCGAGGTGAGTTCAAGGCCAACCTGAGACTACATAGTGAATTCTAGGTCAGCCTAGGGTACAGTGAGGCCCTACCTTGAAAAACCAAAAAAAAAAAAAAAAAAAAAAAAAAGTTTATTGAGTACACTTCAGGAGGGCAGCAGGCTGGACAAGTAACTAGAGCCTCACCTGCAGTCCTGAGAGCCTTACGGTATATTTTTATTCACTTCTTGCAACAAATCGTGTGGCAGGTGTCCAGTTACCTTCAGAATTACTTCCCATAAGTGAGTAAATGACTGCTGGAACTTGAAATAAAACTCCAGATCTATTTACAGACTGTGTTCCCCAGCTGCCTTACTGCCCCCCAGCCCCTGGCACACAGCCCCCACAATGCAGAATTTCCCTATGATCCAAACATGTCTTTCCCTCCAGAAGGAAAGCTAGGGGAGGTAGGGTCAGGGCAGCCCCCACCCCTGCTCCCTGGGATGTCTGAATTTGTGTATGGGTCTGTCTGTGCTCGGATGAATGTATTCTGCCTTGCGCACAGAGCCAGGAGCCAGCATGCAGGGGAGGCTCCACTTCTATTTGGGACATGAAGGAAGGAAGGGGCTTATAGAGAGCCTGCTTGGCAGCAGCAGAGAAAAGAGAACTCCACTGGGAAGGGTCTTTGGCTCAGTCAGTGAAAGGGCATCTCAAAACTTCAGAAAGGTGGACATGTGTTGAGAAGTAGCCCTGCTCCTTGGAGCTTGAGGGAATTGGAAGGACCCCCTCCTTGCCTGTGATTTAAGAGACCCCCCCCCCACTGCACACATGCTCTTACACACCGCCACCATCTTGTCACTGCTGGGCTTGAACTATGGCCAGCAATCTTCCTGAGTGAAGGATGCGGAGTCAGCAGAGAGAGGGAGAGGCAGTCTATGGTCCTATGACACCTAAACCAGGAGTGACATTGGAACCAGCCTAGGCAGGATTTTAGAGCTGATTGAATTGCTCTCTGGAAGGATCCTTTCCCCAAGGAAAGACTCACCATGCTGACAGTCAGCTAGCCCATGCATGAGTGCTTCCCTCCCGGCCCTGCATCACTCAGCTGTCCTTCTCTGGCTTGCCAAGGAAGAGACCAGAGCAGCTGCAGTCCAGATGAGTGACTTGGGGGGCCTTGGGAGCCAGGGAAGGGAGCAACTCCAGAAAGAAGCACCACACTTCTGAAAAATGACTTTGCTCCTGGAAAAGCACAGTACCCATCAGCTGCTGAGCAAGTCACCACAGAACCTGGGCAGGTCAGCAGGTATCACTGCCCCCAACTAGAGTGGGACTCTGAGCCCAGAGAATATAGATAGGAATATGATAGAAATACATCAGCAATCATATATTAAGAAATATTTTCCTATTACCTTTAAGTCTTATTTTAATATTTACATGTTAAAATTCAATTTCACAGAATATTGACTCATCACTGTGTAGTATTTTGCTCTTAAAAAAATTTTTTGGGCTGAAGAGATGGCTTAACAGTTAAGGTGCTTACCTGAAAAGCCAAGGACCTAGGTTCGATTCCCCAGGACCCACATAAGCCAGATGCAGAAGGTGGTGCATGCATCTGGAGTTCATTTGTAGCAGCTGGAGGCCCTGGCATGCCCATTCTCTTTCTATCTGCCCCTGCTACTTTCCCTCCTTCTCTCCCAAAGAAATAATAAAAATAAAATATTTTTTTAAAACTTTTGTCTTAATCTGCTAATCACTACAAAGTGAGAAATTTACAATGAACAAAGGTTACTTGACTCACATTTATGGAGATGCTGGTATCTGCTCTGCATCTGTGAGGTCCCTGTGCTGCATTATGAAGTGGTAAGACAGAGCAGGCAGGCCAGAGAGCTCCTCCTATAACAAAGCCACTCCACATCACTTCCTTCGGTCCCTTCCAAACACCATGAGCATACGTCTTTGGGCTACATTTCTCGGCTGTGAATGCTGGGGACAAGCATTCAAGCTCAGCACTGGCCACGTAGTTGAAAGGGCCATTATTAATTCCCACCCGTTTCCCACGAAAAGCCATCGTTAACCTGCCATTTTCACACAAGCAGTATAGGCATCTCTGTGTAACTGCCCAGCTGTTAGTTTTCCACAGCTGTAGTATTTTAAAGACGTGTGTCTTGTGAAATATAATAGTTCCACAGAAAGCATATTAAATATACATGAGATGGCTTCATCACATACAGATGAGCATCTGTCTACCTGCACTCGAGATAGAAGACCACAGGGCCTAGGATGCAGCCTGTCATCCTCTCCCAAAAATGTTCTTCTTTTAAATCACTTCCCTGGATTTGCTTAGAGTTTTATCAGGAAGCACTCATTTCATTATGTTTGGCTTTACCTGTGTTTTAAACTTTAGGTAACATCCCAGAACATGATTCTTGCATGTTTGGTTTTTATTTTATTTATTTGTAAGCAGAGAGAGAGAGAGAGAGGGCATACCAGGGCCTCCAGCCACTGCAAATGAACTCCAGATGCATGTGCCCCCTTGTGCAACTGGCTTGCATGGGTACTGGGGAATCGAACCTGGGTCCTTTGGCTTTGCAGGCAAACGCCTTAACCTCTAAGCCATCTCTACAGCCCTTATTTATTTTTTGAGGTAGGGTCTCACTCTAGCCCAGACTGACCTGGAATTCACTATGTGGTCTCAGGCTAGCCTCAAACTCACAGTGATCCTCCTACCTCTGCCTCTATTAAAGGTGTGCACCACCATGCCCAGAATGTCTGGCTTCTTTCAACCTCTTGTGAAGTGTGTCCACATTATACACAGCTATAGCTCTCTCACTGCTGACTGCCCACTTACCTGTTTCACCATGATAAGCACCTTTTTCAAGTTGGGAATATTGTGCCCTGAAGCATTTGGGTATGCACTTGGGAATGTCCTTGGGAATGTACCGAGGAGCACCACTTACCCAGCCATGGGGAGGTTGTTATTCATGTTGAGATGAGACCTTTCAATGCAGCTGCTTTGGTGCACCAAGGTAAACTTTGATGGAATCAGCCTTTAGTTTATCAGAGGTGCCTTGCCTGGGGAAGTCTCATCGGCTTCTTCTTAGTAAAGAAAGAGTTTGTGCAGCACTGAGTCATGAGAATACTTGTTCTTTTGTACTAGATGCAAGTTACGGACATAAAGAACCACTGGTTTTAGCTGTCCAGCTCAGTGAGTTTGGGCAGCTGTATATATTAATGCAAGTCATCATCACCTCATGATTCAGGACTGTGCCAGCTCTCTCCCCACCCCACCCATGCACTCAGACCCATGAAGTCTCCATCTAAGGACAGAGTTTCATATGCATGGACTCGTGCGGGCTTTCCTGTCTGCCTTCTTTTACTTGGCATGATACCTTTCCTATTTGTCCATACTAAAGCATGAATCAATGGATCCTTTGTTCTCATTGCTGACTAGAATTCTTCTAAAAGTGCTTCATGGACACTTGGGCTTTTCCCACCAGAGGGACTGGTGCTCTGCAATGCTTGGCAAGTCGAGTTGCTGTGCACCTTCTTGGGTGTGTAACATAGTGGGAGTGGGCTTGCTGGGCCGCATCACACACTTACATTTATATTTAGAGAATCTGCCAGGCTTTACCACAGTCATTTTGCATTCCCCATACTATGTGTGGACATTCCTGAGGCCCACATGCTTAAGCAATCATGGTGCTGTCAGCTCTTCTAGTACATTGATCAGGCTGGTGGTCACAGGTGGTATCTCATTGCCCCGATGACCAGTAGTGTCCAAGCCTTGCATTCGTCTTCTTTGGTAAAGGGTTACTTCAAAACTTTTTCTGACTTAAAAAAAATTTATTTGAAAAATAAAAAATGGATGCACCAGGGTCTCCTGCCACTGCAAATAAACTCCAGATGCATGTGCTACTTTGTGCATATGGATTTACATGGGTACTGGGGAATTGAAACCTGGGTCATTAGGCTTTGCAGACAAGTGCCTTAACTGCTGAGCCACCTCTCCAACCCTTTGTCTAACTTTTTAAAACTTTTTAAAAGAAGGGGAGCTGGGCATGGTGGCACACGCCTTTAATCCCAGCACTCAGAAGGCAGAGGTAGGAGGATCACCATAAGTTTGAGGCCACCCTGAGACTACATAGCGAGTCCCAGGTCAGCCTGGGCTAGATCGAGACTCTACCTCTGAAAACCAAAAATAAATAAAGAAATTGAATGGTCTCATTGTACTCTCCGTATTCTTATTTTAGTATTTTTTTCTTTCAGTGTGTGTGGAATGTATATGTATATGCATGTTCATGTGTGGGTGCAGGCACAAGCATGCCACAGTGCACGTGTGGAGGTCAGAGGACAGCTTTCTGGCATCCATCCTTGCTTTAAACCTTGTTTGAGTGTCTCTCTCACTCTTTTCTCTCTCTTCTTCCTTCCCTCCCTCCCTCTCATTCTTGCTGTTGACCACTGCAAATGAGCTTCTGGGGAAAGTCCTCTGTCTCCACCTCCTACCTGGTTGTTAGCATTCTGGGATTACTAAAGTCTGCCATAGCTTCTTTTCATGGGGTCTTAAATCAAATGTGGATACTTAGGCTTCAGAAGTGAGCACTTTATCCATGAAACTATCTCCCTAGTCCTATATCCTCATACTTTTTTATCCTCAGATTTTTATAAGTTAATATTTTTACATAGGTTATAGTCTCATATCCCCTCCCACCCATCCCCATTTCCCCAAGGGCCCTCCTCAGAGGGGATATTGGTCACTGGGGGTAAGAGGTGCTTCAGTCAATCTCTGGGTGGAGGTGTTGTGCCTCAGAATTTTTCTACCCATTCTGTGGCTCTTACAATCTTCTCATCCCCTGTTCCACAACAATCTCTGACCTTTGGCAGGTCTGTTAGCACATTTTATCAATGGTGAACAGAAACCATGGCCATGAACATGACATGAGAGGGCTGGCTTCTCCTTAGGGATTACTGTCTGGCCCTCTGGCCCTGTGGTAGCCCAGGTACATTTGCTACTATGCCCCATATGATCCCTTAAAAACCCCATCAGCTACTCACAACCTACAGTGGGACAGCCATTATCTTCCACTGTGAGTCTATCTGGGAGCCACAGGAGGGCCTTGTTGTCTCTAGAATGCTAGCTGTAGAGGAACATGACCCTGAAATCCATGGGCTCAGCGAGCAGCTGCCTGGAGAAGGGTCCTGGGGACTGTGGTGGATAGTTATGGTGTTGCTATCCATTGGACTGCATGTCTGTTTAACAAAGCTCCTTGTGATATTGGTTCCGGACATCCTCATGTGGTATTTGAAACTCAGCGTCCAGCTTCCCCGACACATGCAGAGACAAACTCAGAAGAGGGGAAGCCAAGATAGCATCCTGAAGCAGGCAGTATCTGCAGTGTTGGTAAAGCTTGCCATGCCCAAGTTGAAAAATTAAATGATATAAGTCTACAATTAAATACATTCTATTGAAACCATGGGTGATCAATTCTTAATTCTAATGACATTATCATTTACCATACTGTTTTCTTTGTTTAGGTCTTAAAAATATTTATTTGAGAGAGAAAAAGAGGCAGATAGAGAGGATGGGTGGGCCCTGGCCTCTAGCCACTGCAAACAAACTCCAGGCACATACATCTGGTTTACGTGGGTACTGGGGAATCAAACCTGGGTCCTTAGACTTTGCAGGCAAGTGCCTTAACCACCCCTATCTGCTTTCTAGCTGGTCTGTTTATTCCAACCCCTTGCACAGAAGCTCCACACGATGGCTTGTGCCTTGCCAAGGCAGGAGAATTTACACCACAGAAATTAGCAAACGCTGCAAAACTGACGGGCTTGTTTTGCTGGTGTATAAACTGAAGGAAGATATTAATGATGCAGAGTTGACTTTAAATGGGCTGTGGCTACCGCCATCACCGAAAGCATTCTTCCAGCGCTGGGGAGTGATACCTGTGGCAGTAATGTAATGAGCCATGCATTGCTGATGAAGTGACATTCTAGCAAAGCTCCTGCCGCTCTTCCCTGGGACTCATCAACTCATGTGAAAACAGCACCCGGTGTTCAAGTCAAAACAACGCCCTTTGCAGTACCCTCTATCAGTATGGAGCAAGGTTCTGCTGAATCAGATGTAATCAGGGTTTATTCATGGCCTAATTTTGCAACACTGTTGTCAGTGATAGTTACAAAAACAGTGGATTTTGCAAGAAATAGCAAGTCACACTGAAGTTATAAAATAGAAAGCAGACAAGTACTTTAGTTTACAATGTTATGTCTAAACATAGGAAGAGCTAATAAAATTTTCATATGAACTCAAAAGCATGAGTTTTAGCAAGGTTACAAAATTTTTATATTTTATCCCCCAAATGCCAAATAAACAGAGCAATTTATCACATGATTTTACATGTGAAAATAGACACAGAAAAGAATCCTGTGCCCTTTGATCTCACAGCTGCTTGTTGAACAAAGATGCATCTGGAAGCTGGGGTGCTCTGGGTGGCCTGGTGTGATTAGCAGAGAAGGCTCCTGCTTCCTGAGATAGCTTTCTGGGTGAAACCCCAGTCATGTACCAACAGAGATGTATAGCTACAGAAAAAGTCCAACATGGGGCCATGGCAGAGTAGGTGTCACAAAACTCAGCCCTGACCCTGCTCCTCTGTCCACAGTGCTTTCCTGGGGACCCAGTCCAGCCTCTTGGCAGTAAGAGGCACTAGTCATTGTTTTGTTTCAGTTTTGTTTTTTGTTGTTGTTTGTTTGTTTGTTTGTTTGTTTGTTTTGTTTTTTCAAGGTAAGGTTTCTCTCTAGCTCAGGCTGACCTGGAATCACTATGTAGTCTCAGGGTGGCCTTGAACTCATGGTGATCCTCCTACCTCTGCCTCCCGAGTGCTGGGATTAAAAGTGTGCACCACCATGCCCAGGTGTTTTTTTTTTTTTTTTTTCTTGATAACTTCCAAACTCATAGTTCACTTCAGACCTTTCCCTGGAGCCCTAAATTAGCTCCAAATCACCTGTCCTCATGTGCCTTTAGTCTGATTGCCAGACCAGACCCACCCCAACCCTGAGTCAGCTGATGGAAACCTGCTCTTGCAGCTGCTCTGGCCAGAACTGCAGAGCTGTCCTTGCTGTCCACGTCCACACTGTGCAACAGAAAACTTCTGGCTCTTCCGGGAAGGTGCCTGAGGCCAGCAGCTGCTCCCCGGTTACAGGCACCTACATCCTCTCTGGATACCTGTAGTCACTTTCCTGATTCCCAAAGAGCCAGCCTTCCCTTTAAAATGCAAGTCAGTTATAGCAGCTTCTGTTCAAGATGCCTTTAGGGGCTGGAGAGATGGCTCAGTGATTAAAGGGCGCTTGCTTACAAAGCCTACTGGCCCGGGGTTCAGTTCCCCAGTACCCACCTAAAGCCAGATACACAAAGTAGTGCATGCATCTGAAATTGTAACAACAGGCCCTGACACACTCATCCATTCTCTTCTCTGTGTGTGTGTCTTTACAAATATAAATTAAAAATTTTACCTACCCAGGACTATGTCCCTCATGCCTTCAGGACACCTGCAGGGAGCCCTTCCTCATTCACATTGCCCAGGGCCCCTGTCTTTCTCAGCTCCATTTCCCCTGCGCGTGGTGCCATCTCCTTGTTGCCATGCTTGTCTCTTCCATCAGTTCCCAAAGACAGAAGGGACCTCTGTATTCACTGATGTTCCCAATATCAAAAATTGTGGGCTGGAGAGGTGGATTAGTGGTTAAGGCATTTGCCTGCAAAGCCAAAGGATCTTGGTTCAACTCCCCAGTACCCATGTAAGCCAGATGCACAAGGTGGTGCATGTGACTGGAGTTCATTTGCAGTGGCTGGAGGCCCTGGTGCACCTATTCTCTCTCTCTCTCAAATAAATAAAATAAAAATTTATAAAGCCGGGCATGGTGGTGCATGCCTTTAATCCCAGCACTTGGGAGGCAGAGGTAGGAGGATCACTGTGAGTTTGAGACCACCCTGAGACTACATAGTGAATTCTAGGTCAGACTGAGCTAGAGTGAGACCCTACCTTGAAAAACCAAAAAAAAAAAAAAAAAAAAAACTGAGAGATGGGCTTAGTGGTTAAGGCTTTTGCCTGTGAAGCCTACGGACCCAGATTTGATTCCCCAGTGCCCACATAAAGCCAGATGCACAAAGTAATGCATGTGTCTGGAGTACGTTTGCAGTGGCTGGAGTCCCTAGCATGCCCATTCTCTTTTCTCTCATAAATAAATAAATAAGCAAAGTTATTTTTTAAATTGGATCTGAGCTGTGTGGTGGTGCACACCTGTAATCCCAGTACTTGGAAGACAGGTAGGAGGATCACTGTGAGTTCCAGGCCAGATTGAGACTACATAGTGAATTCCAGGTCAGCCTGAGCTAGTGAGACCATACCCCAAAAAACCAAAACACAAAACTGCATCCGATATGTAGTAGGTTCAGGAATCTTTGTGTAGCTAATTAAACAATGTACACACAAAAAAAATTACCTTCCTTCCCACTACCTGAGCTACAGGTAGCTGTTGCAGTCGGGTTTGCATTGCTGACATAAATCACCTGACCAAGAGCAGCTTGTGGGAAAAAGAGATTTATTTTGGCTTACAGGCTTGAGGGGTAAGCTCCATGATGGCAGGGGAAAACAATGGCATGAGCAGAGGGTGGACATCACCCCCTGGCCAACATAAGGTAGACAATAGCAACAGGAGAATGTGCCAAACACTGGCAAGGGGAAACTAGCTATAACACCCATAAGCCCGTCCCCCTTCTCCTGCCTTCAGGAGACGTTAATTCCCAAATCACCATCAGCTGGGAACCTAGCACTCAGACCACCTAAGTTTATGGGGGACACCTGAATCAAACCACCACAGCAGCCATCCACTCCCAAGCCCTCACAGTTCCATCCTGACCTTGAGCAATGTTTTCCACCCAGATGTAGACAGCAGTCCACCCTGAGAGAGGTGAGGTGAGGGCCCTGGGTGTTCTTCAAGAAAGAGTAAGGAGCCAGGGCCTGGCCATCAAGACATGTGTGCCTCAGGTGGGTCCTACGAGGAAAATAGCTTCTCAGAACTGACCAGGTCTCCTGTTGGTCGCAAGATGGTAGCAGCAGGGCTGCATTCACCCACATTCCCAGCATCCATAGTGTGCAAGCTTAGGATGGGCCCCACTCACTGCAGTTCTGGCTTTGAGGCCCAGGGACCATCTAGGGGGCACAGGCTTAGGCAGAGACGATCACATCCAAACTAAGCTGGGCTTCCCCATATGTCCACAGTGAGGCGGTGACTACATGGACTTGTGCCTCACAGAGACAGCAAGATCCCTGTCCCTGCTCAAGCTTAGTAGAAGCTAGTGGTGGCTGTTAGCCAAGGTCATCTGGGAAAACTGCAGGATTGCTTCACAAGGCCACTGAAGCCTCCACCAGTAGTAGTTCCTCCAGCAGTGAGTGAGCCCACGCACCACCTAAATCAGCCAGTAATACAGGATTTGGGGGTTCAGGAGTGGTCTCCCAAACTTATGAATCCCAATTTTGAGTCCTTATCCTATTTTTTTAAAAAATTGGTTAAAAAATCGACTCAAGAAGGATAAATTATGAATTAAGTTTCTTTTGGGAGAAATCACAAATTGGTTTACTTAAGGGAAATTAGGGTCTAGGAAAAGTCTGGAGCAGAGTCACAAGCACATGGAAGATAGGAAACACACACTCATGTGGAAGGCACAGCACAGTTCATGAGGTTCATTTAAGAGAAATGGAAGCCTGGGAAGAGGCTGGAACAGAGCCACAAGCACATAGAAGATAGGACCTAGGAGCTTATGTTGAGAGATTTCGAAGAAACACTCACCTGTATAGAAAGCACAGCCTCCACCCTGAACCTCTTCATGGAAGAAAGTTAAGAATAAGTGGTGATGGTTTGAATGGGAGAGAGAGAGTGCCAGGCAGTGACCACGTGCATTCAGGGTGGTACGGCTGTGAGAAATGGGTAGTAAAGGGAGTTATACCAATGGAACCTAGTGTCTAGAGAAATTATACAGGTAGTAGGCCCAGAGTTTACAGGAAATACTCACATGGTAGGTTTAGCGTGTAAAGGAAATACACACGTGGTAGATTCAGAGATCAGAGGAAAATCATACATGTAATTAAACTGAGAAGTTATCCCAAAGCATAAAGCAGAGGCAAGCAGAAAACTACCCAGTCCAAGAAACTGCTCTGGCAGATAGAAGAAAGCTAGACTTATGTGTATCCAGGTAGAGGTCACAGGGCAGAGAGAGGTGAAAATGACACAAACAAGCCTTTATAGTAGATTCAAAATGTATTCTGTTGTTAGGCTCAGTGAAGACCGCACTGGTTTGTAGACTCAAAGGGTAGGGTACTAGACTGCGGGCAGCAGGGGGCGCTGCAGCCATTGTTGATGAAACTGGATCAGACCAGTTTCATTCCTGCCAAGGCAGAGTGGCATCTTCTGGTTCTCTCTTTGGGCTCCTGTCACTAACTGAAACTGCCTGAAAGAAGCAAGTTTTCTCCTGAATCTCCTTCACCATCAGCCTCAACTCCTGCAATTCCCTGGCCTCCACCACTGCCTGTCGTGGCTCCTGCCTAGCCATATGTCAGGCACCTCAGGGCCTTGACTAAGTCTACAGTTCTCTCCCGCTGGTCACTGCCAGGGTTAGCACGCTGGTTGCAACAGCAGGGTGGTCAGATGCCTTCTGGCGGAGTCAACCTCCCACATCTGTCCCACCCTCCAGAGGCATCTGGCGCCGTGGCCCTGCTCTCACTATCACTACACTGAGGTTGTGCCTGGGGAATCCTCTGTCCCCCGATCGCCCACCATGATGTTAAACGTGCATGTTGCACAGTCCACCTATAGGTAACATTCTTCTGCTGGTCCCCTTTGTTTTGTCAACTATAGACCTACCATGTTGGTCTTTTTTTTTTTTTTTTTTTTTTTTTGCTTTTTTAAAATTAATTAGTTTTGTACTCAGTGAATACAGTCAAGTTGGTCCATGTTGGTCTTTTTTTTTCCTGTCTTTTTGTTAACTAATGGGATTCCAGTACTATATTTCAAACCTTGCCTACTCTCCTAATTTTAAGTGAGATAAATCTGTCAAAATTAGAAGGAAGGGGCTGGAGGGATGGCTTAGCTGTTAAGGCACTCACCTACAAAGCTAAAGGACCCAGGTTCGATTCCCCAGGACCTACATAAGCCAGATGCACAAGGTGGCACTTGCTTCTGGAGTTCGTTTGCAGTGGCTGAAGGCCCTGGAGCACCTATTCTCTCTCTCTCTCTGCCTCTTTCTCTCTCAAATAATTTTTTTTTTTAATTAAAAGGAGGGGCTGGAGAGATGACTCAACAGTTGAAGTGCTTGCCCACAATGCCTAACAACCTGGGTTCAATTCCCCAGTACCTATGTAAAACCAGATGCACAAAGTGGTGCATGCACCTGGAGTTCCTTTGCAGTGGCTAAAGGGCATGGCACACCCATTCTGCCCCCCTCCACCCTTCTCTCCACTCTCTGCTTGCAAATTAATTAATTAAAAGGAGGCCATGTATGGTGGTATACGCCTTTAATCCCAGCACTCAAGAGGCTGAGGTAGGAGGATCTGAGAGAGAGTCAGGTAGCTTTGCTAGGCAGTTAGGGTGACTGGGTCCTTGAAAAGGCAGGAAGGTCTGCACTTGCTAGAGATCAAAGGATCATCTGACTTCTTATCTCTTGCCTAGTTCCCTAGACCTGTTTTTCCATACCTGAGCTCCTCCCTGGGAGGGAGGTGTTTTTCTAGAATCACAACATTGTGTTTGATCAAGCCTATACCCCAGAATTTGGCATCATGGCTAGCCTATTCCTGAGCCAGTCTCTAGCCCAGACCAACTGTGGTGGTTTGATTCAGGTGTCCCCCATAAACTTAGGTGTTCTGAATGCTTGGTTCCCAGCTGATGGAGATTTGGGAATTAACACCTCCTGGAGGCAGTGTTATTGTTGGGGGCAGGCTTATGAGTGTTATAGCCAGTGTCCCCTTACCAGTATTTGGCACACTTTCCTGTTGCTATTGTCCAACTTATTGTCCAGGGCTGATGTCCACCCTTTGCTCATGCCATCGTTTTCCCTGCCATCATGGAGCTTCCCCCTCAGGCCTGTAAGCCAAAATAAATCTCTTTTTCCCACAAGCTGCTCTTGGTTGGGTGATTTCTACCAGCAATGCAAACCTGACTGCAACAATAAAGTGGTACCGAGGAGTGGGATTGCTGCTAGACACCTGACTGTGTGGCTTTGGCCTTTTGGAGCTGATTTTCAAGAGGAATGTAGAAGGATTTGAAACCTTGGCCTAAGAGATGCCTTGCAGTGCTGTAAGTATAGCTTGATGGACTATTCTGGTCAGAGTTGAAAGATCTGAATGCAGTAAGAACTGTGGACTGTGAGGTTTGGCTTATGAGGGTGAGAAAGAGTTTTGCTTGGACTGGGCTAGCAGTTTGTATGGGAAGCTTGCTGTTATGCCTGTGTCCTGAGAAGTTGTGCAGGGTTTCTTTTGCATAGAAATGAACTGGTGCGAGAAGAGGGATATGGCACAGTAAAAAAAAAAAAAAAAAAAATCTTTGGGTGATTTGCTGCCCATTCAGCTGCAATTGAGAGATTACACCCTTTGAGATTGGGCCAGCTGACCTGCACTGGGGCAACAGGAAGAACATAGACTCTTTTGAAGGGGTCTGAGTGCTCAAGGAGTGTCCTGTTCTTCAAAGTCTGCTTTATTCTCCCCTGGATTAACAAATTGGCACCCTACCTGGTATTGTGGAGTATAAGAAATGCAGGAAAGAGGGTCATTGAGTTTGCAACACGGTCTTATGTTTTGGAAATGGCCATGGGCAGTGTGAAGCAAGCTTGCTGGTTGCCTGCATGGAGACCCCATGGGGCCGTGAGGATGAACTGTGGATTGCAGTGGAGACCCAGTGAAGATGCCAGGACCACGAGATGGCTGCTAAGGAAAACTGCCAGCCTCGGGTGAAGTTTTCCAGGACTGTGAGTAGCCTAGCTGGAAGGGTGCAATTGGAAGTCCAGAGACTTGTTGCTGGTTAGAATGATCGGATTTAGAGACTTGTCACTGGCTAGTTATTGGACTTGGAGCTACAGAGTTTGGTGCTTCCCCTGTTTTAAATCTTGTATTGGTTGAATATTCCTTTGCTATGCCTAATGCCATCTTTTGCAGTGTAAACGTTTATTCTGTGCCATTATGTTTTTTGGGGAGAATTTTTGGTATTATGGCTCAGTTAAAAGATCTTGGACTATTGAGGATGTTTGAACATCATTGAGATTGATAAAAAAAAAAAAAAACTATGGGGACTTGTAAATTGGACTGAATGCATTGTATTTTATATCATGTATAGGTATCAGTTTATGGGGGCCAGGGGCAGAATGTGGTGGTTTGATTCAGGTGTCCCCCATAAACTTAGGTGTTCTGAATGCTAGGTCCCCAGCTGATGGAAATTTGGGAATTAATGCCTCCTGGAGGCAATGTTATTGTTGAGTGCGGGCTTATGGGTATTATAGCCAGTGTCCCCTTGCCAGTGTTGGGCACACTCTGCTGTTGCTACTGTCCACCTGGTGTTGGCCAGGGAGTGATGTCCACCTCTGCTCATGTCATCACTTTCCCTGCCATCATGGAGCTTCCCCTTCAAGCCTGTAAGCCAAAATAAACAGTTTTCCCCACAAACTGCTCTTGGTTTGGTGATTTCTACCAGCAATGTGAACTGGACTGTAACACCAATCAACTGCCTCTCTCTGGCTTACCTGATCTAGAAGGTGCAACCCACCACCATAAGGTTATAAATACATTTTCCAGGGGAGGGCAATCTCTCTTTCTCTTTCTCTCTCTCTCTCTTTCTCTCCCTGGGCTGCTGACCACTGGTGAACTTCCAGATTCTGGTGAGCTTCTCCTCATTTTGGCCCAGCTGGGCTGTGCCAAGGGAGAACCCCCTACCTCCTACTCATTCATGGGCTCTTTACCCCATCCTGCCCTCTACATGGCAGGAGCTCTTTGTACTTTCTTTTCTGTCCTCTCTATCATTTTTCCAGACCCACCCATGGGCTCTCAGACCATGTGGGTTATTTATTTTGTAAGGAAAGTGTAAAAGAAAAGCAAAAGAGAACACTGAACTTGATCTCTACAGACCAACTGTTTATTGAGAGAAACAGCAAGGGGCAACAGCCTTCCTATGGGATGAAGGCTGAAGCACTGATCCAGGCTGGGGTTCAAACTTATAAGGAGGTATTGCAGTCAGGTTTGCATAGCTGACATAAATCACCCAGCCAAGAGCAGCTTATGGGAAAAAATTGGTTTATTTTGGCTTACAGGCTTGAGGGGGAAGCTCCATGATGGCAGGGAAAATGATGACATGAGTAGAAGGAGGACATCACCCCCTGGCCACCATCAAGTGGACAACAGAAACAAGAGAGTGTGCCAAACACTGGCAAGGGGCCACTTGCTATAATACCCATAAGCCTGCCCCCAACAATACACTCCCTCCAGGAGGCATTAATTCCCAAATCTCCATCAGCTGGGAACCTAGCATTCAGAACATCTAAATTTATGGGGGACACCTGAATCAAACCACCACAGAAGGATCCTAAGAAAAACACTGTACTAGCTGCAGGTCCAAAGAAGTAGATAAGGAACTATAGTTATTTGTGTCCTTGCTCAGAATAAGCTTTTTTTGTTTACAAAATTGTCCTAGGAGGATATCACACCAGATGGTTTCTGTTCCCTTAAGGTTTTCTGAGCTAAGGGAACTTTATCAATCATGGGGAGTAGTCAGATCTGTCAAGGCCGCATGCCTCTGAGGCTTCTTTATTGTTGCTAGTCTTAGGGATAGTTATTAACTCTTTAGTTCCCTCTAGTTTTCAGGGAAGGCTATTAACCCTTCAGTCTGGACTCTTGGAGGATAAAAAAGATTGGGAGAACTGGGGATGAGTGGGGCACTTAGGGGTTGACTGCATGGGCTGCAATGGGGGTGACAAAATCTTGGGCTACTTCCTGCTGGGGGGCAGTAGATCTCTCGGGATGTCCCATGCAATCCTGTGGAAGTTGGATGTCCAGGGGCTGATATTCAGTGGCCATGAAGAGTTCAGTGACTCGCTGTGAAGTGAAGGCATGTATTCTGTCTTGGAGGAATTCAATGAGGCATCTGAGTATGTAAGGATCAAAAGAGATGGTGAACATTATCATAATCAGGGGAATAAAGTACATGTCAGAGACGGGATAGGTTTAACTTGAAGGAAGTAGAGCTGTGAGATTTCTTAACTTACAACAATAGATATTCTAGCTGGTTACAGAAAGATATCAGATCACATGCAGAGAAATACTATTTTTGGCCATTGAAGAGGCTAATATAGCCCAAAAGGTTATTGGCTCTGGATTGGTAACATTTACTTTTCCACAATCTTTGTAGTCCATCATTGAAGTCTTGGTCATACATGTATGGCTTTGGGGAGTTTTAGCTTTAGTTTCCCATTTGTAAAACTTCATTTTTCAGTATCCCATGTTGCTCTTATGAACAGGCAAGAAGGAAGCTCTTCAGGAGAGTAATATTTATCAGCCATTAGGAAAGAAAAACCTAGATCATGTGAAGTCTACTAGATTGTAATCTGGTTATTTTCCATGTGTGAGTTTTCTTGCATGTGACATGACACAGATGACACAAGCATTATATTTAAGGTTGGAAAATAATAATATTATAGGTGATAGGTAAGGAAGAAGAAATTGTTAACTTGGATGGGAAGTTAATTGGAATTTGTGGAAACATAAAGATTTTGGTTTAGGTAAGGTAGGAAGTATAAGATATTAGTATTAAAGCAATATTTGAAATATATGATAGAGATTAAGAGGTTAACTACTTTTGAAGTTTAAGTTTAAAGGTTTCTTTTTGTGTAAGTTCTTTTTTTTTTTTTTTTTTTTTTTTTTTTTGGTTTTTCGAGGTAGGGTCTCACTCTAGCCCAGGGTGACCTGGAATTCACTATGGAGTCTCAGGGTGGCCTCGAACTCACGGCAATCCTCCTACCTCTGCCTCCCGAGTGCTGGGATTAAAGGCGTGTGCCACCACGCCCAGCTATTTGTGTAAGTTCTTAAAAAGAAGGCTCATAGTCTTTACTTACTTGGTCCAAAGATCAAAAAGTCTTATCTTTAGGAAAACTAATGAAAATATGTTAGGCTGAAAGGCTAAAAATTTGATTACTCTTGGTAATTTGTTATTATCAGTTGTCTATTTTATAAACATAATGAAATTATGTTTTATATAATTACATTGGTTATATAATACAATGAAATATATTTTATATAAATAGGCACAGTTTTATATATTAGAATAAGTTTATAGCACATAAAAGTCTTACCCAATAGGAAAACATGTAAGAGTAGAACACTTAAGAAACCTATTGTTGTAAACAGGTGTCCTATGCAACAAAATAAAGGCTTAGTTTTGATTTTTATGTCACATTTATATAAAGTTTAAATAAATAGACAAAACTCATTAAAATATCTTGATCTTGTCAACCTTGATATTGATATGGGAAACTAAGGCTTACAGAACCGGCACCAGAGATGGAGTGTAGAATCAGTCTATTTGTATATCAGCATGAGTCCAGGGAATCTCTTCCAAAGCCTGAAAAAATGGTTAATTAGTGGAGAGATATTTGTAGTTGTGTTAAGGAGTTTAGAAGAAATTCAAGATAATTTTAGTATTGGCCACAACACACCAAAAGTCTCAGATCAGCCAGGTGGCTGCTTAGTCTAAAGTAGTTAGCGAGTGTCTGTGCTCCCAAGAGAATGAAACACTGGCAGGGAGGTGGGGAGGAGAAGAGGGAAAGAGGAGGACAGGTGGCCTGAAAGCCCCAGATCCAATCCAAGTCACCACACCAAATGCAAGGAAAGTGTAAGAGAAAAGCAAAAGAGAACACCAGACTTGATCTCTACAGACTGTTTATTGAGAGAAAGAGTGAGTGGCAGCAGCTTTCCTGTGGGGTGGAGGCGGAAGCACTAAGCTAGGCTGGAGTTCAAGCTTATAAGGAGGATCCTAAAGAAAACAAGTTGGATCAACTGCAGGTCCAAGGAAGTAGATAAGGAACTATAGTTATTTGTGTCCTTGCTCAGAATAAGCTTTTTGTTGTTGTTGTTCATTTTTATTTATTTGAGAGTGACAGAGACAGAAAGAGGCAGATAGATAGAGAGAGAGAATGGGCATGCCAGGGCTTCCAGCCACTGCAAATGAACTCCAGACGTGAGCGCCCCCTTGTGCATCTGGCTAACGTGGGTCCTGGAGAATCAAGCCTTGAACCGGGGTCCTTAGGCCTCACAGGCGTGTGCTTAACCATTAAGCCATCTCTCCAGCCCAGCTTTTTTTTGTTTTGTTTTGTTTTGTTTTGTTTTGTTTTGTTTTGTTTTGTTTGTTTGTTTGTTTTTTGAGGTAGGGTCTCACTCAAGCTCAGGCTGACCTGGAATTCACTATGTAATCTCAGGGTAGCCTTGAATTCATGGCGATCCTCCTACCTCTGCCTCCCAAGTGCTGGGATTAAAGGAGTGCGCCACCACGCCCAGATAGCCCAGCTTTTTAAAAAATATTTTATTTACTTATTTGACACACACACAGAGAGAGAGAGAGCGCAAGTGCATGCCAGGGCCTCCAGCCACTGCAAACGAACTCCAGACACGTGAGCCCCCTTTGTGCCTCTGGCTAACATGGGTCCTGGGGAATTGAACCTGGGTCCTTTGGCTTTGCAGGCAAATGCCTTAACCCCTAAGACATCCCTCCAGCCTATCAGAATAAGCTTTTTTAGCAAAATTGTCTAGGGAGGATATCACACCAGATGGTTTCTGTTACCTCAAGGTTTTCTGCAGTAAGGGAAGTTTATCAATCATAGGAAGTAATCAGGCCTGTCAAGGCCGCATGCCTCTGAGGCTTCTTTATTGCCTGCTATTCTTAGGGATAGTTATTAACTCTTTAGTTTCCTCTAGTTTTCAGGGAAGGCTATTAACCTTCACATTTTCCTTCCCTTTGTTCTGTACTTCCCTAAGTAATATAATAATTAATAATTATCCTTCTCAGTCTTATTTTATGCAATTCTTTGGTTAAAAGCAGAATTAAAGGGGCTGAAGATATAGCTTAGCAGTTAAGGCACCTGCCTGCAAAGCCAAAGGACTTAGGTTTGATTCCCCAGTACCCATGTAAAGCCAGATGCACAATGTGACACACATGTCTGGAATTTGTTTGAAGTTGCTGGAGGCCCTGGCATGCCCATTTTCTCTTTCTGTGTACCTCTTTATCTCCCCCAAATAATAAATAAATAAATGTAGACACAAGGGCTGGAGAGATGGCTTAGCAGTTAAGGTGCTTGCCTGCAAAGCCTAAGAACTCACGTTCAAATCTCCAGGTCTCACGTAAGCCAGATGCACAGAGATGCAAGCTCTCAATGTCATGCTCACAAGGGGGTGAACATGTCTGAAGTTTGTTTGCAGTAGCTGAAGACCTTGGCATGCCCATTCTCTCTCTCTCCCCCCCCCTTCCCCTTTTTTTCTCTCTCAAATAAATTTGTTTTTGTTTGCTTATTTTTATTTATTTATTTGAGAGTGACAGAGAGAAGGAGGCAGAGAGAGAGAGAGGGAGAGGGAGAAGGAGAGAATGGGCGCACCAGGGCTTCCAGCCACTGCAAACGAACTCCAGACATGTGTGCCCCCTTGTGCATCTGGCTAACGTGGGTCCTGGGGAATCGAGCTTCAAACAGGGGTCCTTAGGCTTCACAGGCAAGCACTTAACCACTAAGCCATCTCTCCAGCCCTCAAATAAAATTTTAAAAGTAGACACAAACCTTGGGTTTGGGGTTCAAAGACTTTTCTGAACCCTTAATACTGTTTCAGATCACCATGAGTTCAAGGCCAGCCTGGAACTCAGTGTAGATTCAAAGTTCCAGGTCAGCCAGGGCTAGAGTGAGACCCTTCCTCAAAAAATTAAATAATGGGCTGGAAAGATAGCTTACTAGTTAAGGCACTTACCTCAAAGCCTAACAACCTGAGTTTGATTCCTCAGTACCCATGTAAAGCCAGATGCACAGTAGCACATGCATCTGGAGTTTGCTTGCAGTAGCTGGAGTTTCTGGTGTGCCCATTCTCTCTCTTTCTCCTGTCTGTCTGTCTTCTCTATCTCTCTGCTTGCAAATAAATAAATAAAATTTTAAGTGTTTTTCATTTTTATTTATTTATTTGGAAGAGAGAGAAGTAGACAGGTAGGGAGAGAGAGAGAGAGAGAGGGAGGGAGAAAGAATGAGTGCACCAGGGCTTCCAGCCACTGCAAAGGAACTCCAGATGTGTGCATCCCATTGTGCATCTGGCTTATATGGGTCCTTTGGAATCAAACTTGGATTCTTTGACTTTGCAGGCAAGCACCTTAACTGCTAAGCCATCTCTTCAGACAAATAAGAATATTTTTAAAAAATAAAAATAAAAGGGGGAATTTCTCTTATAGCTGCAGAAAAGCAATGTAATGCTATGTCATCAAACAGTTCACAGGTCTCAAGGTCACATTTGTATGTCCAGGTTCATCCGTCATAGCTGGAGTGTTGGGCAATACAAATGCCTATTGAAAGATGACCAAATGGAATATTATTCAGTCTTTAAAAAGAGTGAGATTCCTATACACACTACAACATGGACTTTGAGGACATTAAGCTGAGTGAATAAGCCAGGCACAAAAGGACAAATACTGAATAGTGCTGATGTAGAGGAGGAAGGAACTTGTTAAGTAGTTAAAGAAGGACCTTGAAATTTGATAGCTTTGCCTCTTTTCCTTGCCTTGAGGATATAACAGTTAAAGTGAATGTTAGGGAGCTGGAGAAATGGCTCAGCAGTTAAGGTGCTTGTCTGCAAAGCCTAATGACCCAGGTTCCGTTTCTCAGTACCCACATAAAGCCAGAAGCACAAAGTGGTATATGCATCTATCTACCTATCTATCTATCTATCTATCTATCTATCTATCTATCTATCTATCTATATCTATCTATCTATCTATCTATCTATATATTTGCAGTAGCTAGAAGCTCTGACATTCCCATTCTCTCTCTCTCTCTCTCTCCATTCCTCTCTCTGACTCTCTGTCTCTCTCTCTGCTTGCAAATAAATAAATAAAGTATTAAATAAATAAATTGATTATACTAAGTGAGGTAACCCAGGCCCAGAAAGCCAGACATCACATGTTCTTTCTTTTTTTTTATTTTTTATTTTTTTATTTATTTTTATTTTTTCACATGTTCTTTCTTAAATGTGGATCCTAGCTACAAATGTTTAGACTTGCATGTGAATTGGAGTAAAAAAATCGGTAGCAGAGGCCAGTAAGCTACAAAAGGCCTATAAGGGATGGAGGAGAGGGGAGGACTTAAGGGGATGGTATTGTATATATATGTAAACACACATAAATGTAAACATGGGTGGAATGGCCTATGTGAGGTCAGGGGAAGAGATTGAGTAAAGGAAGGGTGGGAGAGGGTTAATCAAAATTCAGGATATTGTAAATAAGCCATATGAAAACCTAATTGTTTGGATAATGGCACACCCAGAAGCCATAGACTGTTCCTAGGAAAATTTCAGTGCCCAGGATACCTTCCAGTTAGTTGTTGGCCAGGGAGGTCCCTGATGTCCCTAAAACATTACAGACTACCACCAAGGCTCTTGGTTTCCCACCAGAAATAGATGGTAAGACCCTGTAGCTGAAGATTCCATGTTCCTGGGCTGCAGGGTCACTGAGAAATCTAGCTGGGGCTGAGCTGAAATCCTCCTCCCTGTAGCTGGAAAAAGCTGCACTGTATGCAGCTCCATGGGAAACAGAAGTCATTAGCAGTGAAAATAGTGGACACTGAAAGCCTCAAGTATGGCCAGCCAGGCCAAATGACTAAACAGGTGCATATCTGTTATGGGGGAAACCAACTGCTTTCTAATTGGACTGGAAGCCTACTCTATGGGAGGGAATATATGCCTAGTACTGAAAACCTAATCAAAAGCCTATGGTGGGAGAGGTCAAGGGCCTTAGGAGTATAACACCTGCACTTGTCTGGCTAAATGCATATATTATTCTCACCAAACTGCCCTGTAAGCACTTTACTTAACATTCATACCCATATATTAATGCTACTGTCACTTTTGGTTAGAGAAGCTTCTTTTTTCAGATGGTGGTGACCACTGGGATGACCCCAAAAGGCACCATAGTGCTGAGAAGTGACAGAGGACTGTCAAACACTGAAACATCTCTATCTCACCTTCCTAAGCTCAGGGTGCATTGTAGAAGAGGTGGCAGAGTGTAAGAGCCAGAGAGAGAGAGAGAGAGAGAGAGGACTGCTTACAATGCAGTCATCCAGACAGAAATTGGCCTCACTATCTTTGACCTCACAGTGCCTAGAACTACATTCACATAGCCCTCCTAATAGGAGGAAAAGATGATGACATCAAAATGAAAGACTAATGGAGACAGGGACGGGATATGATGGAGTGTGGATTTGTGAAGGGGAAAGTGGGAAAGGGTAGGGAATTATCATAGTTTATTGTGTGTAAATATAGAAGCTGTCAATAAAAATAAATAAACAAATAAGTAAATAACTGTAAAGTGAATGTTAGGGATTAAAGAGTAAAGTCTGGGCTGGAGAGATGGCTTAGTAGTTAAGGCATTTCCCTGTGAAGTCTGAAGACCCATGTTTGACTCTCCAGATCACACGTAAGCCAGACATACAAGGTAATGAACGCACCAAGGTCGCACATGCACACAAGGTGGCACACGCATCTGGAGTTCCATTGCAGTGACTAGAGGCCCTGGTGCACCAATTCTCTCTCTCTCTCTCCCTCTCTTTCCATCTCTCATAAAAAAAAATTACAAAAAAAGACTAAAGTCAAAACACTGGGGGAAAAAGAACAAGAGGGCTTGCAGCTGGGTGTGAGACAGCAAAACTGACCAGATAAGAGAAGGGACAGCAAAGCTGTTCTCAGCAGGCTCCAGCTGGCTCCCATGGACTCCCCCAACTCTCCCTCCCCCAACACACTTGATGTTTTGTCCTCAATTCTGTTTTGCTTCTCCTTTGCAAAGGCTGCACCTCATGGGGATGGATGATTGGGCCAGAACTACACTTCTCATGCTGAGGAGATGGCTCAGCAGCTAAAGGCACTTGCTTGCAGTAGCCATGTAGAGTCAGACATGTCACAAATTGGCACATGCATCTAGAGTTCACTTGCAGGGGCAAGAAGCCCTGGTGCACCCATTTCTCTCTCTCTCTCGCAGTCAGGAGCAGAGGGTGGACATCAGCCCTGGACAATAAGTTGGACAATAGCAACAGGAGAGTGTTCCAAACACAGGCAAGGGACACTGGCTATAATACCAATAAGCCCAACCCCCAACAATAACACTGCCTGCAGGAGGCGTTAATTCCCAAATCTCCATTAGCTGGGAACCAAGCATTCAGAACACCTAAGTTTATGGGGGACACCTGAATCAAACCACCACACACACTCTTTCTCAAATAAATTACATTAAAAAATTTAAGAGACTTCCGGTTAAAATGGCAGCGTAGGTACTACGCCAAAGTAGCCTAGGGGGGAAACCCCCCACCCCCAGAAAATGCAGCAAAATACACATTTTTACTAAAAAGTGAGGTGTATAGCAAACTGAAACGGCAGCAGAGAAGTAGGAGAGATCCAGAGCATCCAGAGCCCACATACGCCGGCAGAAGCAGCTCCAGCAGGTCTGCGGACACTGGCAGCGGCGGTGGCCAGAAAGCCGCCAGGCTCGGCTTCAGCCACAGGAAAAGCCAGGTGAGGGGATTTTCCACTCACACCGGAGCTCTCCTCAAACTCAAGAAATGTGAAGGGCACCTCTTTCCCAATTTGGGGGAAGTTTTCTTCTATGATTTTGTTGAAGACGCGTACTATGCCTTTGGAGTGAAATTCTTCTCCTTCTACTACGCCCTGATTTCTTATGTTTGATCTTTTCAGTGTCCCGAGTATCTTGAAATTCCCACTCATATTTTTCTATTAGTTTGTCTTTCTCTTTGTTAGACTGTATTAGATCTACCACCTGGTCTTCTAGCTTAGATATTCTGTCCTCTCCTTCATCTATTCTACTGGTGAGATTTTCTACAGAGTTTTTTTTCTCATTAACTGTGTTCTTCATTGCTAGTAATTCCAACTGGTTTTTCTTTATTATTTCTATTTCCTTATTTATGTCTGGTATTGACCTCTTTATTTCATTAAATTGGTGTCCTGTGTTTTCTTTGATTCCTTTGATTTCCTCTTTCATTCCTTTTATTTCTTCTTTGACTTCTTTAAACAGATTTATAATCATTCTTTTGAAATCTTTCTCATGCATTTCCTCTAACTCGTTCTCACTGGAGGTCATTTCTTTTTTTTTTTTTTTTTTTTTTTTTTTTTTTTTTTTTGGTTTTTCGAGGTAGGGTCTCACTCTAGTTCAGGCTGACCTGGAATTCACTATGTCGTCTCAGGGTGGCCTCGAACTCATGGCAATCCTCTTACCTCTGCCTCCCAAGTGCTGGGATTAGAGGCGTGCACCACCACGCCCAGCTTTGGAGGTCATTTCTGATGCATTAATACTTTTTGGTGGATTTATATTGTCTTGATTTTTGGTGTTTCTTGTGTTATAATGTATATATTTTTGCATCCTGGATTATTTAATGATTGGATTTTCTAGTTAGCTGGGTATTATTAGATGTATCAGTCAATCTGATGTTATATAACTTCAGGGTAGGAGCTTAAGGCATTAGGTGTGGCTCTCAAGACTCTCAGAGTATCTATAAAAGTGACCCTAGGTGTTGGGTTTGCCTGCTATGAGAGTATTCAAGTAGGCTAAGTGGAACCAAATACAGATAGATTCTGAAATTTAATTAAACAGTGTACACTTTCAATGAAAAACAGCTCAGAGTATTTATCCAAGCGTAGGTATTATGACAACCAGATCCTCTAACTGTCCCTTAGGGTGTGTCGTGCCCCACCCACAGCCTTAATCCTGACAACAAGGAGGTTCAGAGTTCTGATCTGTTGAGGGTTCCAAGTCAGCTTGTGACCAGGTGAGACCCTTCCCTGGTGTAATCCCAGTTACCTCTGCTCCTGCTTGGGTCCCGCTGTCAGTTCAAGTTGGCGTGGCCGGGTCCCACGACCGCTGCTCTGTTCGCTGGAGCCGGGCACTGGCGGTGGGGGAGGGGAGGCTGCTGATGCTGCTCTAGTTTGCCCACTGTTCCACGTGTTCTTCTACTTTGTGATCTGCTCCTTCGTTGTTCACCGCCATTCTCCCTTCACATTTCTTGAGTTTGAGGAGAGCTCCGGTGTGAGTGGAAAATCCCCTCACCTGCTTTTCCTGTGGCTCAAGCTGAGCCTGGCGGCTTTCTGGCCACCGCCGCTGCCAGTGTCCGCAGACCTGCTGGAGCTGCTCCTGCTGGTCTGTGTGGGCTCTGGATGCTCTGGATCTCTCCTACTTCTCAGTTGCCATTTCAATTTGCTATTCACCTCACTTTTTAGTAAAATTGTGTATTTTGCTGCGGTTTTTTTTTGGCTTTTTCCCCCCTAGGCTGCTTTGGCGTGGTACCTATGCCGTCATCCTAACCGTAAGATTTTCCACTTTTTGCATCAGGCTTTATCTCGGTGCTGGGGAGTTTAACCCAGGCCGGTAGGCTTTGCAAGCAAGTGCCTCTAACCATGGAAACATCTCCCAGTCCTGGCGACATATTTTCTTAAAAATAAGTAAACATTGCACCTAAAGACTTTAACGGCAGGGTGTGGTGGCTCCCACCTTTAATCCCAGTACTCAGAAGGCAGAGATAGATTTCTGTGAGTTTGAGACCAGCCTGTGACTTCATAATGAATTCCAGCCTGGGCTAGACAGAGACCCTACCTTGAAAACCAAAAAAAGAGTCTTAACTGTACATTGATGTCACTTTAACTGCAAATACTTTTTTTTTTTTTTTTTGGCATGTGCATAGTATGTGTAGTGTGATAGGTATGGTGTGGTATGTGTGGTGTATGCCTGTGTATGTGCTGGTGCCACACCCTGTGTACTTGCCTGTGGCATCCAGAGGAAAATATCAGATGTCCCCCTCCATCACTCACCTGCCTGTTTTTCTTTGCAAGGTGCTTCGGGCTGATTCCAGAACTTGCCACTCTCCACAGCACTAGAGTTGCAGAGGTGCCATGGCCACACCCTGCTGTTTACCTCTGTTCCTGGAGATTTCAACTCCAGCTCTCTCAGGCCCTATCAAACAGTCATGCTTGCACATGAAGTGCACCCAACCACTGAGCCATCTCACCAGCCTGGCAAAGTCTTTTTATTGCCAAATTGAACCACACTCCTTCTTTTGCTTTGGCTCCATGGGGCTTCATCCCTGGTTGAGTGGGGCAGAGAAGGTAGTGTGGCCTTAAAGCCAAGAGCCTTCCCCAGACCTGGACTCTACTCTTCCAAAATGCACTTGAAGGCATTCTGAATTGTCCACTCAGCTCACAATGCTGGGGTCTTCTAGTTCCTGGGGGCCCTTCCTCACTGAGAGTTTTGCCTCCCTGCTTCCTGCTGCCCTGGATGGTCCATGTCACAGGAAGCTGGCCAGGGCTCTCCTTAGGCCTACTGTGCTCTCAGGGCCTCCACTTTACATTTGGAATCCCTACTGAACTCCCCAGATCCCCACTGCAT
Organism: Dipus sagitta; assembly: GCA_036346955.1. Lineage (NCBI taxonomy): Eukaryota > Metazoa > Chordata > Mammalia > Rodentia > Dipodidae > Dipus > Dipus sagitta. Next base: position 6,852,295 of record CM070781.1, on the reverse strand, counting down.
CTCAGGGTCCTCACTGTACTCTCAGGATTCCCATTACTTCTCAGAGTCCCCACAGCACTTGCACAATCCCCAGTGGGTCATCACTGTGTTCCTGGGGTCCCCACTGCACTCCCAGGATCTTCACTGTATTCTTGAAGTCTTCAGTGTAGTCAGGAACCTTCTTCCTTCCTAGCCAGCTTTCTCATTGGAGCCTCTCCTACCCCCATCTTAAAGCCACCAGCAAATGTCATGTAACCTGTTACTTCTGCATTGGACTTTTTTTTTTTTTTGCTCCACTATTTTATTTTATTCTATATTTTATTATTTTATGTAAGTATTTTATTGGTCTTTTCAGGGAAGGTTCTCACTCTAGTCTAGGCTGACCTGGAACTCACTCTCAGGGTGTCAGGGCAACCATAAGGTGGCCTCAAACTCAGTGATCCTCCTACCTCTGCCTCCTGAGTACTGGGGTTAAAGGTGTGTGCCACTATACCCAGCTACTTTTTTAAAAATTTTTATTTATTTGAGAAAGAGTGCATGAAAGAGGCAGATACAGCAGAGACAGAATGGATATGCCAGGGCCTCTAGCCACTGCAAACAAACTCTAGATGCATGTGCCACCTTATGCATCTGGCTTTATGTGGGTACTGGGGAATCGAAACTGGGTTCTTTGGCTTTGCAGGAAAGAGCCTTAACCACTAAGCAATCTCTCTAGCCCAACTTTTTAATTTTTACATTAATAAGTATTAAGTCCTGATAGTTTGGAATGAAATCAACAATGAAAGGCTCCTAATGAAAACAGATGCTCCAAGCCCATTTCTTCCCCCTGCCCACCTGTCCCTAGCAGCAGCTTGAGATGCTCTGCTCCATTTCCCAAGATGAAGCCCCTGTGTCATGCCTGGGGTGCCCCGATAGATGCCCCAATCTCAGTCACTCTTTCCAGTCTACAGAGAGAGGCCCTGAGCCCTTAAGGTCTTACAAAGACCCCAGAAAGCCCAGCCATCAAAAAAAAGAAGAGCCAAAAAAAAAAAAAAATAGAGCCTTTTATACAGGGCATAGTAGTGCATGCCTTTAATCCCAGTGCTCAGGAGACAGAAGTACTGTGAATTCAAGGCCAGCCTAGGACTACAGAGTGAGTTCCAGGTCAATCTGGGCTAGAGTGAGAACCTATGTCTAAAAAAACAAAACAGAATAGAGTCTTTCAGTGATGGAGAACCTTCTGCAGAAACTAGATGGAGGTGACCAACCATAGCCCAGCACATCAGGTGCCTTCCTGGCTGTGCCAATTGCTGCTGTACCTGGCACCAAAACAGACCAAGCAACTCACTCTGGGTCAAAACACAGGATGACCAATACAGGGTTATCAACACATTATCTTCATTACAAAGCCCAGCCCGCTGCTGCAGACCCACCTGATCAACATCAGCACCTCTACCTCCTTCTAAGCTGGGTCCCACCTGTACATGTCTTCTGAGGGTGTTGTAGTCACCTTCATGTCGCTGGCACAAATCACCTGACCCAAAGCAGCTTGTGGGAGGAAAGAGTTTATTTTCGCTTACAGACTCAAGGGGAAGCTCCAGGATGGCAGGGGAAAGGATATCATGAGTAGAGACTGGGCATCACCTCTGCCACAGCAGGTGGGACACAGCAACATGAGAGTGAGGCAACTAACACTGGCAAACAGGGGGTTAATAAAAACCTCAAGCCCCCCCCCCCCCCCCGAGTGACATACCTCCTCCAAGCAAGACTCCACCTCCCAAGTTACCATCAGCTGGGAACCAAGCATCCAAAACACACGAGTTTATGGGGGACACCTAATTCAAACCACCACCCAGGGGTAGTACCCATGATCTCCCCCTGCCCTCTTGAGGCATTCCAGGGCCCCCACTGTTCAGAACAGACCAAACTCTCAAGGCTAGCCCCTGAGTGTCTCCAATCTGCCTTGGGCATATGCTCAAGACATGTTTGTAGGATGCTGTAAGCCACACCTGTTTCCTCCCTAGATGATGACAACAGGGACAAAATGTTGAGACTAGAGAGTCAGGAATTCCAATATTGTCAGAACCTAAGATGAAACAAGCAAATGCAGGGTTCCCATTGGGGAAACACTGAAGAGCCCTCATTCAAGAAAAATTGGGAGGGGCTGGAGAGATGACTTAGTGGTTAAGGCACTTGCCTGGGAAGCCAAAAGGACCCAGGTTCAATTCTCCAGAACCCACATAAGCCAGATGCACAAGGTAGCACATGCATCTGGAGTTTGTATGCAGTGGCTAAAGGCCCTGGCGTGCCAATTCTCTCTCTCTCCCTGCCCCCTGTGTGTCTCAAATAAATAAATAAATTTTTAAAAAAGAAAAGAAAAAGTGGGAATAGGCTAGAGAGATGTCGCCTAAGGACCTGAGTTTGATTCCCCAGTACCTATGTATAGCCAGATGCACTAGGTGGCACCTGCATCTGGAGTTTGTTTGCAGTGGCTAGAGACCATTCTCTTTCTCTTTCTCTTTCTCTTTCTCTTTCTCTTTCTCTTTCTCTCCCTCCCTCCCTCCCTCTCCTTCTCTCTGCTAAGTGTAGTGGCACACGCCTTTAATCCTAGTACTCAGGAGGCAGAGGTAAGAGGATCGCTGTGAGTTCAAGGCCAACCTAAGACTACATAGTGAATTCCAGGTCAGCCTGGGCTAGAGTGAGACTCTTCCTCAAAAAAAAAAAAAAAGTAAAAAGAAAAGAAAAGAAAAGAAAAAGAAAAAAGAGAGAGATGAAGAAGAAGGAAGGAAGGAAGACAAGAAAAGAAAAAGTGGGAATGTGTGTGCATGAGCAGGCTTCTGCATGCTGAGGTGGACTCATGCTGCCTGATGCCAAGGGCCACAGCCATGAAACCCTAAGCTGGCCTTGGGCACTTAGGTGAACAAAGGATCTACGAGTCTTCTAACCTGCTCCCGGGAGCTCATTCTGAGTTTCAGGACCCTAATGGATCTGTGTGTTCCTCTGCTGACAGGTATGATAGCCATGAGCTGTAACTTCTCCTTCCTTTTATCTCTTGCCATTTTTCCTGACTGGTTAATTTTAATATCAGGACATACTGCTCCTTGTCTAACTGTATCTTTTCCAAAGTTTGGTACAAGAAGCCAGATTGTCTTCCCGTAACAGCTGCTGATGACATATTCCTGTTCTGTGACTTCCAGGATGGCTTATTCATTTGAAAATTCCTTATTATAAGACCAAGCCAGTAGGAACCTAGTAAAGGAGCAATCCTACTTCTCCTCATGCATCCCCAGATTCATGAGTAGAGAGGTCACCCAGTAAGTCCAACTGTCCTTGAGCACACATGTATCTCACAGGCATGTCTTACAGGGGTGTGCCTTATAAGTGTGGCTCACAGATACATCTCACAGATGTATGTGCCTCACAGGTGCAGCTCACAAATGTTCCTCACAGGTGTGCACCTCATAACTACCTCACCGGTACATCTCACAAGTGTTCTTTACAGGTGTGTACCTCATAACTGCCTCACAGGTACATCTCAAAGGTGTTCTTCACAGGTATAAGGCATTCCTTACAGGTGTACGTCTCACAGGTGCATCTCGCAGGTGTTCTTCACAGGTGTACAGGTTGTTCTTCACAGGTATAAGGCATTCCTTACAGGTGTACATATCACAGGTGCATCTCGCAGGTGGTCCTCACTGGTATGTATCTGAGGTGTCTTATGAGTATGTTTCACAGGTGTACCCCACAGGTATATATTTCTGACTTTGTTGAATTCATCCCATTCAGAGACTCCAGGCATCTCCAGTAGGTATGCAGGAAAGTGAGATGGAGATGGGACAGAATCAATAGTGTGTCTTTGTCGTACATGCACACACAGCTCCCATCATCATGGACTTGGGGACCCTCTGAGAGACCCCTGATGCTCCTGTACCCGCATGCCTGCCGGCTCCAGGGGCAGGCACCACAAGTGCAAGCTGCGTGTGTTAGGGTTAGGGTGAGTGAACTCCCAGCTGAGTTCACACTGTAACCACCACCTATGCCCATGGTTTCCTCCACGCTCTGCACACCTGTATGGCTATCCTGCTCTATACTCACTACCACAGAGGCCTATCTTACTCCAGAGGCAGGTGAGCTCACTGCTTACAGGGCAAGGTGAAGGTTAGGCTAAGGAAAGGAGGACCAGTGTGACTGGGGAAAGGAGAACTGAAGGATAGGGGCACAGGAAGGGGGAAGGAGACTAAGCTAAATGCAGAGCGATGCAGGCTGGGGTGGGGCAAGCTGAGGATTCCACCTCTGGACCTTGTAGGCATTTTCCTCCCATGTAGCCCCAAGAGACCCAGAGACAACACACCTGGCCTACACCATACCATTCCATGACTGAATGCCAGGTAGGTGGTCTGCACCCGTGGCCCAAACTCCAGTGCTACCATGTCTGCCTGCACACCTGCCCCTGCCTATACCCTCTTCCTCAGTCACCAGTCAGAACTCACTGTTTTTAGGAAAAGGGGGTGTGGAGGTTTGTATGTAAAATGTCCCCCTCATAGACTCATGTGTTTGAACACTTCATCCCCAATTGGTGGTGCTATTCGGAAAAGTTATGGAACCTTTAGGAGGTAGCCCTTTGCTGGAGGAAGTATGTCATTGGGAGCGGGCCTTGAGGAGTTATAGCCCAGCTCCATATCCTGTTCTCTCTGCTTCCCAACTCTGGTCAGATGTGATGTGGCCATCCCACCCCATCCTGCTATGCCTTCCTCACCATGATGAAATTTCCCCCTGAACCTGTAAGTTTGGAATCTTTTCAGGCTTTTTTACAGGCTGCTCTGGTCAGGTATTCAGTCACAACAACGAGAAAGTCACTGATACAAGGAGAGACCTCAAAGCAGAGTCCTGAAAGGAAGCTATCTGTAACTGGTGGGTTCCGAGCACTGCTGTGCTCAGCCAGCCTCACTGTGGTGCACAGCTATGTGGTTGGTCAGCCTCTCCAGCCTGGACAACCACAGATGCCAGCACAGAGCCTGAGAGAAGCTTCCCTGGTCTTGTGTGGAGAAAACACCAAGCAGTTCCATACCAAACGCACAAGTCACCTGCTGATGCAGAGAAGTCAGAATCACATGCCTCCTGGTGGAAAGTCTAGTGACACATAGAGAGGCAAAACAAGAAAGCTATGAAGAAATCCCAAGTAGTCCCCTTTTGGAGGTCTGTGGTTTGATTCCTAATCTAGCCTAGGGTGCAGCCCAGAAATCCACTGCATTAAAGGGTCTGCTCTTGCACTTTACTTAATGTTCATACCCATATATTAATACTATTCTCGCTTTTGGTTAGAGGACCACTGGGATGACCCAAAAGGCACCGTAGTGCTGAGAAGACGTGATGGAGGAACGTTCAGCACTAAAACATCTCTATCACACCTTCCAAGGCTCAGGGTCCATTGCAGAAGAGGTGGTGGAAAGAATGTAAGAGCTGAAGGAAGGGTAGGACTGCTTACAATGCAACTGACCAGACAGAAATTGGCCTCAATATCTATGATCTCACAGTGCTTAGCACTACCTTCACAAGACCCTCATAATAGGAGGAAAAGATAATGACATCAAAATAAAAGAGACTAATGGAGAAAGGGAGGGGATATGGTGGAGTGTAGATCTGTGAAGGGGAAAGTGGGGGAGGGACAGGAATTATCATGGTTTATTTTCTGTAAGTATGGAAGCTGTCAATAAAAAGGAAAAAAAGTAAGTAAAAAATGTCTGCTTTTGGACTGGAGAGATTGCTCAGTGGTTAAAGGCACTTGCTTGCAAAGCCTAGCAGCTTGGGTTCAATTACCCAGTACCTACATAAAGCCAGATGCACAAAGGGACACATGCATCTGGAATTTGATTGCAGTGGCAGGAGGCTTGATGTGCCCATTCATTCTCTCCTTTCAAGTAAAATAAAATTAAAAAATAAAATGTCTGCTCTCTTCTGTGAGGTCCTCTGGGCCAGCTCACACCATGGACATAGTGCCTATATCCTCCACCTTTGCACTACTCATAAGCACTGGTATGTGGACGTGCATATTTGCACATTCACGCAATGTGTGCAGAGCTGCAGTCTCCTTTATGCTGAGTGCAAAGGGCTGACCTGTCAAAGGAGCCAAGCAGAAGCAGCATTAAATCCCGTCATTCTCACCCAACCTTCTTTATCATCCCATCAAGACCCACAGAGGCCAAGACCTGAGTGACACCCAAAGAAGATGGCCAAGCTGGCATCTCGATGCACTGATACACAGCTTGAGACACAGGTCTGTAAAACACCCAGGTTCAGTGCCACTGGGGATTGGGCAACACAAACAAATGTGCCTGGGGAGTTGAACCCCAGTGGACTGCTAAGCCATCTCTCTAGCCTATGTTCCTGGAAAGTAAGAAGTAGCATTTCTCTATTCAAGAAAGTCAAAACTGGGCTGGAGAGATGGCTTAGCGGTTAAGGCATTTGCCTGCAATGTCAAAAGATCTGGGTTCAACCTACCAGGACCCACATAAACCAGATGCACAAGGGGGCACATGCATCTGGAATTCCTTTGCGGTGGCTAGAGGCCCTGGCCAATTCTCTGCTCCCCCCTCAAATAAATAAATGAAATATATTTTTAAAAAAAGTAAAAAACACTGCCACCTGCCTGGCTCAGCTAGCACCCTATGCTTGTCACCCACTGGGTTATGTCACCTGAACTCTGACGCCTGGAAAGAGCTATCTAGGAGCAGACAGAGAGACAAGTGGGCCCAGGAGCCTATCAGCTGGTGACATCAAAGAAGAAAATCCTGGCCTTTCAGGAAGCAGCTGTTCAGCACAGGCCCTCATGTCACTGACAACCAAGTGGCTGCTGAGATGGTGTCGCTCCTAAGCTGGTGCCCACCCTAGCAGGTAAACGCTGAGGAGAGACATGAGGAACAACTTCTAAGTAGGGGTGCCAGGACAGTTTGCACAGTTCCGGTGCATCCCACCTGGCCTTGCTCCGCCTGCCTGACGGGACACATAGAGGTCCAGGGCCCACAGTCCTCCCCAGCCTACCTGAGTCCAAGAAGACCAGGGCCTTCCTGTTGCACCCTCTCACATCCTTGGATGTATCCCCAAGCACACAGGGATTACCTAGTTTGAGATTAGGTCTGAGGACCTGTCCTACCAGAAGTCACATGCCTTCCCTCTCTGCTCATGACTTCCGCAATAAGTTTGAGCCCCCAGCCCCCAGCTTTGTCTTCAACCCGTTTCAACTAACCCCATTTTCCCAGAAGGGAAAGAGGTAGAACTTCTGAGGGCGTGGGAAGAGCGAGGACAGCCAACTCTCTGATGTGAGTCAGCCGTCCTCCCCAGGCTCCCTAATCATCACTAAGAAAGACTTTGCTGACACAGGGTTTACAGAGTCCATGTGCCCGCCGTAGCAGTGGCAGCTCCGGGCACGGCAACAGGGACACCATGAGCCTCAGTGAGGAACAGGTGCACAGTTTCCTGGATGGGAACCCCACCTTTGCCCACCAGTATTTTGAGAAGAAGCTGAGCCCTGAAAATGTGGTGGGGGCCTGCGAAGACGGGCGGCTGGTGGACTGTGGCAGCCTGCGCGAGCTGTTTCAGGTGGAGGAGAGTGCGGCGCTGTTCGAGCTGGTGCAGGACATGCAGGAGAGCGTCAACATGGAGCGAGTGGTCTTCAAGGTCCTCAGGCGCCTCTGCACCATCCTGCATGCTGACCGCTGCAGCCTCTTCATGTACCGCCAACGCAACGGCGTAGCCGAGCTCGCCACCCGGCTCTTCAGTGTGCAGCCGGACAGCCTCCTGGAGGACTGCCTGGTCCCTCCCGACTCTGAGATTGTCTTCCCCCTGGACATAGGGGTTGTGGGCCATGTGGCTCAGACCAAGAAGATGGTGAACGTGCCGGATGTCGCAGAGGTAGGTGTGTGCCAGCTGCGTTCCAGAACTGTGCCCTGGCTTGCCTTCCAAAGATCTCCTAGGGGTCTCCTGTGCAGGGCAAGGCTGGTTCCCTACGGAGTTTCCGCAGTTCCCCCCTCCCTGCTCCACCAGCTCCTGATCACAGTGCTCAGTCTCCTACCAGTCCTTCCCAAGACTTGGTTGGTCTTTTGAACCTTCAGTGAAAAGGAGTTCCTGGGGAGCTTTGCAGGACCCTCCCCCCCCCCATCCCTGGCAAATCTTTCCCCATTTGCAGAGCCTCCCAGAAATTCTCCACAAGCTGAAGTTCATGATCAGGCTAGAAGCTAGACAGACTCAGGCTTGCCAAGGCTTCTGCACCTGGGTCTCAAGGCCAGGCCTCCACAGTGTGTGTGCAGGACTGTGAGGCATTCTCAGGCAGCTTGAGGGCTTTGCAGCGGTATTCAACGGCTGTAGCATGAGAAGCCTGCCCTGGGGTGGATGGTCTGAGGTGGACACTGCAGGGATCAGGCCAGGGCTGCTGGAGCAACCAGCAGGAAGGGTAGCTCCAAGTGCCCAGGGACCACACTGCTGCTGGGGGCCTCAAGTCTGAGATCCAGGATGGTGTAGAGGTGGAGTGACAGAGATGCAGGGGCCAGAATAGAAAGACTCTGACAGATCCTTAGCGGAAACTGCTACTCTGGGTGGGATATCACATGGGTCTGGACATCTCAGTGAGGTGTCCATTAGATGTGGGAGGGACAGCAGCAGAGCCGCTCACTCTGGGGAGAGCAGTGGTCATCTGTGTGGTCACCCACACAGATGCCAGGGATTAGGGGACTCCACAGAAGAAGGGTGAGGGGACAGCCTGTTCCTCTCCTGTCTTTCCCTCTTCTATCCTTGAGGGATCCAGGTAGCCTCAGCTCCTGCTGGATTGGCTGCCCACGTCCAGTGGAGGAATCCCAGCCTCTGTGGGGGCTGCCACTGCCCTCATTCCTGGCCTGGCTGAAAGGTTGGGCAGGAGGGTGGCTGCAATCCTCTTAAAGTTATCTGTTATAAACAGGCAGTCACCCAGCGACCTGAATAGAGTAATCTTCAGGATTAGCTTGGTCTTCACTTGGCTTCCTTTTCAAGAAATGGGTCATCCATGAGTCAGATGGGGTACCAGGAATATGAATTAACACCAACACAAGAAACTGTAGAGGGAGTGGGGGGCAGGACACCAACATTCCTGCACTTTCTTTTCCTTCTTTCTTTCCTTCCCCACTGCCTTCACTCCTTCCCCTTCCTCCCTGTACACAGTCTGCAAGCAGTGCCTCACCTCATGCTGCCTTGAGCCTGGCACAGACCCTCCCTTTGCTACAGCCCCCCTGTCTGCACCTGCACTGATGCTGTCACTCAGGATCCATTCAGATTGCAAGACTGGCCTCAGTCATGACCTCAAGCCTGCCCATGTCTCACAGCTCATCCCCAGTCTCTATGGCTGCCTTGATGGCCCAGTAAGCACATTCTTGGTGGGCAGAGGCACATTGCCTCTTCCTGTGATGGCTGTGAAAACTCCAGGCTGGGCCAGGCCTTATGAACCCCAAATTAGAGGAAAAGAGATCAGAGTCAAAATCAGCAAAAGCCAGATTTCCATCAGGTGTGTCAGGACGCTCTGAGCATTGCCGAGAGTGAGCTTCTGGATTCACAGACCTGTTTCCAGGAGTGAGTCTGAGACAAGCAGCCCCTGATTTCCCGGGTCTGCTTGGTGCTCTCCTTGCAGAGGGTGAGCCACATGGTGGCCATTTGTAGACTGCAGTATTGTTTTGCAGTCCTGGAGATCCTTACAAGAAAATGGAACTGATGCAAAGTTTTGTGTACAGGGAGTAGTCATTACACTTGGAAACACGTGAGCCTCATCTCCCCTGTTTTGATTGGGGAAATGACTTCTACCTCACCAAGTAGCTGCGCAGTTAAACCAAACTTCTCCTAGGCATATAAAGCCTAAGCATAGGGAAGACGCTAAGCCCATCTAGACACACCATGAGCACAGGCAGACGGCGGTCATAGGTATGGCCTTGGGCAAGGGTCAACAATTAGAGGAAACTAACTCCATGGGCCCTGAGTGCCCATGTTCCTGGCATAAGGACATTAGACCTGTGAGGGTCCAGCTGTGATGTGAACATGGGCAGCCTGGCTTTCCTATCCACTGCTCCCCAGAGGCCTCTCCAAGAATGTGACTTTGTGGAGGGAGGAGTCTGCTGAGACTCATATTGGACTGCCTGCAAGCGTGATGACAACCTAAAAACAAGTGGAGACAGATTTGCCAGAGAATAATCTTTATATGGGAACAGGAAGGCATTGCAAAAGGAAGTATATATGCCTTGGCAAACTGTGAATGTCTTCAAGGGGGTTAAGGCATGGGGAAGATTTTAAAGACAAATGAAAGAAATTGAGATAAACTACTTACAGCCAACATTCCTTGCCCTTAGGGATAAGAGGCAGTGAGCTGGTGGAGGGGCTCATGCTGGGCAGGTGTTCAGTTCAGAGCATCTTGTCTGAATTATGGCAATCTTAGGGAGGATTGAAGATAAACCATGTGACAGAAATTTATGCATATAGCAAAAAGCATGGATTGTGTGTGCAGGGTGGAAGAAATATTTCTGGGGTCTTGGGAAAGTATTTATCTCAGAGAGGCAAGCCTGAGCCCTCTCCCTTCATTAATCCAGAATCCAACTTTTTCTGTGTCTGATAAGAATGATTTCATCTTGGAATCATTAACTTTCATATTTCCTCATTTTTTTAAAAAAAAAGGGTTTTGGATTAGTTTTTAGGGTTTTTTGTTATTTCACTAATTACAAACTCTAGGAACCTATATAAAGGAAAAGGAAAAATATGTATGGGGATGTTTTAATGAGTTCTTTTTTATGGCTTATTAATAAAATAAAACACTCAATTCCTAAAAAAAACAAAAAGGGTTTTTTATTTTTTTTAAGATTTTATTTTATTTATTTGTTTATTTTGAGAGAGAGAGAGACAGATGGAGAGAATGGGCACATCAGGGCCTCCACCCACTGCAAGTGAACTCCACAGACATTTGTGCCACCCTTGTGCATCTGGCTTTACTGGGTAGTAGGGAGTCAAACCTGGGTCCTTAGGCTTTATAGGCAAGGGCCTTAACCACCAAGTCATCTCTCCAGTCCCCAAAAGTATTTTATTTATTTGCAAGCAATGAGAGAGAGAGAAAATGGGCCTCCAGGGCCTCCAGCCTCTGTAAACAAAGTCCGGATGCATGTGCCACTTTGTGCATCTAACCTTACATGGGTACTAGAGAATCAAACCCTTGTCATTAGGCTTTGTAGACAGGCGCCTTAACTGCTGAGCCATCTCTCCAGCTCCACATTTCCTCCTTTTGATAAAGATCATTCTCCGAAATCATTGCTGATTAACTAACAGGCAGTGAGGTGTAAAGTTCCTTGGTGCTGAGAGGGGTCTGTCCTGGTTGGAAAAAAGAAAATAACAGCTGAAGTTCACGGTCAAGATCCTTTTAGCCAGCAAGGAGGCCAAAAGGTGAATCTCTCAGGACTGGTCCCCTGCATTCTCTCTAAGCTCCATTCTGTCAGGTGCTGGTTATCAGCTTCAGAGCATTGGACCAATATCGTTTTGTTGAACTTGTACACATACTTCACAGATAACTGCGTACAATTTAAAAAGAAGTAATGCACAGTGCTATTAACAGTAATCTGATACCCTTAAACTTTCATGGTTTTAAACCACAAGCCTAGGCTTACAGGTAACCAGCTGAATGAATTAAATGACTACCCCTTTAATCCCAGCACTTAGGAGACAGAGGTAGGAGGATCGCTATGAGTTCGAGGCCAACCTGGGACTACAGAGTGAGTTCCAGTTCAGCCTGGGCTAGAATGAGGCCCTACCTCAAATAGGCCAAAAAAAATTTTTTTAATATATAGATATTTTTTTAAAAAATTAAATTTACATGAAGTAACACAGTTCTCATTTGTAGAGTTCCAGAAATGAACAGCTTATGACCCTAGCTAAACAGTTGTAGTCAAACCTTAGAGAAAGAATTTAGGCTCCAAACCAACCTGCACATTGATAATAAAAAATAGGGAGTAGTGAACAGTTACAATCTGTAACAGATATATTTCATATTTATTTAGATATAATTGTTCTACAGTTATAATGTTTTTTTTGTTTGTTTGTTTGTTTTTCGAGGTAGGGTTTCACTCTAGTCCAGGCTGGCCTAGAATTTACTATGTAGTCTCAGTGTGGCCTCGAACTCACAGTGATCCTCCTACCGCTGCCTCCTGAGTGCTGGGATTAAAGGTGTGTGCCACCACGCCCAGCTATAATGATAATTTTAAAATGGTGAAGGCAGTTTAGTTTTTTCAGATTTGATCTATTTATATAAGTTTAATGAAGAAAGTGATTTGCCCAATAGTAATCTCAGATTTAGGAACCTCAAGGCCAGAAAGTCAAACTGAGGCAGAAACTAGACTTTGCTTGTGGACTATGATCCCCTGGCCCCTGGACTTATTGTTTTAATATTTATTTGCAAGCAGAGAGAGAGAGAAAATGGGCATGCAAGGGCCATTTGCCATTATAAACAAACTCCAGATGCATGTGCCACTTTATGCATCTTGCTGTACATGGGTACTAGGGAATCAAACCCCAGACTGTCAGACTTTGCAAGCAAGTGCCTTTAACTGCTGAGCCATCTCTCCAGCTCATGTCATTTTAATTTTTTCAATGCAAGGCTGAAGCTTCTCAAAGCCAGTATTTTGTATACAATTTAAAATGTGACATCTCAGTCAATGGGGACATTTCCAATTGTATGCTGCTATGAGCAGAACAGATTTTTATTTATATCACACAAAAAAGCCATAAGACCAGAAGAAATAGAACTACCTACAGATTGTTTTTAAATTTTGAAGGAATCAGGTAAGGAAAAAAATTCTTCCGCTATTATTTACAAGAGTATGTGTATCAGACAGCTTCAGGTTCACTGAGATGAACTTCCAGACCAGGCACAGTTACGGAGGAAGGGATATTTATTGAAGCCTACGGATCCAGGGGAAGTTCCATAAATGGCAGAAGAAGCTGGCCTGTCTTCACAGGACAAAGCAGAGACAGAGAGAGAGAGAGAGAAGCACAAACCAAAAGTCAAAAGCCACACAGCACAGCACACTTCAGGAACTCCAGCTAGGCACACTTTGCATATCTTTAGATTGAAATCTGAAACCTACCACCACACCTTAAGATCCACCCAGTGACACTGCCTCCAGCCAGGTGGCTGCTGATGCAAACTACAAACAATAAAGAACTGAATATATTGGGGGCCATCTATTCAAACTACCACATTCCTCCCCTAGCCCCCAATAGATTTATAACCATCACACATTGTAAATTGTACTCAGTTCAATTTCAAAGGTCCCCACAGTCTTGACAAATTTAAGATATTAAGACCTATAAAATCAAACAAGTTAAACACTTCTAACATATAAAGGCACAGAGTAAACATTTTCAACTGGTATAAAGCATGTCAAGGAGAGAGTAAAACAATGCAAACTCAACCACCATCAAACAAACATCAAACGTCTGCAGTTCAAGCCCAATACAACCAAAGACTGACAGTCTCCAGATTTTTCAATTCCACCCCTCCATCTGGGCAGAGTAGCAGGGAACACTTCCATCTCAGGCCAACAATGCGCTCTATGGTAGCGCTTGCATAGTCCTGGTATATCCAAAACATCTTGAGGTCTTCATGCAAACCACGCTCCATCTTCCAAAGGCTCTTTCAGCCTATCAGGGCATCAGGCCCTGCCTCATGCTGCATCTCAGCAGCAGCTCCTGGAACCGTGTGCAATTCACGACCACTCCTTGCATTTTTCATGCATCTGAAGCCAATACCAGGTGTGCAGAACACAGCCATATTCTTAATTAGGGACAAAATAAATCCTAACCTTGAAAAGCAGGTTCCTTCTCCAGTCAACTCTTTCCAAAAGAGTTTGCGTTTCTATGATAGTCTTTCCTCAAGCATCCTTTCCATGGTAAAGCAATTGGACCATCTTCCTTTAAGATTGCTAATGTGTTTGACAATAGCAGATTCAGTAACCTAAAACCAGTCTCAGTGCCTGTAATTTTAATTTGCTTGAGGTTTTCCAGCTTAAAATCTTAAATCTCTCAGTCCAATATCTTTAGCCAAGCACAACAGTCCATTACAAATTTAACCTTGATCAAACTCTCTGGGCCTGGGCAGCAGGACGCAGCCAGCCCTTATGCCAGTAGCCCAGTTCCAACAAAGTCCTCTGCAGTCTTTCCTTCCCCTTAGAAAGCTCATAAGCCAAGCGTCGAAGTTCAATATTGTCTACACTTAGAATTCTCAAACTCTCATCATAATAGTCCATAAAACTTGGTTTACCCCTCCAGAAGGCATCTTCATTTGCAAGCACCAAGTCCATGCCCATTCCTCCAAAACAAAGGTTCCAAAAGATCAACATCCACATGGTCAGGTTCATCTCAGCCCACTCCTTGGTACCAAGTTCTGTAGCAGACAGCTTCAGGTTCACTGAGATGAACTTCCAGACCAGGCACAGTTACGGAGGAAGGGATATTTATTGAAGCCTACGGATCCAGGGGAAGTTCCATAAATGGCAGAAGAAGCTGGCCTGCCTTCACAGGACAAAGCAGAGACAGAGAGAGAGAGAGAGAAGCACAAACCAAAAGTCAAAAGCCACACAGCACAGCAGACTTCAGGAACTCCAGCTAGGCACACTTTGCATATCTTTAGATTGAAATCTGAAACCCACCACCACACCTTAAGATCCACCCAGTGACACTGCCTCCAGCCAGGTGGCTGCAGATGCAAACTACAAACAATAAAGAACTGAATATATTGGGGGCCATCTATTCAAACTACCACAGTATGTTTTGGCCTTGGGGAGATGGCTCAGTGGTTAAAGAAGCTTGCTTGCAAATCCTGATGGCCTGGGTTCAACTCCCCAGTACCCACTTAAAGTGGGAGTTTCTTTGCAGTGGCATTAGGACCTAGTGGGCCCATTCTTGTTCTCTCTTTCTCTCTCTCCCTTTGCTTGCAAATAATAAAACAAAAAAAAATTTTTTTAAGTATGTTTCGTTGGTCATGGTGTTGTGCCAAGTCCCCTGACCAGGAGCCAAGACCCCCAGTCACCCAGGAGTCACCCAGAGAACCGCCACAGAAGCCGAGACACTCGAATGTAAAAGCAACAGGTTTCTTTATTGAAAGCCTAGGCCTGGGCTCTGTCCACACAGTCCAGCACAGCAGTAGTGAGGGAGAGAGCGCCTTTCTTTTGGGCAAAGGGGTTCATATAGGAATTCGAACAAAGAAGTAGGGGATAGATACATGATTGGTTGCTTTAAACAGTTCTGATTGGCTTGGGGTTTCGGTGGGCAAAGTTGGGGGCAGGAGCTAGGGGCACTCCAGGCAGATGAGGTAATCTCCATTGTGATCGGCTAAGCAAGCAGTGGTACATTATGACTTTTGAAATGATAGGTTTCTTATCTAAGCAGGTGGTCGGAGGCTGGAGCCCCTGCAGTGGAGTGTTTCTGGATTGCCCTTGAAGTGGAGATTCCTCAGAAACTTTAGGGGGAAAGGCAGCAATTGAGCAAGCAAGCAAAGTTTACAGAAGCAAAGGTCAGCACATTAGCCAGCTAGTTCTCTAACTAAGTCAGGCCTGGGTCTTTTTACTTAAAATGGTTATATTTGGTCTCTCAATGGAGGTGCACGCCTTTAATCCCAGCACTTGGGAGGCAGAGGTAGGAGAATTGCCATGAGTTCAAGGCTGTTCTGAGACTGCATAGTGAATTCCAGGTTAGGCTGGGCTACAGCAAGACCCTGCCTTGAAAAACCACACACACACACACACACACACACACACACACACACACACAAAATGTATGTTTCACCAAACTGCTTCAAGCTACAAGCAGATTTAAATGTAGTTTTCTTAAATCTAGATGAGAAAAATATTTAAGTAAAGAACCAAAATTGTTTCTAATAACAGATATAAAATCCCATAGATTGCATCAGTTTATTTGGCCTCCTGACTGTGGTTCTGTGATCACGCAATTTTCTTTCATGAGATTTACTCTTCATAGACCTGTGGTCTGCTTTAGCCTTTAGTTTTGCCAAAGAAAAATTCTTTCTCACATAGAAAGTTATTATACTCTTATATCCTTTGCATATGGAACTATATATGACTGATTTTATTTATTTATTTACTTATTTGAGAGAGAGAGAGAGAGAGAGAGAGGCAGATAGAGAGAATCTCTAGAAAGAGAGAGTGAGAGAATTAGGTGTGCCAGGGCCTTTAGCCACTGCAACTGAACTCCAGACACATGTACCACCTTGTACATCTGGCTCACATGGGTACTGGGGAATTGAACCTGGGTCATTAGGCTTCACAGGTAACTGCTAAGCCATCTCTCCAATCCTGACTAATTTTTTTTTAATTTTAGGTTCCTTTTTTTAAACTAACTGTCTTCTATGTGCCCATAGTTTATGAGACATATTTTAGAATATCTCTTTTTTGTGTCTTGTTTCTTTTTGGGGGTTTTGTTATTGTTGTTTGTTTGCTTTTTGCTTTTTAAAAAGTTTATTTATTTTTGCCAGGAACAACAATGGGCTTGGGCCTGGCTTACGACCTACACTGTCCCGGTTGATGCTTTGACCTGGACCTCTGGCACTCTGGACTGGTTCTGTTCTCGTTCGTGGCCCAGTGTAACTCGTGTACAATAAATCACCTCTTTCACTGTCGCAGCTGGAGAATCAAAACCAAAAAGAAATTATCTATTTATGTATTCATTCTATTAAATGAGAGAGATAGCATGGCCATACAAGGGCCTCTTGCTATTATAAAAAGAAAATCTCCAGACACCATGTACCACATTGTGCACCTGGCTTTACATGAGCACTCAGGAATTGAGGCTGGGCTGGCAGACTTTGCAAGCAAGTGCTTTTGATCACTGAGCAATCCCTCAGCCCCTGGTTTTTGCTTTTTAAAAAATATTTTTATTTATTTATCTGCAAGGATGAGCAATCTCTCCAGCCCTGTTTTTTGCTTTTTTGTTTTTTGGTTTTTCGAGGTAGGGTTTCACTCTAGCTCAGGCTGGCCTGGAATTTACTATGTAATCTCAGGGTGGCCTCAAACTCACAGTGATCCTCCTACCTCTGCCTCCCAAGTGCTGCAATTAAAGGCATGCACCACCACACCCAGCTCTGTTTTTTGCTTTTTAAAAAATTATTGTTTTCTTCTTCTGTTTCCCTCATCCTACCCCATTTCCACTGAGCCCCTTCTTCTGTTCAGCTAGTCCCTCTTCTATTTTGATGTCAATTTTTTGCTCTCTTCTATCACCTAGAACATATTTATGGTGCCAATATTATGCAAGTCCTGTGCAGGTAATGAGGGTCACTGATGAGGTCATGAATATAAGATCTACTTTGTGTCTAGGAGACAGCATTCCAAAGCACTCCTCCCCACCCTCTGGCTCTTACATTCTTTCCACCACCTCTTCTATAATGATCCCTGAGCCTTGCAAGGTGTGATAGAGATGTCTCATTTAGTGTTGAACACTCAACTGTCATTTCTTTTCGATGCATTGACAAGTTTTGAGTTACCCAGTAGTTACTATCATCTGAAAAGAGAAGCTTCTTAACCAAAAGTGGGATATGTGAGCATAAACAAAACTTAGTGAGTATAATCTATCCATTTAGCCAAACAGCAGTTAGTAGCTTCCCCTGTTGGGCTTATAACCTTCCCAGCAATAAGCTCTTGACCAGGTTTTCAGTACCAAGCATGAATTCATTCCCTTGGAGCAGGCTTCAAATCCAACCAGAGATACCCTATAACAGGCATGCCACTTGCACTAGTGGGCACATCTTGCCTGCTGGCCACTTGTGTAGCTTGCAGGGTTTGTTGCTGGTTAAGACTGTTGATGACTTTTTTCTCACAGTCTGCGTACCACTTTCTAGAACTATGACTGCTAGCCAGCAGGGAGGAGGCTTCCAGTTCAGTTCCAGCTTGATTTTTCAGTGTCTTACAACTGAAGTATTTGGTGTCTTCAGCAACAGGATCTTACCATCTAGTTCTTGTAGGCACCCAAGAGCCTAGGAAATAGCCTCTATTATTTGGGGGGCACTAGGGGTCTCTCTAGCCAACAATTCACTGGAAGGTATCCCTGGCACTGGGATTTTCCTATAACAACCTATGGCTTCTGGGCACAGCATTATCCACTCTCAGAAGTTACTTCTGCCCAAACTTTCTTGTTTTAAAAAAATTATACATATTTGGGGGGAGCTGAAGAGGCAGTTCAGTGGTTAAAGCACTTGCCTGCGAAGCCTAAGGACCTAGGTCAATTCCCCAGGACCCACGAAAGCCAGATGCACAAGATGGCGCATGCATCTGGAGTTCATTTGCAGTGGCTGGAGGCCCTGGCATGCCCATTCTCTCTCTCTCTCTGCCTCTTCTTCACTCTCAATCTCTCCTTCTCTAAATAAATAAATAAATATTTTAAAAGATATTTTAATTAGCTAATAAAGAAGTAGGTTTCCATATGACTTATTCATAACATCTTTAGTTTTTTGAATATTTTTATTTTTATTTGAGAGAAAGAGACAGACAGAGGGAGAGGGAGAAAAAAGGAGAATGGGCCACTGCAAACGAACTCAAGACACATGTACCACTTTGTGCATCCGGCTTACATGCATCTTGGGGAATTGAACCTGGGTTCTTTGGCTTTGTAGGCAAGCACCTTAACCATTAAACCATCTCTCCAGCCCTCAGAAGAGCTGTAGTTTTGATTAACCCTCCTCCCACCCTCCTCTCCTCTATCCCTATTTTACAATTTATAGAAATATGTTTCTTCATGCAGAAATTAATGCATCAATATTTTAAGTTACCCTGGAGTGACTTGGACATTGCATGACTATTAATTCAATACAAGTTAACTTAAAGTTTTTGTAGTAGGGTCTCACTCTAGCCCAGGCTACCCTGGAATTCACTTTGTAGCCCAAGTAGACCTCAAACTCATGGAGATCCTTCTGCCTCAGCCTCCTAAGTGCTAAGATTAAAGGTGTGTGCCACCACATCTGGCTGATTAATTTGTAATTACAAATTACATTAAATGTTCATTTATGGGGCTGGAGAGATGGCTCACCCATTAAAGGCTTTTGCTTACAAAGCCTAAATGGCCTGGGTTTGATTCCCCAGTACACATGTAAAGCCAGACACACAAAGTGGCTCATGTATCTGGAGTTCATTTGCAGTGGCAAGAGGTCCTGGTGTGCTCATTTTCTCTCATTCTCATCCTCTCTCCACACCTCTCTCTGCTTGCAAATAGATAAATAAATAAATATGTAAATGTTCATTTATAAGCACTTATCACATTTATATTTACCTAATGTACTTATTTATGTTTAGCTATCAAACCAAAATTGCTTATGAAAACTGAGACATCAGGCTAGCATATGCTTCATCCTAAATTATTTTTCTGTCAAAGAAAAGCCCCAAGGGCTGGAGAAATGGCTTAGCGGTTAAGCGCTTGCCTGTGAAGCCTAAGGACTCCGGTTCGAGGCTCGATTCCCCAGGACCCACGTTAGCGAGATGCACAAGGGGGCGCACGCGTCTGGAGTTCGTTTGCAGTGGCTGGAAGCCCTGTCGTGCCCATTTTCTCTCTTCCTCTCTCTCTCTCTCCCTCTCTCGCTCTCACTCTCAAATAAATAAATAAAGCTAAACCAAAAAAAAAAAAAATTAAAGAAAAGCCCCAAGAGTCAAGTTGCCCTGGTACCCAAGAGCAATGGACATAATTGTATCCTTTTTTTTTTTTTTTTTTTTTTTTTTTTTTTTTTTTTGGTTTTTCAAAGTATGGTCTTGCTGTAGCCCAAGCCGACCTGGAACTCACTATGTAGTCTCAGGGTGGCCTCAAACACACAGCGATCCTCCTACCTGTGCCTCACAAGTGCTGGGATTAAAGGCGTGCACCACCACATCTAACCATAATTGAACTGTTATGTGCACATGAATTGTTGGTTGGCACTCCCATTTCTGTGATCTTAAACATTTAACAAAAAAAAAGTGGGGTCTGTATCATGCTTAATGTTGACAACTGAAAATATATTAGCTTTAGTTAAGGCAATTATATTAGCCTTGTCTGTCAAAGAACTGAGCAGAGCTGGAGAGATGGCTAAGTGGTTAAAGGTGCTTGCTTACAGAGCCTGAAGGCCTGGGTTCATTTCCCCAGTACCCACATAAAGTCAGATGCTCTCCTGTGTGTCGTCCTCTTTCTCTGTTTCCCTCAAATTAATAAAAGATGTTTTATTTTTATTTTTTTGATTTTTCAAGGTAGTGTCTCACTCTATCCCAGGCTGACCTAGAATTCACTATGTAGTCTCAGTGTGGCCTCAAACTCATGGTGATCCTCCTACCTCTGCTTCCCGAGTGCTGGGATTAAAGGCATGCGCCACCATGCCCAGCTATAAAAATGTTTTTATTTAACTTTTTTTTTTTCCTCATGGCATGGTCTTGCTCTATCTCAGGCTGACCTGGAATTAACTATGTAGTGTCAGAGTGGCCTCAAACTCACAGTGATGCTCCTGCCTCTGCCTCCCGAGTGCTGGGATTAAAGGCGCGCACCACCACGCCTGGCTCTATAAAAATGTTTTTAATGCTAATTATTATCATTTTAAAATAAAAAACTGAACAAATAGATACTTTTATGTTTTAAGGACTCTGTATGAAACCTGTGCCCAGCAGCAAACCTGTATGCTGACATCTTGTTTCTATGTTATTAAGAAATTAAAAGTCTATTTATGAAAGATATATTTAAGTCATATGAATAAAAAACATTTGGATTAACTAATACATATTTTTAGCAAGCTTAGGTTTATTTAGTTACGAGCACCCATTTATCTCTAAGCCAATTAAAAATACAGCTCCCAAAGGCTAAGGAGACGGCTTAGTGGAGAGAGTGAAGATACCATGTAAAAAGGCGGAAGCCATGGCAGGCTTCTGTAATCCCAGCATGCTAGTGCCCATGGGGAGATGGGCGGTGGAGACAGGAGGATTGCCCAGAGAGCCTGTGGCAAGCTCAGTAAAGAACAGCAGAGTGAGAATGCAGAAGAGAAACCCTACCTCACACACGTTTGACAGCTGAGGACTGACCCGAAAGTGGTCTTCTAACATCTATATGCATACTTTCACATGTGCATACCTGCCCTCACACACATACAACATGCAAATGTGTATGTACACACACACAAAAAATTTTTTTTGAATATTTTAAAAACTCTACTTCATAGCCGGGCATGGTGGTGCACGCCTTTAATCCCAGCACTCGGAAGGCAGAGGTAGGAGGATCACTCTGAGTTTGAGGCCACCCTGAGAATTCAGAGTGAATTCCAGGTCAGCCTGGGCTAGAATGAAACCCTGCCTTGAAAAACCAAAAAAAAAAAAAAAAAAATCTACTTCTTGGGGCTGCAAAAATGGCTCAGTGGGTAAAAGCACTTGCTATACATGCATGCAAACCTAAGGTCAAGCTCCAGCACCCACATAAAAAGCTGAGCATGGGGCTGGAGAGATGCCTTAGTGGTTAAGGTGCATGCCTGTGAAGCCTAAGGACCCATGTTCAGTTCTCCAGGCCCCACGTAAGCCAGACGCACATAGTGGCACATGCTTCTGGAGTTCGTTTGCAGTGGCTAAAGGTCCTGGCGTACCCATTCTCCCTCTATCCCTCTCTCTGTCTCTAATAAATAAATAAAAATGAATCTTTAGGGCTGGAGAGATGGCTTAGTGGTTAAGGCGTTTGCTTGCAAAACCAAAGGATCCTGGTTCAATTCTCCAGGACCCACATAAGGCAGATACACAAGGGGGAGTGTGTGTCTGGAGTTCTTTGCAATGGCTGGAAGCCCTGGCATGCCCATTCTCTCTCTCCCTCTCTCTTTCAAGTAAATAAATAAAATATATTTTTTAAAAATAAGTCTTTTTTAAAAAAAAAAAAAGCTGAGCATGACTATGCATGCCTGTCATCCATAATTGAATAGGGTAGAGACAGGAGGATCACTGGTGCTCCCTGCTCATCCAATCTAAACAAAAATTGTGAAGTTTAGCCAGGCATGGTGGCGCACGCCTTTAATCCCAGCACTAGGGAGACAAAAGTACAAGGATCACCATGAGTTCAAGGCTAGCCTGGAACTACAGAGGAAGTTACAGGTTAGCCTGGGCTACAGTGAGACCCTACTTAAAAAATGTGATACTGCAGATTCAATGAGAGACTCTGTCTCCAGGAAATAAGGTAGAAGACTGATAGAGGACACACATACTCTACATACACACACACCAAAAAAAAAAAAAAAATCCAGGTCATACAAATCCATGATAGAAAAATCTGTTTTCACACACACACACACACGACAAAAGCACACAAACAGAAATAGAGTCCATATAGTTTTCATTTAAAATTTAAAAACCTAGCCGGGCGTGGTGGCGCACGCCTTTAATCCCAGCACTTGGGAGGCAGAGGTAAGAGGATCGCCATGAGTTCAAGGCCACCCTGAGACTACATACTGAATTCCAGGTCAGCCTGGACTAGAGTGAGACCTTACCTCGAAAAACTGAAAAAAAAAAAAATTAAAATTAAAAAGCTAATTCTTTTTTAAAAAAATATTTACTATTTACAAGAGAGAGAGAGAAAGAATGGGCACATCAGGGCCTCTTGACACTGCAGCAAACTCCAGATGCATGTGCCACTTTCTGTGTCTGGTTTACGTGGGTACTGGGTAATCAGACCAGGGTTGGCAGACTTTGTAAGCAAATGTCTTTAACCACTGAGCCATCTCCCCAAACCAATGCTCGCTTTCTTTTTTTTTTTTTTTTTTAGTATTTTTATTTATTTATTTGCAAGCAGAGAGAGATAGAAGAGAGACAGACAGAGAAAATGGACAATCCAGGGTCTCCAGCCACTGCAAATGGACTCCAGATGCATACGCCACTTTGTGCATCTGGCTTTATGTGGGTACTGGGGAATTGAACTTGGGAACTCAGGTCATTAGGCTTTGTAGGACAATGCCTTAAGTTCTGAGCCATCTCTCTAGCTCCCAAGGCTCTTTCTTTTAACTGGGCATTACAGAGAGAGATCTGAGAGACTGTGGTAGAACTGCTGGCTTCAGTAATGTTGCTTATTCACAAATCTCGGTGCTAGGGGATATCTCCTTTTTTGACCCTGGCGGGGTCCAGAAGTTAAGCATAAGCAGCAGGTGATGGAGAGGAAAGCAGAGCACAGGCTTCACATGACATGGAACCCTAATTTGGAAATGAAGACCCCAAAGAAGTAGGGTTGGTGACAACAAATGGAGCAGATAAGAATGGCGAGTGAAGATGGGATAATGCAAGGTAGTGTAAGACAGGTTTGCTCTGCACCTTTTGTCCTTGAGGTGGGCTGCAGATCCCACCTGCGGCAGGGCCTGTCTCTTACATGGGAACTTGACTGGGTGGTTTTAAGAAATGGCACGCACCATTTTGACTTTACTTCAATGGTAAATATATCCAAAGAGCAAATTTTTAAAAATTTTAAATCCTGAGTATGGGATTAAAGGTATGCACCACCATGCTTAGCAGAGAGGGAGAGAGAGAATAGGCACACCAGGGCCTCTAGTCACTGCAAATGAACTCCAGATGCATGTGTCACTTTTTTCATCTGGCTTTACATGGGTCCTGAGAAACTGATCCTGAGTCATTAGGCTTTGCAGGCAAGTGCATAAACTGTTGAGCCATCTCTTCAGCCTCCAAAGAGCAAATTTTGGCTTTCTTGTGTCCCACCGAATGTGGTAGACAGTTCATGCTGACTGCTAAACCCAGCAGCTATGAGGAATATTTTTGGCCTCTGAGTAGTACAGACTGGAAGAAGGGAGGAGAGAGAGTTCTTCAACACACAGTGTTTGAATTATAAGAAAAGGATTGGGACTTTGCATGGTTCTCACAGTGGCACTTCTGTCCTTCGTGTCATGTTCCATTAAAAATGGGTAAGAAGGAGCTGGAGAAATGGCTTAGTAGTTACGGCATTTGCTTGTGAAACCAAAGGACCCAGGTTCGATTCCGCAGGACCCACATAAGCCAGATGCACAAGGTGGCACATGCGTCTGGAGTTCATTTGCAGTGGCTGAAGGCCCTGGCATGCCCATTTTTTCTCTCTCTCTCTCTCTCAAATAAAATAAGTTTTTTAAAAAATGGGTAAGAGTTGGGCATGGTGGCGCATGCCTTTAATCCCAGCACTTGGGAGGTAGAGGTAGGAGGATCACTGTAAATTCGAGGCCACCCTGAGACTACATAGTGAATTCCAGGTCAGCCTGAGCTAGAGCGAGACCCTGCCTCAAAAAAAAAAAAAAAAAGGCTGGAGGATGGCTTAGCAGTTAAGGCATTTGTCTGCAAAGCCAAAGGACCCAGGTTTGATTCCCAGGACCCACGCTAGCCAGATGCACAAGCGGGCACACACGTCTGGAGTTCGTTTGCAATGGCTGGAGGCCCTGGCATATCCATTCTCTCTCTCTCTTTCTCCATCTTTCTCTCTCAAATAAATAAACAAAAATAAAATAATTTTTTTAAAAATGGGTAAGGGCTGGAGAGATGGCTCAGTGATTAAGGCACTTGCCTGCAAAGCCTAATGACCTGGATTTGATTCCCCAGTACCCACGTAAAGCCATATGCACAAAGTGGCTAATGTATCTGAAGTTTGTTTGCAGTGGCTACAAGCCCTAGCAACACATTCATATTCATTCATTCATTTTCTCTCTCTCTCTCTCTCTCTCTCTCTCTCTCTCTCTCTCTCCTTACAAATAAATTTAATTTTTTTTTAAAAAAATGCATAAGGGGCTGGAGAGATGGCTTAGCGGTTAAGCGCTTGCCTGTGAAGCCTAAGGACCCTGATTCGAGGCTCGATTCTCCAGGACCCACGTTAGCCAGATGCACAAGGGGGCGCACGCATCTGGAGTTCGTTTACAGTGGCTGGAAGCCCTGGCGCACCCATTCTCTCTCTGTCTCTCTATGTGCCTCTTCCTCTCTCTGTCACTCTCAAATAAATAAATAAAAATGAACAACAACAAAAAAAAAAGAATTTAAAAAAAATGCATAAGAAGGGCTGGAGGGATGGCTTAGCAGTAAGGCTCTCTCCTGCAAAGCTAAAAGGACCCAGGTTCAATTCCCAGCACCCACGTAAGCCAAATGCATGAGGTGGCACATGTGTCTGTAATTCGTATGCAGTGGCTAGAGACCCTGGCACACCCAGCCCCCCGCTCTCTCTCTGTCCCAAATAAATAAATAAATAATTTTTTTTTAATTAGTAAGAAGCAGGACGTGATGGCACACATCTTTAATTCCAGCACTTGGAAGGCAGAGGTAGGAGCATCACTGGGAGTTTGAGGCCAGTCTGGGCCTACAGAATGAGTGCCAGGTCAGTCTGGGCTAGAGTGAGACCTTACCTTAAAAAAAAAAAAAAAAAAAAAAGACAACTATGGGAGCAGTTGAGAGTTCAACAAAAAGTGTAGAAAATGCCGCCCAAACGGGAAAGCAGTTCTGGCAAAGGGGGGAAAGGGTTGGAGCCTGTAGGAGTGACAATGACAGAAGGTTCAGGGCCCAAAAGGTGGTGGCGATGCAGTAAAGGCCAGATACATTCTATGTGAAAAACACAGCAAAACCATGGAGGCCATGGAAAAGTTAAAGTCTGGAATGAGATTCAGTGAAGTGGCCACACAGTATAGTGAAGATAAAGCCAGGCCAGGGGGTGGGGGTTGGTGCAGGCAGCGACTTGGGTTGGATGACCAGAGGGTCCATGGTAGGACCATTTCAAGAAGCGGCATTTGCCTTGACTGTAAGCAGGATGGATAAGCCTGTGTTTACAGATCCACCAGTTAAGACAAAATTTGGATATCATATTATTATGGTTGAAGGGAGAAAATAAATGTATGAAATACTGAAAAAAAATGTGTAAGAAGCCAGGCATGGTGTCACATACTTTTAATTCCAGCTCTCAGGAAGCTGAAGTAGGAGGACTGCTGTAAGTCTGGGGGCAGCTTGGGCTACAGAGTAAGTTCCAGGGCTAGAGTGATGGCTCAGCAGTTAAAGACACTTGTTTGCAGTTGAGTTCCAGGTCAGCCTGAGCTAGAGAGAGACCCTGCTTCAAAAAAAAGTAACAGGGCAGGAGAGATAGCTCAGTGGTTAAAGGTGCTTGCTTACAAAGCCTGTCAGCCTGGGTATGATTCCCCAGTACCCACATAAAGCCAGATACACAAAATGGTGCATGCATCTGAGTTCATTTGCAGTGGCAAGAGGCCCTAGTGTTCTCTCTCTCTCTCTCTCTCTCCTCTCTCTCCCTGAAATAAATAAATAAATTATGTAAAAGCAAGCAAACAAACAAACAGAGAAGGATGAATGAAATGGGTGTAATGTTGCACACCTTTAATCCCAGCATTTGAGAGGCAGAAGTAGGTGGATCACTATGAGTTCAAGGCCACCCTGAGACTACATAGTGAATTCCAGGCCAACCTGGGCTAGAGAACAAGACCCTACCTTGAAAAAATAAATTTAAGCACTGGAGAGATGGCTTAGTGGTTAAGTGCTTGCCTGTGAAGCCTAAGGACCCTGGTTCAAGGCTCAATTCCCCAGGGCCCACGTTAGCCAGATGCACAAGGGGGCGCACGCATCTGGAGTTCGTTTGCAGTGGCTGGAGGCCCTGGCGCGTCCATTCTCTCTCTCTTTCTCTATCTGTCTCTTTCTCTGTCTGTCGCTCTCAAATAAATAAATAAAAATAAACAAAAAATTTAAAAAGTATTTTAAAAAAGCATGAATGAACTGAGCTAGTGTTCTGGGAAGGCTGCACCAGCCACCACACCACAGCTAATTATTTACATGTAAACAACCAAAATAAAAGGGTCCCAATTTCAAACTGGGTGTGCAGAAAAACCATCCTTCAAGGCTAGAGATGGCTCAGCGGTTAAAGTGCTTGCCTACAAAGCCTATGTTTGATTCCCCAGTACCCATGTAAAGCCAAATACACTAAGTGGTATATGTATCTGAAATCTGTTTGCCATGGCAAGAGGCCCTGGCACACCCATTCTCTCTCTCTCTCTCTCTCTCTCTCTCTCTCTCTCTCTCTCTCTCTCCCTCTCTCCCTCCTCTCCCTCCTCTCCCTCCTCTCCCTCCTCTCCCTCCTTCTCTGCCAGATAAATAAATATTTTTAAAACATCCATTAAGGCATACAGAACCTGTGTGAGCCTAGGTCCGAGTACACCAAGACAATGTTTTTACATAGTGGGGGCCTGCTAGCAATGACAGAATTCTTCTATAGTCCTCAAAGGAATACAAAGTTCTTTACTCAGGATAGCCTTATCCAACCCAGCTCCCAAATTCAGCAGGGAACCTCTATCAATGAAGGGGGATCCTGGGAGAAGGGCCAGCCAGGATGGGTACAGGGATCTGTTTTGGCCCTTGCTAGGCTGTAGGAGCCACCAGGTCCTTCCAAGAGGGTCTTGCAGCTGGCCCCATTTTTTGGATATGTCAACCTAAATGATACTTGGAGATTCTCCAGAGAATATTTATTTGGAATGAGTAAGAGAACCACAGTGTGAATACATGTGTCAAACCTAACATGTTCTAGGATATTGAAGCAAGGCAAAGATTTTAAAGACAGGGAAGTTCACATAGCTTCTTGGTTACAAAGTTCCTTGATCTTGGGGATCAGAGACAGGAGCTAGCATCTACTCCTTGGTGTGTATCCTTGAACTGGGCATGTGTTCTGCCTAGATTATTGTCCTTAAATTCTTCAGTCTTAAAGAATGGCAAAGCTGGGGCTGGAGAGATGGCTTAGTGGTTAAGGTGCTTGCTTTCAAAGCCTAATGATGCCAAGTGTGGTGGCACATGCCTTTAATCCCAGTACTTGGGAGGCAGGGGTAGGAGGATCGCTGTGAGTTCGGGGCCAGCCTGAGACTACATAGTGAATTCCAGGTCAGCCTGGGCTAGAGCAAGAAGACCCTACCTCAAAACAAAACAAACAAAAATAAAAGCCTAATGACCCAGGTTCAATTTCCCAGTACCCACGTAAAGTCAGATGCATAAGGTGGCACAATGTGTCTGGAGTTTGTTTGCAGTGGCTAGAGGCTCTGCAGTGCCCATCCTCCCCCCCCATCTCCTTTTTCTCATAAATAAATAAAATAATTTTAAAATATTTATTTATTTATTTATCTGCAAGCAGAGAGAAATAGAGGGAAGAGAGAGAGACAGACAGAATGGGCATGCCAGGGCCTCCAACCACTGAAAATGAACTCCGGATTCATGTGCCACTTTGTGCATCTGGCTCTACATGGGTACTGGGGAATTGAACCCAAGTTGTTTGTTAGGTTTTGCAGGCAGGCACTTTAACCACTGAGCGATCCCTCTCTAGCCCCAAATAAAATATTTTTTAAAATGGCAAAGCTTAATTTTATTACATAAATCTGTGCAATAGAGTAAGACCATCAAAGCCTAAGGTAGGTATAGGAGAGACTTTCTGGGGTTTGCCTGCAAAGCCTAACAAGCCAAGTTCAGTTCCTCAGTACCCATGTACAGCCAGATGCACAAATAGGTGCATGCACTGGAGTTTGTTTGCAGCAGCTGGAGGCCCTGGTTCTCCCAGTCTCTCTGTCTGTCTCTCTTCTCTCTATCTCTCTCTGCTTGCAAAGAAATAAATAAGAATTTTTTAAAGTCCCTGGGAAAGTGCTTATCCCAGGCAGTCAGGTGCCCTCACCCTCCTGTTCTCTTACTTCTCAGTTCTTGCTTTGCCAGGTCAAGATGATTGATTTATCCTGGCACCAGTGACCTCCACAACAAGCAAATGGTGTGTGGCTAAGTGTGTAGGTGAATGTGAGTGAGAGGGTAGGTAGGTAGGTGAGGAGATGAGTATGTGAGCAGGAATGGGTGGGTGAGTGGACGTGTGGGCAAATGGGGGAGTGCATCAGGGACGCAGTTACCTGCTTGGCTATGAGGAAGTCACCACACATCGTGATACCAGGACAGTGGGTTGAACGGCTCTGGAAGGCTCAGGGAATGATGAGGCTGAGTCATGGCACAGCTCCCTAACCTTGGAACAGGTGTCAGACCCAGGCTTGGGGTGTCCAGGGGTATCTGTATCCTATCCTCACTCAAAAAACTTGGAGCCAGCTGGGCTTGGTGGTGCACGCCTTTAATCCCAGCACTAAGAAGGCAGAGGTAAAAGGATCACCGTGAGTTCAAGGCCACCCTGAGACTACAGAGTGAATTCCAGGTCAGCCTGGGCTAAAGTGAGACCGTACCTTGAAAAACCAAAAAAAGAAAAAACCTTGGATCCCTGGTTTTTCACATAACCTAACCCTCACCTGTCCCTCCAGACATCACAAAAGCAGCCTGACTTGACTCAGGCACCAGAGCTTCCTGGGCCTGTCTTTAGCAACTTCTCACTAGAGCACTTTGTGTCCAAGAAGTCAGGCTGGACTCAGCCTCATGCACAAGCTGTATTGGGGTCTAAGTGCAACAGATATGATGGGTTCACAGCTGGCAAACCAAATCCAGCAAACACGTCCACTCAGTGAAAGAGAGAAGCGCTGGGGTGTGGATAAATGATGGAGCCCTTGCCTAGTATGCAAGAGGCCCCTGGACCCTGTCCCCAGCATTGCAAGAGTGCAGATAGTTTTATTGCTCAAAGCAAGTAAAGGAAGATGGGGGTGACTGCTAAAACAGTGTTTCTGGAATGAGGGGCTCTGCTGGGGATACTGCATGTTCCTGTTGAAAAGACTCCACCACTTGCTGAGGCAACACATCTCTGAGCAGTCTGATCCAGCTCAAGATTATGCACATCAGAGTGGGTGGGAATGGCTCTGGGGTGGAGAATCTGTCATTATAATGACATGATAGTAAGCAAAGTTCACTTTGAGTTCCCTAAAAGGTAGGTTGGTGGCCTTGACTGGTTTAACCTTGTTCTGAGTCACCAGGATCTACAGAGTGAGTTCCAGGTCAACCTGGCTAGAGTGATTCTTTACCTTGAAGAAATCCAAATCAGGAAAAAAAAAAAAAAATGTGTAAGAAGCTAGGCATAATGGTGACACCTTTTCTTATTTTTTTGGTTTTTCGAGGTAGGGTCTCACTCTAGCCCAGGCTGACCTGGAATTCACTATGGAGTCTCAGGGTGGCCTCGAACTCACGGCAATCCTCCTACCTCTGCCTCCCGAGTGCTGGGATTAAAGGCGTGCGCCTCCACGCCCGGTATTGGTGACACCTTTAATCCCAGCACTCAGGAGGCTGAAGTAGGAGGGTCACTGTGAATTTAAGGACAGCCAGGGCTGCAGAGCGAGTTCCAAGGCTGGACAGATGGCTCAGCAGTTAAAGGCACTTGCTTGCAGAATGAATTCCAGGTCAGCCTGGGCTAGAGTAAGACTATGCTTCAAAAAGCAAACAGGAGTCTGGTATGGTAATGCATGCCTCTAATCCCAGCACTTGGGAGGCAGAAGTAGGAGAGTTGCCATGAGTTCAAAGCCAACCTGGAACTACATAGTCCATGTGAGTTTGGGCTAGAGTACAACCCTACCTCAAAAAAAAAAAAAACAAAAAAAAACTAGGGTTCAGTGGCTCTTGCTTGCAAAGTCTGACAGCCTACGTTTGATTCACCAGTACCCATGTAAAGCCAGTCATCTGTCAAGGCAGATAGAGGAGTGCAGCAGTCACTTAAAGGGGCAGCAGGTTCTCCCACTGCAGAGATGCCTAACCGTCTATCATGTCCTCCCAATACCAAAGTAAGCCAGACTGACTGAGCATGGCTTCCAGGAACTGAGGGATGGATGAGGCAAGGGAGAGATGAAAATGGCTAGGGGCCAGCAGAATAGCATGGGCATGAGATCAGACTTATCACAGAGAGGTGGGGCTTTAAAGAAGTTTGGTGGGCAAAAGGGCCCCTAGAAGCGCAAGTCAGGCCACGCCATGTGTGGGGCATATGCACTCCCAACCTGTCACTGCAGGGTCCAACTCAAGGTCTCTGGGAAGTCTGAGGCTGTGTCACTTTTTTTTTTCTTTTTTCTTTTATTTATTTGAGAATGACAGACACAGAGAGAAAGAGGCAGAAAGAGAGAGAGAGAGTGAATGGGGGCACCAGAGCCTCCAGACACTGCAAACAAACTCCAGACACGTGCGACCCCCTGTGCTTCTGGCTAATGTGGGTCCTGGGGAATCGAGCCTCAAACCAGGGTCCTTAGGCTTCACAGGCAAATGCTCAACCGCTAAGCCATTTCTCCAGCCCTCTATCACTTTTTTCTATGAACTATAGGATATAGGGAGCAGAGAAGTGGAATGGACAAGAAAGGCATGCAGAAGCCTCTAGTAGGGCTGGGGTGATCAATCAAGAAGGGAGGCTGAGCCGGGTGTGGTGGCACATGCCTTTAATCCCAGCACTCGGGAGGCAGAGGTAGGAGGATTGCCATGAAATTGAGGACACCCTGAGACTACAAAGCCACATGTCAATTTCTTACTGTTGAATACATGTTTGTATTTCAGGTGTCAGAAAGGAAAGCTGAGTGGACATCATCCGTGTGGGAAACGTGCAGGCTGTTAGCTCAGGAGGTGCAGGGCCAGGTTGAAGTTGAGGAGCTACTGGGATTATTTGAGGCCACAGCCAAGGTCACGACAGTGCTGACCAGCTAGATGGAACACATGCATGAGTGGCAGGGCGATGGAAGCTGGTGATGAGGGAGTGACATGAGGGTAGAAACATTGCTTAAGGTTGGGAGGGCATCTTCTCAGGGGGCTCTGTGGTCTCACCCATGGAGTCACAGGACAGGGCAAATGCCAACCAGGACTTGGCACAGATGTTCTCAGAATGATCGCACTCAAAGCAGCTGCTCAAAGACACACAGATCCAGCCAAACTTGCCAGAGTAGCCAAGCCCTGGCTTGGTTACCTGCCCTGGAGTCTAAGGCTCCTTCACCTTTATCCATGTATGCTCTTATGGGGTTTATGAGATGCCCAGACACAGACAGCAAGGGGATGTGGTTACAAGCCATGGGGTGGAGGTCTCAGAGCAATGTCTCAAGAGCAGGTATCTGGGGTAGAAGGCATAGGCATAGGTGGTGCTTAGGCAGTTGCCCAGGCAAGGACAGGGGCCTTCAGCATCATTGTGACTAGCAAACCTCACCAGAACAGATGGTACCACGGACATCTGGCAAAGAGTCTGGTTATCTGGCCAGCAAGTCATGAAGTTAGGTGACATAAAGAAAAGAAAATGGGCCGGGCATGGTGGCGCACACTTTTAATCCCAGCACTCAGGAGACAGAGGTACAAGGATCTCCAGGAGTTTGAGGCCAGCCTGAGATTACATAGTGAATTCCAGGTCAGCCTGGGCTAGAGCGAGACCCTACCTTGAAAAACCAAAGGTAAAAAAAAAAGAAAAAGAAAAGAACATGACACATGAGGGAGCTTGAGAAGATTTTAATGCCAGGGCCCGAGTGTGTTTAATTCCTAGTAGGGGAAGGAACTGTGTAAAGAGAAAGCAATGAGTAAATTGAAACTCCTGGTGGAGGCCAGTCCAAGAGAAGGAATCAGGAAGGTCATAGGCTATTCTATGGTTTTCTTTGAAAAATGAAGCTTAGGTATACTAGGCAAAGGCAGCGGACACAGCGAGGTGTCAGACTTGGCATAAAAAGTGTTATAGGTCTAGCTGGTAGGAGAGGCAAGACTGGGCAATCCCCAAGTATGGGCTGGGTGTCATGTTTATCATCTTAGAGTGACATGAAGACCTGTGTTCATCATCTGAGGGTCATGTGTGAGGATTGTGTACATTATCTGAGGGTCGGGTGTGAAGACCTGTGGGCATCACCTGAATGTCACATGTGAGGATCTGTGTGTATCATGTCTGAGGTGTGAGGATCTGTGTGCATCATCTGAGGGTCACATGTGAGGACCTGTATCATCATCTGAGGGTCACATGTGAGGACCTGTGTGCATCATCTGAATGTCACATGTGAGGATCTGTGTGCATCATCTAAAGGTCACATGTGAGGATCTGCGTGCCTCATCTGAATGTCACATGTGAGAACCTGTGTGCATCATCTGAATGGTCACATGTGAGGATCTGTATCGTCATCTGAGATTCATGTGTGAGGATCTGTGTGCATCATCTTAGTACGATGTGTAAGGACCTGTGTGTGTCATCTGAGGGACATGTGTGAGGATCTGGGTTCATCTTCTGATGGTCACCTGTAAGGTCTGTGTGCATCATTTGGGGTTGTACATTTTGTTCTGCGTATGAGCACTGTGGTACATCTTGGTGTGGTGCTTTAAGACCACTCCTGCAGCAACAACCTGTGTACGTGTCCAGCTTCCAGCACTGATGACTAGACAGGAGATAGGCACATCCAAACCACCTGCTATATAGTGGCCACTACACCAAGCTATAAGGCATTCCCCCAGGCTGTTCTTGGGGTGAGGGTGCCCAGGCAAGCCTTTCCTTTGGTTTTTTTGTTTTTTTGGTTTTTCGAGGTAGGGTCTCACTCTGGTCCAGGCTGACCTGGAATTCACTATGTAGTCTCAGGGTGGCCTTGAACTCTCGGCAATCCTCCTACCTCTGCCTCCCGAAAGCTGGGATTAAAGGTGTGAGCCACCACGCCCGGCTAAACCTCTCCTTTGGGAGTGGGCATCATTTCATGTCTACATGGCTAAAGCCTTGTGCTTGTGACAGCCAAAAAAGGTTAGTGTCCTCCTGTGACAGGATGCTGGTGTTGATCCCAGTGATGTCGCCTCTGCCAGGACTTGCTGTTCTTCCTCCTTCTCTGCAGTCATTCACATGCTGATTTTCCTCAGCTTTGGCACCACATGGCTGCAGGTGGCAGCTGCATCTCCAAGAATCAGGAAGGAAGGGAGGGGAAGGGTTGATCTCAGCAACCTACATCCCTCTAGGAGAACAGCTCGAGCTCCAGGCCCCCAGCAGAAGGACCTCTGTGGCTTGGCTGGCCTGCCACCTGAGAGATAGAATGCCAGCAGGAAGCCTTTCAATTCGTGGGACTGACCCATGAGAATCATGGGACATCACAAGGACTTGCAGGTACTAAGTCCTGCATACACCTGAGAGCCCCTCTAACAGTCAACAGTGGGGCAATACATGTAAGTCATCGACATGAGTTTCCTCATCCAACCATGCTATGACCAAAGAGGCAGGCAGCGTTGAACAGCGATGGGAAGAACATGGGGCTATCCCTGCTTTCTGGGGAAGTACAGATCCCAGGAGGCTAATGCCATAGCCATCCACCTCCGTCACCATGCTAGGGTACTTCACCCTCATGTAAATGAAGGCAGAACCAGAAAGCCAAGGGTAAGGCAGGGTCATATGTGCTTGCAGTCTGCCTGGCTTTAAATCAGTGCTCCAAACTGAGGCACAGCTCAGCTCACCTATTCCTTGCAGAGGTGGAGCTAAGACCAGGGGCAGGAGTCCTACATCT
This sequence comes from Dipus sagitta, assembly GCA_036346955.1. Taxonomy (NCBI): domain Eukaryota; kingdom Metazoa; phylum Chordata; class Mammalia; order Rodentia; family Dipodidae; genus Dipus; species Dipus sagitta. Next base: position 6,817,941 of record CM070781.1, on the reverse strand, counting down.
GGGGAAGTGTATGTTGGCCCTCCCTGAGGCCAGAGATGAGTAAATGTCATCATGTAGCAAAGATGATAGGCACTGGGCCATGGAGCAAAGCTCTGGGGCAGAGGTGCTGGGAGAAAGACCCAGGGTGCCCTGGAATCCTCAAATCCAGCTTGCCAGCAACACCTGTCCTTGGAGAGTGTCCCACTAACAAGCCACAAATCAGAAAAGGCCTTGTCCCTCATTCAGGCATAGTTGTCTTTCCAGAAAGAGTGTGAGGCTGAAGGTGGAAAGATATGGTCACCTGGACTAGGAGGTCTGGGAGTGGGCAGTGGAGCAGACTCAGGCATGCAGGATGCTGACTTTGTTCCCCAAATAGGCAGGTGTTGGATGACCCTGGGTGAGGGAGGGTTAAGGGGAGAAGCTTAGGAGATGTCTCAGGAATCAGAGATCAGGGGTCCTCTGCTCAGAGGTAAGGTGAGCCCGGTGGAACCCTGGGAACAGGATGATTCTCTCTGCCAAGGTACCATGTCCTGAGTCCAGAGACAGGGCCTTCTGGCCTCACAGTGCTGTCCTGCATTGTCCTCCTAGGGCTTAGCCCTACCATAGGGGCCATAGCAACAACCTCCCTCCTCTCACAGTGTCCTCACTTCAGCTCCTTTGCTGATGAGCTCACCGAGTATGTGACGAAGAACATCCTGGCCATGCCAATCATGAACGGCAAAGATGTGGTAGCTGTGATCATGGCAGTGAATAAGCTGGACGGTCCATGCTTCACAAGTGACGACGAAGATGTGAGTGTCCTGAAAACATCTTCACGTGCGCTGCCCTGGGCATCTGTGTGCTTGTCACCTGGCAGCTTTCCTATGTGCGTCCTCCTGTCTCCTCTGTGCCTAATGCATATGAGTTGTGTCCTGATGCACGTCCATATGTGTGAGTCATGTTCCTGTGTGCATCCATGCATGTGTGAGCCGGGTCTGTCTGTGCACCAGTGTGTGTGAGCCAGGTCCCTCTGCAACCCACGAGTGTGTGAGCCATGTCCCTCTGCACATACATGTGTGTTAGCCATGGCCATCTGTACGTCCATGAGTGTGAGCCATGTCCCTGTGTACATCCATGCATGTGTGAGCTGGGCCTGTCTGTGCACCTGTGTGTGTTAGCCATGTTCCTCTGCACATCCGTGTGTGTGAGCCATATTCCTCTAATGTCCATGTGTATGAGCTGTGTCTCTCTGTGTGTGTGGGCCAGATCCTTCTGCACATCTGTCTGTGAGAGCTTTGTCCCTCTGCATGCCCGTGTCTCTACACGTCTTTGTATATAAGCCATGTCTCTGCCTCACAGGCTTGAGTATTCGTGTGCAAGTCCATACCCATAGATGCTAAACATAGTTCCCCAGCATGTCTGTGTGCATGTGAGCCTCTCCTTTGCACATGTCTCTGGACATCTGGAGTCTGGCACTTCTGACTCCTGATGTTACAATTGCTATTTCAGGTTTGCACAAAGTACCTGAATTTTGCCACATTAAACCTGAAGATCTATCACCTGAGCTACCTCCACAACTGCGAGACGCGCCGAGGCCAGGTACCTGCACACCCTGACTGGTCGTGCCCCAACCTTTCAGTCTCCTTAATTGTCCTGTCTTCATGAACGGTCCAGACATGGCGCACTGTCCAAGTTGAGCATGGTTTTGGCCAGACAGATCCACATGTCCCTGCCCATGTCTCTGCCTGTGCAAGCTGGGTAGGGCCAGGGGTGCTGTGCTCACCTGGGTGGGGGCTGCTCCAGGGAGAGTGTCCTTCCTTCTGGGGTTATGCTTAGCTGTTCAATGGAGGCAGCAGATAGAAGGGATTCTGTGGGGCCTGGGCCCTCTGATGACCCTATCTCCCTACTTGGTGGGCACAGGTGCCTGTACAACCACAAGTGGGCTCCACCCTCCTCAGATGCTGCCTCAAGTGTTCCTTGGGGGAACTGGAGTGAATTGTAAATGAACTAAGAGCACAGAAACTCCTCGTGGGTTTGGGCTGCCTCAGGCTCTGAAATCAGCTTACCTTGCACACGTTGGAGACACGAGAGTCCGACAGGGTCAGTGTGCTGGAGGTGCACTACACAGATCATTGTGCCTTAGGGTGCACTACAAGAGCTGGGGATGGACACGTCAGGGCAGGTGGTTCTTCCACCTGATGGGAGCCCTCAATTCCAAGCAAGCTGAGTGTGGTGGCACATGGCTGTAATCCTGCCACTTGGGAGGCTGAGGTAGGAGGATCACAAGTTCAAGGCCGATTAGGGCTAGATGGCAAGATCCTGGAGAAAAGAAAGACAAAAGAAAAGAAATAAGGAAGGAAAGAAAAGGAAGGGGAGAGAGAAAGGGAAGGGAAGGAAGAAAAGAAAGCCAGGTGTGGTGGTGCATGTTTTTAATCCCAGCACTCTGAGGTAGGAGGATCACTGTGAGGTTGGAGGCCACCCTAAGACTACATAGTGAATTCCAGGTCAGCCTGGGCTGGAGTGAGACCCTACCTTGAAAAACCAAATAATAATAATAAAGAAGAAGAAAAGAAAGAGGAAGGGAGGAGAAGATAGAGAAAGGGAGGGAAGAGAAAGGAAGGAATCCTGAGTGGGTGGTAGGAGGGTCATTTTGTGCCTGAGGCTAGGGAAGGTGGGATTAGGGACATATTAGGTGACAGATGACTTCTCAACTTCTTTTTTTTTTTTTTTTTCCAAGATAGGGTCTCTAGCCCAGGCTGACCTAGAATTCACTATGTAGTCTCAGGCTGGCTTCGAATTCACAGTGATCCTCCTACCTCCTCCTCCCTAGTGCTGGGATTAAGGGTACATGCCACTACACCTGACCTTCTCAACTTCTTGATCTGTCTGTGAGTGTAGCTATAGGGGAGAGAGTAAAGACCAAGGCTTTGAGATCACAAGTAAAGAGCCTTATGGGCTAGAGGGATGGCTTAGCAGTTAAGGAGCTTGCCAGCAAAGCCAAAGGACCTAGGTTCAATTCTCTAGAACCCGCATAAGCCAGATGCACAAGGTGGCACATGCATCTGGAGTTCATTCACAGAGGCTAGAGGCCCTGGCACGTGCCCATTCTCCCCCCCCTCCCTCTCATAAATAAATAGAAAATAATAATAAAAAAAAAGCAGCTTCCTTAGCTGACTAAACCTCAGGCAGAGTAAACTCCCAAAGAACCTGAGCCCCAGTTCAAGGTTTTTCACACTTCTCTTTGTTTGTTTGCTTTGTTCTTTTTGTTAATATTTACTTACTTACTTATTTATTTATTTATTTATTTATTTATTTATTTATTTAAAAGAGCAAGAGAGGTAAAGAGGCAGACACAGAGAAAGAGAGAGAATGGGCATGCCAGGGCCTCCAGCCACTGCAAACAAACTCCAGATGCATGTGTCACCTTGTGCATCTGACTTACGTGGGTCCTGGGGAATCAAACCAAGATCCTTTGGCTTTGCAGGCAAATGCCTTAACCGCTAAGCCATCCCTCCAGCCCTGTTTTGTTCTTTTTGAGGTAGGGTCTTGCTCTAGCCCAGCCTGACCTAGAACTTACTATGCAGTCTCAGGTTGGCTTCGAACTCAGAGCAATCCTCCCGAGTACTGGGATTAAAGCCGTGTGCACCACACCTGGCAGTTTTTCTCACTTTTTATCGTAAAGAATAGCTTACACTAATGTTGATCATATTTGGCAGTACATGACTGGTTACTTCTATCTCTAGTCAGGTAGGGTTACCAAGGAAGTTGGGCAACGGGGGTGGGGCGAGAGGGGAAGACTCATGGATGCTGACCAGCCTGGTGCAGATGCTTTTTGCTTCCCTTTTTTCTAGTTCCTCTTTATCACCTCACACTGGGCTTCAGTGTCTTACCTGTTCTGTGAGGCCATTTACCACAGTCCCCCTGTCCCCCCTGCCCCTTACCACATAGTCAGGCTTTGTAACCTGCTGTAAACCTGTAAAATAGCAAGAGGTCTCTTTGTCTTGAAAGGAGGGCCTTGGGTTCCTGATGGCAGGACCAGGGTTAATAAGGACCACCCAGGGCTCCTTGACAGCCTATAGATATCTTGTAACAGGCACCTGTCTAAAGACCCAAGCCCAGAACCTGCCTGCCATGGGTACATGGATCCCAAGGTCTGTGTGGCTGTGTGGGGTCTGGGGCCACAGCCCAGGGAGAGACAAAGCCCAGAGTCCTTGCAGTCACAGCTTGGGCCCTGCAGGGAGGTCATAGGCATGACACCCAGGAGGAGGCAGAGCAAGGCAGGGAGGCAGGGCCTGGGATGGAGGGTCTGAAGCAGCAGCTGGGTGGGGAAGGGGGCCTTGGGAAGGGCCGTGGCAGCAGAGTGGGTAGCCAGGACTGGTTGTGGCAATTGAAAGGCTGAGGGTGGCAAGACCTGCAGGGTGGGCTGACTAGAGAAAGGTACTGGAGACAAGAAGCCAGGCCATTCCAGACCTGGGAGAGAGATAATGTGGTCTGGCTTGACTGGAGTTCTTTTGCACAGAAGATTTGTCTCCTCATCATTTATTAACTTACTCAATAATTTATTTATGTCTAGACTCATGGGTATTTATCTTATTCTTTAGGTTGCAACTCAGTATTATTGTATTCATGATACTCCTCAGATTTTTACAACTCCAGCACCAAGCTGGCTCCTTTTTTGTATTTTGGCCCTGTAAGATTTACAGACTCATTTACTATGCTTCCTGCCTCAGTCCTAGAACCCATCACTTTTCCAAGAAGCCCTGGTCCCTCTATTACACCCTACCTCGAAAAAGTGAGTTCCAGGTCAGCCTGGGCTAGAGCAAGATCCTACCTGCCCCCCCTCCGCCCTCCCCTCACCACCAAAAAACGGAAAACACCACTTTCCTTTTTTATCTTTTTCGAGGAAGTGTATGTGTGTATGTATGTTAACCTGTGTATTCACACACATATGTATGTATACTACATACAACCCTCTGTATCTGTTTAAAGTTAGACACAAGTTCAAATGTCTCTAAGCCCTAATCCATTGACATGTGGATAATACTTCCTCCTTTTACCCCCATCAGAGGGACCCCTGGCTCTTACCATCTGCCACCCACTTGCTAATTGTGAGAATTTACGATCAGAGCTGCTAACCTGTGTGTCCATAGAAAAGCAGAGCACAGGGCTGGAGAGATGGCTTAACGGTTAAGCGCTTGCCTGTGAAGCCTAAGGACCCCTTTTCGAGGCTTGATTCCCCAGGACCCACGTTAGCCAGATGCACAGGGGGGGGGGGCACACGCATCTGGAGTTCATTTGCAGTGCCTGGAGGCCCTAGCATGCCCATTCTTTCTCTCTCCCCCACTTTCTGTCAAATAAATTAATTAAATTAAAAAATTAAAAAAAAAAAAGAAAAGCAGAGGGGATAATGCAGTTGCTTTGCCCTCAGCCTTACAATCATCCTGTGTTGAGTGGTATAGTTAGATTCTCCTGATAAACATTCTTTCTCCAATCCTTCAATCCACTAATGATTTTTTTTTGTACATGTTAAGCTTCACTCTTTGTACTATACACTTCTACAGGTCTTGAAAGATACACAATGACATATATCCACCGCTGAGGTATCATAAAAGATTAACTTCAGGGCTGGAGAGATGGCACAGTGGTTAAGGTGCATGCCTGCAAAACCTAACAACCTGAATTCAATTCCCCAGTACCCACTTAAAGCCAGATGTACAAAGTGTCACATGCATCTAGAGTTTGTTTGCACTGGCTAGATGCCCCAGCGCACCTGTTCTCAATCTCTCTCTCCCTCTCTGTCTCTCTCTCTCCCCTCTCTGCTTGCAAATAAATAAAATATAATTTTAAAAGATAAACTTTATGTCTTAAAAGTCCCCCATGCCATATCTACGCCCCCCTCCAGGAACCCTGGAGATCCTGAACATGACTGTGTGGCTGTGTTCTTTCCAAAATGCCACACAGCTGTACTCTTGCATCATGCAGCCTTTTCATATTGGCTTCTGTCACTTAACCACAAGCCTGTGAGGTGCCTCTGTGGGTTCCATGGCTTGATTACTTGTGTCTTTTTATCGCTAGATGATATCTCACTGTCTGGATTTGCCCATTTGTTTATCTAGTTACCTGCCAAAGAGCATCTTGGTTACTTCTAGCTTGGGCAATTGTGAGTACAGATGAGATGAACGGCCACATGAAGGATTTTGTGCACACATAAGTTTGCAACTCAGTTGAGCAAATACTAGGTGTACCATTGCTGAGAAACCTGGTGTGACTACACTTGGCTTTGATAGAAAATGTCAGAAAGTGGCTGTGCTGTTTCCACTCCCACCAAAAGTGAGCATTGTTGTCACCCCCTGTTCTCACTGGCACTGGGTGTGGTGGTCATTTATGTTTTAGGAGAGTAATGGTGTACAGCAATCCTCTTACCTTGACCTCCAGGTGCTGACATTAAAGGTGTGCTCCACTACACCCAGCAATAAATAATACTTTTTTGTTGTTGTTGTTGTTGTTGTTGTTGTTTTTTTTTGAGGTAGGGTCTCAATCTAGCCCAGGCTGACCTGGAATTCACTATGTAGTCTCAGGGTGGCCTCCAACTCATAGCAATCCTCCTACCTCTGCCTCCCAAGTGCTGGGATTAAGGGCGTGCACCACTATTCCCAGCAATAAATAATACTTTTAAAAAAGAAAGGGGGCTGGAAAGATTTCTTGGTGGTTAAAGCACTTACTTGCAAAGCCTAACAGCCTGGGTTAATTCCCCAGTACCTATGTAAAGGCAGATGCACAAAGTGGTGCATGCATCTGGAGTTTGTTTAGTGGTCTCTTTCTCTCTCTCTCTCTCTCTCTCTCTCTCAGTATGTGTGTGTGCTTGAAAATAAAAATATAACAAAAGCAAGCCGGGCGTGGTGGCGCACGCCTTTAATCCCAGCACTCGGGAGGCAGAGGTAAGAGGATCGCCGTGAGTTCGAGGCCACCCTGAGACTCCATAGTGAATTCCAGGTCAGCCTGGGCTAGAGTGAGACCCTACCTCGAAAAACCAAAAAAAATAAAAAATAAAAAAAAAATAACAAAAGCAGACAATGAGTCTTATAGTGCAGGCATGATGGCTCACGCCTTTAGTCCCAGCACTCAAAACACTAAGATAGGAGGATAACCTTGAGTCCAAGGCCATCCTGGAGCTACAGAGTGAGTTCCAGGTCAGCCTGAGCTAGAGTGAGACCCTACCTCAAAAACAATCACAACAAAAATAACAACCCTTCCAATCCATGAACATAGAATATCTCTCCATTAGTTTTGATCTTTGATGCCTTCCATCAGTTTTGCATGTAGATTCTACATACATTACATATAATATATCTATATTTCATTAGATTCATACCTGAAGATTTTACCTGGAAGTGATAGTATAAGTGGTATTATGTTCTGATAGTTTGATATTCTAATTTTTCATTGCTGGTATGAAGGAAAACAAATGAATTATAGTAATCTTGTGACTTACTAAAATTATTTATTCTTTCAAGGTTTTTCTTACTGATTCTGTTTTCTTTTTCATGTAGATAATATTGTCACCTGCAAAGATCGCTTTATGTCTTTCTTCCCAATCTACATGCATTGTATATTCTTTTTAAATGTTTTATTTATTTGCAAGCAAAGAGAGAGAGAATGGGCACACCAGGGCCTCCAGCCTTTGCAAATGAACTTCAGATGCATGGTTTTTCGAGGCAAAGGTTTCACTATAGCCCAGGCTGACCTGGAATTCACTATATAGTCTCAGGGTGGCCTCGAACTCATGTAGATCATCCTACCTCTGCCTCCTGAGTGCTGGGATTAAAGGCGGGCACTACCACGCCCAGATCTCCAGTCCCACATTCTATTTTCTTTTCTGAACTTCTCACACTAGCAAGGATTTCAAGAAAAATGTTGATTAGTAGTGATGACAGGGGACATCCCTTCCTTATTCCCAGTCTTAGGAAATAACATCCAGTTTCTTGTCATTAATAATTATGGCTACCCATTGAGGTTTGTAGAAAAATTTTATCTAGTGGAGGAATTTTCCTCTATTTCTAATTGCTAAGAATTTATTCTGAAGCCGGGCATGGTGGTGCATGCCTTTAATCCCAGCACTCAGGAGGTAGAGTTAGGAGGATCACTGTGAGTTCAAGACCATCCTGAGACTCCATAGTGAATTTCAGGTCAGCCTGGGCTAGAGTGAAACCCTACCTTGAAAAACCAAAAAAAAAAAAAAAAAATTTATTCTGAATGAGTGCTGGATGTTATCAAATGATTTTTCTGTCTCAATTGATAAAATTATGTGATATTTTTCTTCTATCATATTGATGTGGTAGGTTACATTCATTAATTTTGTGTTTTGTTTGGGTTTTTGTTTGCTTGCATGTTTTTTTTTTTTTGGCTTATTTGTTTTAGGGGCTTTTTAATTTTTATTTATTTATTTGCAAGCAGAAAGAGACAAACAGAGAGAGAATGGGCACACCAGGGCCTCTAGCCACTGAAAATGAACTCCAGATTCATGTGTCACCCTGTGCATTTGGCTTTACGTGGGTACTGGAGAATCAAACCAGGGTCATTAGGCTTTACAAACAAATGCCTTAACAGCTGAGCAATCTCTCCAGCCTTGGCTTAGTTTTGGGGGGTCCCCCTGGGAGGGGTTCAAGGTAGAGTCTCACTCTATCTCAGGATGACCTGGAATTCACTATGTAGTCCAGAGTAGCCTCAAGTTCATGATGATCCTCCTACCTTTCCTCGTGAGTGCTAAAACTAAAGGCATGTGCCATCATGCCTATCCCAGCTTGTTTGTGTTTGAGCTGTGGTCTCACTTCACTATGTTACCCAAGTTTCTCTCAAACTGATGGGTTAAGTGATCCTCCCACATCAGAGTCTCCTGGTTAGCTGGGAATACAGGTGCATACTACTGTGCTTTCCATTAATTGACTTTTAAAAATATTTTATTTATTTATTTATTGGAGAGAAAGAGGCAGATAGAAAGAATGGGAACACCAGGGCCTCCAGCCACTGAGAATGGGCTCAGATGCATGTGCCACCTTGTGCATCTGACTTACATGGGTACTAGAGACGCGAACCTGGGTCCTTAGGCTTTCGCAGGCAAGCACCTTAATTGCTAAACCATCTCTCCAGCCCCATTAATCGATTTTTAAATGCTGAGCCAGTCTTGCATGATCTCAGTCATGGTGCAAAATTATTTGGTAAGAAAATGTAATAACAATTGGGCTATGTAATGTAACAATAATGACTTTATTAGACTGATTTTCTGATGTTCTTTTTTTTTAAGTTAATGTCTTGCTATGTACCCCAAGCAAACTGCTTGGCTATGATCTCTTATTAAAGGTAACTTCCAGAGAGGCATATAGCAGACTTGTGATTAAATTTATCCATCATGGTATGTCCCCACATGGTAGTCTTCCCACGTGCTTCTTGGCCTGTTTTCTTCCCCTTGGATGAGGCAGGAAAGCTAGAGATTGGGAGTTGGCCAGCCCCCTTCCTCAGGCTGACAGCACGGTCACCACGAGAACACTTGGCATGCTCAGGGTGGCTCCTTTCCTCCTGTATCTGCCAAACCATGATGCATTCTCTCAGGCTTCTCTTGAGGACCTGCTGGGTTCCTAGAAGCAAACCCCACAAAAGTGCAGGCTCCTAAGACTCTGGTTCAGCCTCTAGCAATGGGCTGCACAGTCCACTCCATCCACTAGTGTCTATGGGCTGAGCACCAGGTGAGTTGGTCTCACTGTGGGTCAGCCCACCTGCCTCTCAGGTGGTGGGAGGATGGGAGGAGGGTCCCTGTGACCTTACTCTGCATCCTTACAATTGTACACATTTTCAACAGTTTTCTGAATGTTTGTCCTGCCCTGTAAGATAACATGGAGGATAGCAGAGTCCAGGTCCTTGTGCCTGCAGGCACTCCCACCAAGACATGCAAGGAAGCAACATGGCAGACAGACATGGCCCAGCAAGAGCTTGTTGTCTGGGCCAGAAATAGTAGACAGTGAGTGCTGTTCATTTGAGCTGTCCCCTTCCAGCCAGGAGATCCTGCCTGAGGCCAGGATGGCTCCATAGTCCAATTATCTGCAGGTTGAGGCAGGACCTCTGCCTGGAGTTCAGTCTTCCCACCTTTCTCCCTAAGAGCTGCTATGTGAAAGGCCTTGCCCTGGTCTGCTGCTCCATTCCTTTTCTCCCAGGAGCTGGGGGAGCATCCAGGACCCTAGACTACTGCTCAATCTTACTGGAATTGAAAAAACATCAGTTCATATATTGTATTTTAGAGGGCTTGAGGTGGGCTCAAGTTCTACAGTGTTTAAAGGACAGTGTATTAAAACACATGGCAATAGCATGGGAGTCCCAGGGGGAGGAGATCATACTTAAAGATAATTTTATGACTTATTTGGCTCCCAATGTTCATAGGAACCTTCAAAAACTGGCAGCCAAACCAGGCAATTCCTTGGTCCAAGCCACAACTGTGGTCTGTTACAACTAGGATCTAAAAAAGGAGGGATGTAGAGAAAGAAGAAGGAAGTGACCTACCTTCTCTGCCATCTTTAGTCACCATCTTGGGGTATTCCAGAATATAGCCACCTATCAAAGGGCCCCTCCCTATCTGTTTTCCTAGCCAAGGAAACTATCCAGCTCCTGTTCTCATTGCCACAAACAGCTGGGATGCTAAGAAGGGCATTCATGTCTGCCCACTCCATCTCACGCCCCGGCCTCTCATGGGTCTCACTAGGGCCCTGCATCCCAAGAAAACACACCTCAGAGGGAGAAAGCTCATTCTTATCAACATAAAAACACCACTCTCAGGCTGGAGAGATTTCTTGCTGGTTAAGGCACTTGTCTGAAAAGCCTAAAGACAAAAGTTCAATTCCCCAGTACCTACATAAAGCCAGATGCACATGGTGGCACATGCATCTGGAGTTTGTTTGCAGTGGCTGGAGGCCCTGGTACTCCATACTTTCTCTCTCTGCCTCTTTCTGTCTCTCAAATACATATATATATATATATATATATATATATATATATATATATAGTATTAAAAAAAACACCAGCCAGGCTTGGTGGCACATGCCTTTAATCCCAGCACATGGGAGGCAGAGGTAGGAGGATCGCCATGAGTTCAAGGCCACCCTGAGACTACATAGTGAATTCCAGGTCAACCTGGACTAGAGTGATACTCTACCTAAAAAAAGAAAATAAAACACAAAACACCACTCTCATCTCAAAGGAAATAAAAGATAGTATTTTTGAGGTAAATATTAGTGACCATGGCCCAGGAACACAGATTTAGGTTACCCCAAATACTATGTTCCAATGTGATAACAGCTTCATGAAGCCTTTCTTATTATTATTTACTTGAGAGAAAGAGGCAGACAGAGAGTGAGTATAGGCACAGCAAGGCCTCCTGCCCCTGCAAATGAATTCTGGATGCATGGCCCACTTTGTGTATCTGGCTTTAGGTAGGTACTGGGGAATCGAACCCAAACCATCAGGCTTTGCAAGCAAGTGCTTTTAACCATTGAGCAATCTCTCTAACCCTGGAACCCTTTATAGTAGCAAAGTTATAAATCAAGGATTTTTTTTAAATACCTTGGTAGAAATCAGAACATCGGGTTGGCAGTTTTCAGCAAAGCAGGAAAATCTCTATTGTACGCTGTCTCATGGCATTCTTAGCTTTTGGGTTGGTGGAGAGAGAGTAGGAGTAAAATAACCTTCTGTAGGTAGGTAGTTGGGGATACAGATCCAAAAGTGCATTAATGTCAACCTGCCCTTGGGAGACGAGAAGGCTACTCCAGTCTGGACCTAAACCTGATTCATCAAGATGGTGATCAGGCACAGCCCTGGTTTGTCCACCTAAGAATTTTTCCTGGCTTCCCTTCCTCCCCCACCCCACACTTGCAGGTCCATTCTGAGTCTGTGCTCCTTGCCCTGACCTACCAATCACTCAGGGTCCTCCATATACATTGAAACTTAGCCAGTAAAGCTCATCCCAACCTGATGCTTACTTTACATCCCCAATGTTATTATGGTTTTTTTAATTCCCATCCAAGTCATCATACAGGTTACCCACTCCAGACACCTCAACTGTCTGCTTTACTTTCTTTCCTAAAATTAACCTTGCTCAACTTGGCCTTCTGCTGAGTATCCACTTGTCAATTGTTTCTGAGTCACAAGACAAGGAACTCAGAGCCACTGGCTTGAGAAAGCTCCATCACTAGAGATGGCTTAGTGGTTCACATTTGCCTGTGAAGCCTAAGGACCCAGGTTCGATTCTCCAGGTCCCACATAAGGCAGATGCACATGGTGGTGCATGCGTCTGGAGTTCATTTGCAGTGGCTAGAGACCCTGGTGGGCTCGTGCTTGCTCTCTCTCTCTGCCTCTAACAAATAAATAAAAATAAAAATAAATTTAAAAAAAGAAAGCTCCATCACTCTCAAACCCATAACACTAGAGGTCACAAAGATGTTAGGTCGAACACAGAAGTGAGCAATAAATAGCTACTCAGGGGACAAAAGATAGCCCAAGATAATATGATTTCCAACCTAAAGCATTCTAACTTTCCACAATCAGATTGGGAGGAGAGGGGCTGTTTTGTTTTGGTTTTGGTTACTCAGGGTAGGGTCTTCCTCTAGCCCAGACTGACCTAGAATTCACTCTGTAGTCTCAAGATGACCTCAAACTCACAGCCATCCTCTTGCCCCTCCTCCTGGAACTAAAGGTGTGCACCACGATGCCCAGTAACACAATCGGATGTTTGATATCAGTCTTGTAGAATGCTTAATACAAGTGTGGCTTCTTTTGGGGGGAATGTCAGTCCATGTTGTCTACCTGGAATGTCACCCCTACTTCCCTCCCTCCTGCCACCTTGCTGCTCCTTTAGGTAGGCACCCACATGTCTCAATGCCCTGTCAGTTCACCCCCAATTTCATGATCAGAAGGCCACACATTGAAATTTTAGGTCTTAACCAAAAAAAAAAAAAAAAAAAATTAGGAGTGAAAATTCAGGTCTTGTTACTGGTGGTCCTGATATTCCTCTGCAACCCCATCCCTAGCCCTCTGCACCTGGGTCCCTGTGTCAGTAGCACTGGCCCCAGATGCTCCACATCAGGTAGTGTGAAGGGTGGGGCTGTGTGTCCTCCACTGAACCAGGAAGAAAATGAATTTTTTTTAATTTTTTTTGTTCATTATTTATTTATTTATTTGAGAGCAACCGACAGAGAGAAAGAGGCAGATAAAGAGAGAGAGAGAGAGAATGGGTGCTCCAGGGCTTCCAGCCACTGCAAACGGAACTCCAGATGCGTGCACCCCTTTGTGCATCTGGCTAACGTGGGTCCTGGGGAATTGAGCCTCAAACCGGGGTCCTTAGGCTTCACAGGCAAGTGCTTAACTGCTAAGCCACCTCTCCAGCCCAAGAAAATGAATTTTGACACTCAGGCAATGCAGGCCCCTGGACACTTGTCTCTCTGGCTCCTCGGGCTGCGGAATGCTCGAGGTGCTTCAGTGGGGGTCCTAACCACGGCATTCTTGCCTCTATGGTTGCCAGGTTTGAAGAAGCTGCTGTGAGCCTCAGGACAGTCTGTGTAAAAACCTGACTTGCTAGAAATACTGGCCACCCTGCCTTACAGCTTTTCACATTTGATCTTAGCCAAAAGGCCAAGAAGACATCTTACAGCTCTTTCCAGTGTGTGTTCCTTTGTTTTGTGGTGCTAGGGATGAAACCTAAGACCTTATGTAAGTGTGCTGTCACGGAGCCACACCCTGGGCCCTCACAACTCTTTCTAAAAAGAAATCTCATTACCAGGCTCTGAGGGCCTGTGGCCTACCCCATGGCACATTCTCTTTCTTGTCTCCATGTGGTAGAAGACTGGTCATCGAGCATTAATGTAACAATAATCCATTGTTTGGGGTGATTGCAGTTGTCTTAAAAATTAAAGTGTTTTGGGTTGTTTTTCCAGAAAAAAAATATTCTCATGCCTGCCCCCTTCCCTATGTCACTCAAACCCTGGAAACTTGGGGTGAGGAGCAGTTAGAGTTCTTTTTGAAAAGCAACTTGGTCCCTCGTCAGATACAACAGGAGACATGAAAATTGGTAAATTTGCCTGGCATGGTGGCGCATGCCTTTAATCCCAGCACTTGGGAGGCAGAGGTAGGAGGATTGTTGTGAGTTGAAGTCCACCCTGAGACTACACAGTGAATTTCAGGTCAGCCTGAGCTAAAGTGAAACCCTACCTTGAAAAAAAAAGAAAGAAAGAAAACTGGTAAGTTTAGCTCCAAAGCTGAAGTTCTCTCTGACTTAACACTCTGCTGCTCAGTCAGCTTTAGTGGAGCAATTCTTGCCACCCAAGACATCCAAGGCTGGATGAGGACCCCAGGGGGGCAGTTCTGTTGTCTGTGTGGCCAGGACACTGGACTAGCCTGCACAGAGAAGGGGAAAGGCCAGGGCCTTCTCCTTCAAGGGTCTCACTTCCAGATTGTGAGCAAGGGAAATACTCAGAAGTCAGGAAGCAGAGAGGAGAGACTGAGCAGGCCAAAGGGGTCAGTCTGGAGCCCCCACCATGATGTTCTCAGACATAAAATGGGGGAGATGAAGTATTCAAGTCCCTCCCCCAAGTACCCCAAGAGTAAAGAGCAGGGTGAATTGAAGAATGAAATAATAGGGAAGTGGTGAATTTAAGTTTTTATTTCCTTTGGTAATAAAATTTCAGTGTGACTGAGCATGGTGGTACATGCCCTTAATCCTAGCACTTGGGAGATAGGAGGATTGCTGTGAGTTCAAGGCCAGCCTGAGACTACATAATGAATTCCAGGTTAGCCTGGGCTAGAGGGAGACTCTACCTCAGGAAAAAAAAAAAAAAAAAAAAAAAACCCTTTGGTGTGTTTAATTGTTTTATTTATTTATTTATTTATTTATTTATTTATTTGACAGAGAGAGAGGACAAAAGAAGTAGAGAGAGAGACAGAATGGGCACACCAAGGCTTCTAGCCACTGCAAATGAACTCCAGACACATGTGTCACCTTTTGCATCTGGCCTACATGTGTACTGGGGAATTGAACCTGGATCCTTAGGCTTCACAGGCAAGCACCTTAGCTGCTAAGCCATCTCTCCAGCCCTGTTGTTTTGTTTTATTTTATTTTATTTTATTATTATTACTTTTTGTTTGTTTGTTTTTTTGAGGTAGGGTCTCACTCTAGCTCAGGCTGACCTGGAATTCACTATGTAGTCTCAGGGTGGCCTTAAACTCATGGTGATCCTCCTACCTCTGCCTCCCAAGTGCTGGGATTAAAGGTGTACAGCACCATGTCTGGGTAGTTTTTTATTTTTATTTTTTTATTTATGAGAAAGAGAAAGAGCACAAGAGCAAGAGAGAGAAAAAATTGGCGTGACAGAGCCTTAGCCACTGCAAACTAACACCAGATGCATGCATCACCTTGTGCACATGAGTCACCTTGTGCATCTGGCTTACATGGGTTCTGGGGAGTCAAACCTAGGTCCTTAGGCTTCACAGACAAGCAGCCTTAACCACTAAGCCATCTCTCCATCCCTGTTTTAGTTTTTTAAATTTTATTATTTTATTTATTTGAGAGATAATGGGCGTGCCAGGGCCTTTAGCCATTGCAAATAAACTCCAGACACATGCACCACCTTGTGCATCTGGCTTACATGTGTCCTGGGGAATCCGTCCTTTGTCTTTGCAGGCAAAAACCTTAACCTGCTAAACCATCTCTCCAGCCCTGTTTTAGTTTTTTGATAAGGTCTCATGTAGCCTATGCTGGTCTGATTCACTAAGTAGCCAATGCTGGCCTTGAACTCCTGATCCTGCTTCCTCTACCTTCCAAATACTGAGATTTCATGCCTGGCTTTACCTTTGTTCTTAGTGTGTGTGTGTGTGTGCTCTGTGGCTTTTCTTTTTTTCTTTCTTTCTTTCTTTGGTAAATTTGCCTGGCATGGTAGCACAAACATATACAAATATTTTTTAAAAAACTATAGAAGAGCTGCCGGGAGTGGTGGTGCATGCCTTTAATCCCAGCACTTGGGAGGCAGAAATAGGAGGATTGCCATGAGTTCAAGGCCAGCCTGGGACTACAAAGTGAGATCCAGGTCTTCCTGGGCTAGAGAGAGACTCTACTTCAAAGAAAAAATAAAATAAACTACAGAAGAAAACAAGAAAGATTTCAGACATTTTAAAGTCAATAGATTTCACACAAGACTGACTTTCTGGCACCTTTGAAGGCTAGGAGATCATGTGGCTTTGCCCTGAACGCTGCTCTTCTGAGGAAGGCAGGCTCTGGTACTGGCCTTGCCACTCCTCTCCTGGGGAGAACTAAGGTCCCTGGAATGGATGTTCTTGGTGTGAAGGTTACTCAGAAGAGAAGGAAGAGGGACTGAGGTCAAGGTCAGGGTCCCTTGGGCACACAGCAGAGTTCCCCAGCACTTAATGCCCACCAATCAGGGTAGTAGGCAATGGGGTGGGAGATGGAAAGGATGCTGCACAGAACACCAGCACTGTGCAAGATGAAGCTCCTGAGCACTGGGGTCAGAGGCCAACAGGCTGTCAGCAGGGTGCTGACTGCAGCACAGAAACCCTGGGGTCCTGATCCTGACCTACAGTGGCTATGTCGGCAAAGTCAAGCGCTTGGGCAAAGCCCCAGATGCCTGCCTCCTCAATTGTTACCATGTGTACCACAGGCCATTGGAAAGTCAAACATGAAAACAAGGAGAAAAGAACAGGGTGGGGCTGTCTCCTCCAGTGAGACCACCTTAGACATGCCGCTTCCTCCTGAGCCTACATTTGCTCAGGCTTCAACAGACCCTGCTTCGCCAGCTAGGGAAGTGATGGTGTCCACAGAGGAGGAGCCTTATTGCTGGAGGGACCCAAGTGACAAGACAGCTCTAGACAGGACATGATGGGGAGGCTGGCCTTAGACCCTGTGGTGTGATCTCTTCACTCTGTCCCTCTTCCTGGTGGAATAGTTTTGGGGACCAAAGTGCAGATGACTGCAAAGTCAGATGTGTAGCCTGAACTTTACCTACACGGCTGGCACCTTGGGATTCAGCTTTGTAGGAAATGAAGCTTGGGAAGTAACTGTGGGCAGAGACATGGGTGATTCCCACACATGCCCACATTCACATGCTCTCCCATAGGTTCCCCATCTCACATTCCATAGTCATGTACTTATATACATACTAACAACCACTCACAGTTACCCACTCATGCACTTTGCATGATTATGTAAGCATGACCTTTCAGACTCTTTCTCTCCAAGAGATCATGCTTGGTGGGGTGCTTCTATAGCAACAGAGGCTGGGGCACCCAAGGAAGATGGGGGATGAGAGGGTACTGAGAAATTGAAAGCACCATGGAGACGGGACTCTGCTGTAGACAAGGCCTACTGTGGGTTAGAGGACTCACCAGGCCGGTGGGATCCCCCCACCCCCACCCCCCAGGGACCTATGTTTGAGAGTCATGGCACAGGCTCTTTAGAGAAGAGCCCTGGATTTGATCTGACCCACGACCTTCTGGAGGTGTTACCAAATAGTCACCTTCAATTCACCTTGCTGGCCCACAAAAGAGACTGCTGTTCACAACACAAACTCTAATGTCCAGGCTGACTGTGGAGCAGAAGGGAGGAACGGATGCTCAGGTCTTTGCCTTTTCATCTCACACTGTTCCAATTTCCATTCATTTGTATTTTCGCTGAATTCAAGGCTTTCATTAAGTGGTGAATGTCAGGGAAGTCTGGAAGGTTTCCAGGGTTTCTCTGGGTCAAGGTGAAGGTAGTAGGTACTCACATGAAACCCTGACTTACCAACAGTCAGTATCCTCCCAGGGCAAGTTGGGTGTCCTGCAGGCATTGTGGTTGGACATGTGTACACCAGTACTACTGAGTCCAGACAAGTGGAACCATAGGCCAACATGTATGCCACCCTTCCAGGTGCTTCTCTGGTCAGCCAACAAGGTGTTTGAGGAGCTGACAGACATCGAGAGGCAGTTCCACAAGGCTTTCTATACTGTGCGGGCCTATTTGAACTGTGACCGGTACTCAGTGGGCCTCCTGGACATGACCAAGGAAAAGGTGAGGCCTCAGCTGTCAGGGGCTTTCTGCCCAGCCTGGCCCAGTTCACAGGCTGACCTCTCCCTTCTCCTCTGACCAGGAATTCTTTGATGTGTGGCCTGTGCTGATGGGGGAGGCCCAGCCATACTCAGGCCCGCGCACACCTGATGGTCGGGTGAGTCAAGGTGGTGGGTGGATTTCCCTGGCCCCAACTCCATGAGTAGCATGGGGGATAAGAGAGCTTCAAGTGCCTGTATGCCATCTCCCCACCAACCTTCCTTGTACCCAGGAGGGTGGAATCCCCAGAATGGCTTTGGACTTCCAGGGCTCCTTTAAATAACTCTGGCATGTTTTCACATGGCACCAGGAGTACACATGGGTGTCATGCATGTGTGGACTATGGTATGGGATGGAGCGGACACAAGAAAAATGGATCTAACCCTGTATGTACAATATGTACCCATAGGTACTGGTATCAATCTGCATGTGTGCATGGGTATATGTGTATGCACAACACACATGTGCATGGTGGATGTGTGCATGCATGTGTAGTCACATAGATGCCTGTGTGGGTGTCAGGGTGTCTATGTGTGTGCACCTGGGGAGGCACTGCTGTCAGCTCCCTTCAGGAAGGACCACTGAGGAGCTGGCCAAAGTCATCATGCTGTTATGTTCTGTTTCTCAGGAAATCAACTTCTACAAAGTCATTGATTACATCCTCCATGGCAAGGAAGACATCAAGGTCATTCCGTAAGTGCTAGGGTATTGCAAGCAGCTCATGCCAGGGTGGGACACCCCCCCCCCAACATCTCCTCTAGAGTAGCTGTATCTGGAACTTCTTGGTGGAGTCAGCAGGAAACTCCCAGTGCATAGCCCCTGTGCTATTCCAAGGAACACTGAAGGACATGGGAAGATGAGTGGGAGGTCACCAGCCAGAGGCAACTGGAGTAGATACTGGGTATATTAGGGGGTCAGGTGAGCTATCAGGTGGCCCCATCTGCAGTGACTAAGCCAGGAAGTCCTCGGGTTTCTTGACTGGACCAGTACATCTCTGGCAGGTAGAGCCTCCAGAAGGTGGAGCCAGCATTACACCCTAAGGGCAAGACCATTGCAGGTCTCAGGGCAGAGCTCTGGCCTGGAGAAACAAGGAAAGGGGGTCAGCCATTCCTAACCATACAGCTGTGTGACCAACATATGACCCCCACAAACCCACAAGCCCATCAGCCTTCCACACAGACTCCAAACAGGCATGAGAATCCAGATACCAGGCTTGAACATAAACTGAGCCAGGACTACAGAACAAGTGGCCAACACTGAGTCCCTAGAGGCCAACTGAAACCAGAAGCCCTCAGTAGAGGGAGGGTCCCCGGGAAGGGAAGGGTTCCAGTGTGGCAGAGAGAGAAGCCTCATCCTGGACTCCTCCAGGCCTAGCCAGCCCCTCCAGTCCTCCTATGCCTGAGCTCAGAAGGGGTAAAATGAAGTCACACATGTGGCATCTCATAGCCAAAGCCTCTGTCCCTCTGACCTCTGCTCTCTCCCCCCAGTACACCCCCAGCTGATCACTGGGCCCTGGTCAGTGGCCTTCCAACCTACGTGGCAGAAAGTGGCTTTGTGAGTGACCATCCCCCCAGGCCTGGGCCTGTGCTACAATGCCTGTTTACCTATCACCTTCTGTGTGTCCTTCCTGCCAACCACGGCTTGCTTTGCCCAATTAGAAGTTTGATTCAAGGCTGGGCTGGCCAGTGTTTATGGGTTCAGCTGCTCAAAGAGAAATTGTTTCTGATCCTTTCCAGATCTGTAATATCATGAATGCCTCTGCTGATGAAATGTTCAAGTTTCAGGTATGTCCTCTCCTTGACAGGAAGTGCATTTTACTGAAAAGATGGTATTTGGGTTCAGAATGATGGACTGAATTAGTTTTTGTGCTCATGCCTATAATACTAGTAGTCAGAAAGCTGAGACAGGGCGATTGCTGCAAGCTCAGGGGCAGCCTAGGTTAGAATGAGATTCTGTCAGAAAGAAAGGAGAGAGAGGGGAAAGAAGGAAGGAAGGAAGGAAGGAAGGAAGGAAGGAAGGAAGGAAAAGAAAGAGAGAAAGAGAAAGGAAGGAAGGAAGGAAGGAAGGAAGGAAGGAAGGAAGGAAGGAAGGAAGGAAGGAAGAAAGAAAGAAAGAAAGAAAGAGGGTTAGAAAGATGGCTTAGTGGTTAAGGCACTTGCCTGTGAAGCCTAAATACCCAGGTTTGATTTCCCAGTACCCATATAAGCCAGATGCAGAAGGTGGTGCATGCATCTGAAGTTCATTTACACTGGCTAGAGGCCCTGGTGTGCCAATTCTCTCTCTCTCCCTCCCTCCCCCTCTTTCTCTCTCTCTCTCTCTCTCTCTCTCGCATAAACAAATAAAATATCTTTTAAAAAAGGAAGAGGGCTGAAGAGATGGCTTAGGAGTTCATTTGCAGTGGCTAGAGGCCATGGCGCGCCCATTCTCTTCCTCTCTCTCTGCCTCTTTCAAATAAATAATTTGAAAAATTAAAATAAATAAATAAAAAAGAAAGAAAGAGGGCTGGAAAGATGGTTTAGCAGTAAAGGCACTTGCTGGCAAAGCCAAAGGACCGAGGTTCAATTCCCCAGGACCCAAGTAAAGCCAGATGCACAAGATGCATGTGTTTGGAGTTCATTAGAGTGGCTAGAGACCGTGGTGCACCCACTCCTCTCCCCGCCCCCCAGGTCTCTTTCATAAAGGAAGGGAGGGAGGAAGGGGAAGGGGAGAGGAAAGGGGAAGGGAAGAAAGAGACAAACAATTATAGTATCAGTGGCTAAGAAGCATGTATTTGGGCTCCCAGGTCTGTAAGTGGACTGATCTTGCCTGATCTCAGTTGATCCTGTCTGGACTCAGCTGATTTTGACATCTTAGCTGATCTTTACTGGGTTCAGTTGGGCTCAGTTGGTTTTTAGAGCTCAGTTGATCTTAGATGAACTCACCTGAACTTGTCTGGTCTCACTTAATCTATCTGGTCTTGACTGATTTTTTTCTAAGCTGGGAATGTGAGGCTTAGGGTTTCTCTGCCCTGGAGTTTGGACCCACAAGGCACTTTTTCTTTCTTTTTTTATTTAATTAATTTTGTTTTGGGGTTTTTGTTGTTGTTTTTCAAGGTAGGGTCTCACTCTAGCCCAGGCTGACCTGGAATTCACTATGTATTCTCTCAGGGTGGCCTCAATCTTACAGCAATCCTATAGACAATAAAACATGTTAATTCCTTCCCCCTTCACTTTCCCCTTCAAAATGCCATTCTCTATCATATCCCCTTCCCCTCTCAATTAGTCTCTCTTTTATTTTGTTTTGGTTTGTTTATGGAGGCTTTTTCTTTTCTTTTTTTTTTTTTCTTTTTGGTTTTTGAGGTAGAGTCTCACTCTAGCCCAGGTTGACCACTGACCTGAATTCACTGTGTAGTCTCAGGGTGGCAGGAAGTCATGATGATCCTCCTACCTCTACCTCCCCAGTGCTGGGATTGAAGGCGTGTGTCACCATACCTGACTTTTATTTTGATGTTATCATCTTTTCCTCCTATTATGAGAGTCACAGTAGGTAGTGGCACTTCAAGGTCATGGGTATCCAGGCCATTTTGTGTCTTGAAGAGTGCATTGTAAGGAGTGCTACCCTTCCTTTTGGCTCTTACATTCTTTCTGCCACCTCTTCCGCAATGGACCCTAGGCCTTGGAATGTGTGATAGAGATGTTTCAGTGCTGAGCACTCCTCTGTCACTTCTCAGCACTCTGGTCATACCAGAGGTCACTGCCATCTGAAAAGAGAAGCTTCTCTAACCAAAAGTGAGAGTAGAATTAACATACGGGTATGCTCATTAAGAGAAGTGATTACTAGTAGTTTGGTGAGCATAATATATGCTTTTAGCCAGACACCAATAGGCGTTACACCCCTAGGTCTCGTAACTTCTCCCACCATAGGTTTTCAGTACAAGGCATGTATTCCTTCCCATGGAGCAGGCCTCCAGTCCAATTAGAGACTGTTGGTTTCCCCCATAACAGACACACACAATTACACCCGTTGGCTAATTTGGCCTTGCTGGCCAAACTCAAGGCTTGCAGTCACATGGCACTTTCCTGAGGGAGGTCATGTGGACTGGTGGGAACTTGCATTGACACTCAGAGACTCTTGGAGGAACTGGCCCACTATCCATATTTCTTTATCCAGACCCAGCATCCATGGGATGGAAGATAGGACCAACTATATAATGGTCAGGGTCCAGTACAAAATGGGAATGTGTGCCTGTTTCATGAGCAATTATTTAACAATTTAAAATTTATATATATATATATATATATATATATATATATATATATATATACATACATGAATCAGAGAGAGAGAGAAAGAGGTGGATATATATAGAGAGGGAAACAATGGGTATTCCGGGGCCTCTAGCCACTGCAAACAAACTCCAGACACATGCACCACCTTGTGCATCTAGCTTATGTGGGTCCCGGGGAATTGAACCTGGGTCCTTAAGCTTCTTAGGCAAGTGTTTTAACTACTAAGCCTTCTCTCCAGCCCTTATTTTTTAATTTTTAAAATTATTTTATTTATTCAAGAGAGATAGAGAGAAAGAAGCAGAGAGCGAGCAAGAGAGAATGGGCATGCCAGGGCCTCCTGCCATTACAAATGAACTCCAGACACTTGAACCACTTTGTGCAACTGGCTTTTCCTGGGTACTGGAGAATTGAACTCAAGGCATCAGACTTTTCAAGAAAGTGCATTTAACTGCTGAGCCACCTCTCCAGCCCTTGATGAGCAATTACTAAGAGCTTTGAGAGGAGGTGGCATGGAGCCTTCTGAGAGGGGCTATGGCTGACTGCAGCCTTCACACATCCATAAAGCCTCCTCAAGTAGGGGAACCTCCTCCAGCAGGGAAAACATGACACAAAATTCCTAAGCACAAAGTTCATAGGTTAATAGACAGGATGATGAGCCATCAGCACAGCTTAAAAGGGGACAGCAATTGAAGTCCACCTACCATGTAACAAGCCCTGGCTAGGGCCAGACAGGGAAGCAGCCCTCAGCTCCAGCTCTGCCTTTTCTCCCTGCAGGAGGGACCCCTAGATGACTCTGGATGGGTCATCAAAAATGTCCTCTCCATGCCCATCGTCAACAAGAAGGAAGAGATTGTAGGGGTGGCTACCTTCTACAACAGAAAAGATGGAAAGCCCTTTGATGATCAAGATGAAGTTCTCATGGAGGTAAGCATCCAATATCAGATGTAGCCCCAAAGGTGTCCCTATATGTGTCGAACCCTGGTGAGCCAGGCCCTTCCCCACATGCCTTAAGCCCCTGCCCAGCGCTAGGTCAGGGAGAAGGAGCCAAGGTCAGCTCCTAATATTCTGTCCATAGAAGCCCCACCCAGAGGTACCCACTGTGCTATAGGTGGCCTGAGAAGCCAACCACTTAGCCACAGGTGTAACACACAGTATGCATCGTCAGGGTACATGGGGAGTCGGGTGACATTGCTGCCTGCTTCCCAGTCCCTGACACAGTTCCTGGGCTGGTCGGTGCTGAACACAGACACCTATGACAAGATGAACAAACTGGAGAACCGCAAGGACATCGCCCAAGACATGGTTCTCTACCACGTGAGATGCGACAAGGACGAAATCCAGGAGATCCTGGTACTGTGCCTGATATTTCACAGGGCCCCTCTGTCTGGGGGAAGCAGGGAGTTCAGGGGTTAAGAAACATCTGTGAGGCCCAATAGCCAGGTATAGCCCTACACACCACACACTGCACAGTCCAGAGACCATCCTTGCACCTCAGCCTCAGCTTTGAACTGGTGTGACCAGAGCCTTTCTAGCCTATCTTGTGAGTTCCATCTGTAATCCATGTGCATCACTGAGGATACTGTGGAGAGGGCCAGGAAAGTGGGAGCCTCCAGGCACTGACCACTTCCGTCTGGTCTCACAAGTATCTGAGTCTGAGGAGACTGCTGCCCTTCAGTGCTCAGGAGCCCTCCATGTTCAGTGGTGAAGGTGACACATCATTCTGTTACATTCATAGGGGAAGGTGATATTGTTCCTCTGTCACATGGGGCAAAGGTAGCCCCATCACTAACATACTTATGGGGTGAAGGTGCACTGTCACTCTGACATGGGGTAAAGATGAGGCCACCACTCTGTCATGCTCCTGGAATGAAGGTGGCACTCACTGTCCCATAACTCACCTGTTACTCTCTGTTAGCCAACAAGGGAACGCCTGGGAAAGGAGCCTGCAGACTGTGAGGAGGATGAGCTGGGGAAAATTCTGGTGAGGACCTGCTTCCTGTCCCTCAGTGGAGACCAACTGCTTCTATGGGCGGGAGGGAAGAGTCCTCTCTGGGAGGAAGGGGTTGGCACACAGCATCGTCTCATGATGTTAGTGCTGCCTGTGTAGGTGTGTCTCCATGATCCTGGCTCTTGGGGTGTGTCATCTGGAATTAACTTGGTGTCTGCCCTTAGTGTCCCAAGCTATCCATGTTTTGGTCTCTGAAGGCACAATTTGGACCAAATGTCCATCTGTGCTCTTTCCCTACAGAAGTGACCAGGTGCCTGCAACCCCTAGAGTAAATGTATCTGTGTACACACCTGTGTGAGCAAGCATGCATATGTGTACACCTGTGTGTGTGCAGGCACATATACACGCATGCTTGTATGTCTCCTAGAGAACATCCTTGGATCTACTCGGCAGTTATGTGACACTTTCCTCTCTGTGTCACTTGTGGGATTTAGCAGAATCACTAGGGCTATTTGTCTCACTGGGCAGCCTTTGAGCTTATGAATATGCATGACAAGTTGTGTTGGGTTTGAGTTCACATATAAGCCTATGTATCCACATGGGTCTGAATCCATGCATGTGACTGTGTGTCTTTTCATGTATGTATCTTTGAGTTTGCTTTCCTTACAACATCACCACTCAGCTGGACAAAATCCCCACTGTCAGGTCACCTGATGGGAGGGAACAGTAGACTGAACCAGAGTAATATGAGTGACCCAGCTGTTTCAGTGACTAGAGAACAGACATCACTAGAGACACCCAGGGTATCTGCCTGAACAAAAGGTTCAGAGAGGAGAAATGTCAAGAACCAGTGGGATTGTGGGAGACCTGCTTCCCTCAGCCCACAATTCCTCCCACAGAAGGAAGAACTGCCTGGGCCCACAAAGTTTGATATCTATGAGTTCCACTTCTCTGATCTGGAGTGCACCGAGCTGGAGCTGGTCAAGTGCGGCATCCAGATGTACTATGAGTTGGGTGTGGTCCGCAAATTCCAGATTCCCCAGGAGGTGAGGAGCTAGGGTTGGAGATTCCAGGAGGAGAATGTTGTTGAGGATTCCAGATCCCCCAAGAGGTGGGAGGCATATGGTATGGGGTCCCAGATCCCATAGGAAGTGTTGGAGGTAAATGCATTCATTACAGAACTGGTAAAATATACAATGCTAATTTACCTAGAATAAATGATTGGATGGATAGATGGATGGGTGGGTTTGTGGGTGGTTGGCAATGGATGGATGGGTATATGAGTGGATAAGTGGGTGAATGGGTGGCTGACTGCATTGAAAATCTGACTAACAGGTGTTGCAGACAAATGTTTTCATTAGCTGCATCATAGGGCAATAATAGGGAAATTGTCAATGAGTATAGAAGGAATTACACAGCCATTCACCCAGGAAAAGGACGTATTGTCCTCTAGGTTTGCTTACAGGAGGATCCCGGCATCCCTATGTAGAGGGAGGGATTCACTCAACCTTTGGCCCTACAGTTTTGCTTCCTCCCTACAGTTCTCTGTCCTGAACCTCCACCCCTGGTTCTCCACAGCCCACAAGAGAGATCCATCACCTCTCATGCTCCTCAGAAAACGAGCGTAACAGGCTGGGATTTCTGAAAAAAATTTACTAAATGCTAAAGAAAAACAACAGAAAAAAATTATAGTAGCCGGGTATAGTAATACACGCCTTTAATCCCAGCACTCCAAAGGCAGAGGTAGGAGGATCACCATGAGTTTGAGGCCAACCTGAAGATTACATAGCAAATTCCAGGTCAACCTAGGCTACAGTGAGATCCTACCTTGAAAAACAAAACAAAAATTATAGAAAACATGAACAGTATAAAAATATTTCCAAGCTGGGCGTGGTGGCATAGTTCTTTAATCCCAGCACCCAGAAGGCAGAGGTAGAAGGATCGTTGTGAGTTTGAGGGCAGCCTAAGACTACATAATGAATTCCAGGCCAGCTTGGGCTAGAATGAGACCCTACCTTGAAAAAAATCCAAATATTTTCTTTCTTAAAAAATATTTTATTTTTACTTATTTGAGAGAATGACAAAGAGAGAGAGAGAATGGGTGCACCAGGGCCTCCACCCACTGCAAACAAACTCCAGATGCATGCATCACCTTGTGCGTCTGGCTTATGTGGGTCCTAGGGAATAGAACCTGGATCCTTTGGTTTTGCAGGCAAGCGCTTTAACTGCTAAGCCATCTCTCCAGCCCCCCAAATATTTTCTGATCCTAAATATCATGATGAAAGCAATTATATTCTCTTGCTTAGAGATGTTTACAAAGCGTCCCACCCTCTTGACCACTGGCCACACATTTGCCCCATTCAAACATCCATGCCTAAAAATTAATATTGTCTTACAATATTCTACTTCCCTAGGAATCCTCTTCCCAGTTTGGGTCAAGGCCATAGCTTGAAGCCCCAAATTCCCAATGGCTGGAGCTATCCTTCCCACACAGGAGGGGGCCAGTAGGAACAAGGGGCAAGTGGGCTCAGGGACCCGGGAGATAAGACGATGGGCACGGCACAGGCTCCACCCCAAGGAGCATGTCAAGCTTGGGTAGACTCCTCTGTGAAACCCAGGGCCTATGTGCCCTCTGCTCCTACAGGTTCTGGTGCGATTCCTGTTCTCTGTCAGCAAAGCTTACCGAAGGATCACCTACCACAACTGGCGCCATGGCTTCAACGTAGCCCAGACCATGTTCACGCTGCTCATGGTGTGTAGACAGGGTGGGGCAGAGTAACTCAGGGCCAGGGCAGTGACCACAGCTACTCCCTACAAGCCCAAAGGTGCTCATGAGCCAGAAGCTTGTTCAGCCCCCAGCAGTGGGTGGAGGGGACCTGGCTGGGGAGCTGAAGAGGTCTGAGAAAGCCCCACACTCCCCCTTCCTGCCCTCTGGAGCCAGTGACAGATCCCAGGCCTGAACCTGTTTCCACAGACGGGCAAGCTGAAGAGTTACTACACAGACCTGGAGGCTTTTGCAATGGTCACAGCCGGCCTGTGCCACGACATTGACCACCGCGGCACCAACAACCTGTACCAGATGAAGTAGGCTGGGGGAAAGGGCAGGCTCATGGTGGGCACAAAGAGCCATAGATCATGTGGCCTGGAAGTCAGTCTGTGCAGCCTGGCAACCAGTGCTGAGAGGGGCTGCGAGGGTGTAGCACCAGGGAGGGTCAGGTTCCACCCACTGTCTTCTGACTTTTTTTCATAAAATATGCAACAGATCCCAGAATCCTCTAGCCAAGCTACATGGCTCCTCAATTCTGGAACGGCACCACTTGGAGTTTGGGAAGTTCCTGCTGGCAGAGGAGGTTCGTGCCTCACTTGATGCTGGGTCCTCCTCTGGCCTGGGATGGGTAGGCAGAAGGTACTGGACGGTATGGGTTTTGGAGTGTGAGGTGCCACAGGACAGGCTTATGTCTGGAGATGTCTCCATGTAGGGTAGGATTGTTTCCAAGAAGGCAGCAGCCAGCACTGGCCAGTGGGGGACAGAATCTTCAACAGGTAATGGGGGTGGATGAGGGCAGCTGACCCAGGACCCTCCATTGGCAGAAGGTGGACACCAAGAGACAATACTGGCTTGGAGAAGCCGGCATGAGTCAGGCTGATCTGGGGTCACATGAGTGACCAAGTCAGAGTGAAAGGGACAGATAGGTCCTGACAGTCAAAGGCCAAACAATCTAGGGCAATGCCTGCCACGACCCTGAGATCGACAATGGTCCCCACAGAGCCTGAACATCTACCAGAACCTGAACAGGCGGCAGCATGAACACGTGATCCACCTCATGGACATTGCCATCATTGCCACCGACCTGGCCCTCTACTTCAAGTATGGCGCATCAGAGGCAGGAGGGGGGGCAGGGTTCTGGGAAGACACAAACACTCTGCCACCAACCCCTTCCCTCCTTCTTGGGGTCCAGGAAAAGAACAATGTTCCAGAAGATTGTGGATGAGTCCAAGAACTATGAGGACAAGAAGAGCTGGATTGAATACCTGTCCCTGGAGACGACGCGGAAGGAGATAGTCATGTGAGCAGCAAGCGGGGCAGCGTGTCCACTGCTGGCTACTTAGCCCTGCAGACCTCCCTGACCCTCGGAGCCAGGAGACCCCAGAACAAGAGCAGCTCTCTATAAGTGGTGTACTGATGCCTGGGAAGAAAGGCTCTGTCCCTGTCTGCCTTGTTTCAGGGGAGTTGGCATGGGATTCAGGGTCAGATAGCCCTCCTTGATGATTACTTGCTTCATCCTCAGCCTTCCTTCTTCACCTGCAAGATGGTGACCTGGGACCAGCCCCTTCCCCAGGCCTGTCTTAGGGAGCTACTGAGAAAATGTGTCAATCCTGAGTCCAGAAGGCACCCAGTAAGAACATGTGGTCTGTTGTCTGCCCACAGGGCCATGATGATGACGGCGTGTGACCTGTCTGCCATCACCAAGCCCTGGGAAGTCCAGAGCAAGGTCAGGACTGATGTCTGAACCCACAGTAGCCCCTCACTGGCATTCCTATGGCATGAGTGAGGGTGACTTGGCACCTGGGTCTGCACCTGGGGAGCCAAGCCACAGGGAAGTAACTACTGGTTTGCAAAATAAAATGCTGGGCCCACTAGGCCTGGCTAGATGCAGCATGGGAGATGCCACATGAACACACTGACCAGGCCTAGCAAAGCCTCAAGGGGATGGCCTGCTGCTCCTGAACCAGAGCCCCACCATGGCTTTTGTGTGTCCCCAGGTCGCTCTTCTGGTGGCTGCTGAGTTCTGGGAACAAGGCGACTTGGAGAGGACAGTTTTGGACCAGCAGCCCATTGTGAGTGCTGCATCCAGCTTTCACACTGACCAAAGGATGAGGGGTGGGGCTCTAGGTGCCAGGGATCTGGAGTCCTGGAATCAATCTGGATTTGTGGGGTCCTGTGGCATGTGTGAGGGTGGTTCTGCATCTATAGAAGATACAGGGTGTGGGCAGAAGTGAAAACCTGGTTATGAGCCTCCAGGTCTGGGGAGCCACAGTTCATACCACAGGCCCGGACAGCCTGGAAAGGGCAATCCTGGGAAGAATGCGGAAAGCAGGTGTCAGAGTCTATGGCAAAAGGGACACAAAAGCAATTATGGTTAGGGTTAGGACCCACTGCTAGTACCAAAGACGGAACTAAGACAGTGACCCTGCGGGAAGTGAAACTGATGCAGGTTTTATCTCCCAAGCCAACTCTTCCCAATGTGAAGAGCTGTCTGGAGCAGGATTGAGGGCAGGTACAGACTGGGGGCCTTGGCCAACTAGTGGTCTCATGGGGAGAAGAGGCAGCACCCAGGTCACCTGCTTCTGTTTCCTTCACAAGCCCATGATGGACCGGAACAAAGCTGCCGAGCTCCCCAAGCTGCAAGTTGGCTTCATCGACTTTGTGTGCACATTCGTGTACAAGGTGCGCAATGAAGGCTTTCCATAGTGGCTGGGACAGTGGCCAGGAGCTGGCAGGGCATGGGCTGGACCTCATGGGGAGGAACCCTTTGTGTGGACTTCACCCTGATTTGACAAGTCTGATGGGGGAGACCATCACAGCACCTACCTCAGCCTGCTCAGCCCATGTATAGCCTTCAGAAGCATGGAGAATCTAGCCAGCATATCTTGGTTCACCCCGAGGTCTCTTTTCAAATGTCCCTGCCTCCAAGCACTCTTCTCACCCATAGCAGGCAGTCTTTGAGAACATGACTGCAGCTTGCTGGCTAGGGGTCTGAAGCTTCCAAGGCAGACCTGGGTCTGCCCGGCCCCACCACATGCAACCTGCAGAACACAAGAGCAGCCATGTTTCCGCATGCTGGCCAGGGACAAGTGCTCTGTAGACTCTGCTATTTGAGTTCTGCTATGTGGCCCAGAGACATAACACAGGGCAGGAGCTGGGGAAGACCTGCTTGTATGGGCCCTGACTGCAGAGCGCTGTGTGGCACACCACCACTCCACACTACTCTGTATACTTAGCCAGCCAGACACAACACTGCTAAACATTGTCTGGTTCCAGGTGCAACCAGCCCTCAGCAGCCAGCCAGCCAGAGTCAAGGACCCTCCCTCCCAAGGTGGTCACTGCCCAAAAATGGGCCTCACTGTCCTCAGCCCACCCATACCATGTGACATGTGCATGAGTGCATGTGAGTGAATAGACTGTAGGGCCTGCCTGTCCGTCAGAGCCCCTAACCTTCTACAGGTGGCATTCTCTGCTCTATCCTTGGGATTCTCTTCCTGCTAGTACTGTGTCGGAAGCACATCGCAAGGCTCCCCTTGCACAAGGCCTTAGCCTGTCCCCCTGTAGGGCTTTGCTGGAAACCAGACACCTTTTCTCCCCTGTGCTGGACAGCCACAGATCTCACTGCCTGAGGATCCGTCCTAGGTGAAATAGGCTGGGGAAGAGGGGACATCAGGCTCATTCTAGTCACACGGGGGGAGAGGGTCAGTCTTTACCACCTGGTGACTAGTCTTAAGAGAAGCCACCCTGATGCAGCACCAGGAGTGTCTGACCTCAACCCACTGACCTTCTGACGTTAAAAAAAATTATATATTTTTATTGGGCTGGAGAGATGGCTTAGCAGTTGGGGCACTTGCCTGCAAAACCTAAGGACCCATGTTCGATTCTCCAGATCCCATGTAAGCCAGATGCACAAAGGTGAGGAAAGGACAAGGTCACATGTGCCCACCAAGTGGCACAAGCTTCTGGAGTTTGATTGCAGTGCCTGAAGCCCTAGCACACCAATTCTCTCTCTCTAAAATAATAACAGTTTTACTTGTTTGCAAGCAGGAGGGGGAAACAAGGAGAGAATGGGCATGCCAGAGCCTCTTACCACAAATAAACTCCAGATGCATGTGCCACTTTGTGCATCTGGCTTTATGTGGGTACTAGGGAATCAAATATAGGCCGTGAGGTTCTGCTAGAAAATGCCTTTAACCACTCATCCATCCCTTCAGCCCATCCTTTTGACTTTTCAATAACATTTGCAAAGATCCCAGAAACCCAAGCCAAGGTATATGGCTTGATTCTAGAATAGCACCCCCAGTCCAGTGAGGCTGGTGGCAGGGAGGGCTGGGCCCTTAGAGGTCACCACTGAGCCCTCTGGGACAGCACTGACTTTTGGGTTCTCTCAGGAGTTTTCCCGTTTCCACGAAGAGATTCTGCCCATGTTTGACCGACTGCAGAACAACAGGAAGGAGTGGAAAGCACTAGCAGATGAATATGAGGCCAAAGTCAAGGCTCTGGAAGAGGAAAAGAAGGCAGCAGAAGACAGAGCAGCAGCCAAAAAAGGTCTGGGCCCCTCACTGCAGCCTGGGATAGGCTCATGGTCAATCCCCAAGTCAAGCAGTCAGAAAGGCAGAGCCAGGCAGCCCCATCACTGACAGACCACACTGAAAGGCTGTTCTTATATATAAGGAAGCTCATTCAACTAGTAGCCCTGGTCCAAGTAGCAGTTCCCTGGCTGGGTATGGTGGCATGTGCCTCTAATCCCTCCCAAGCAAAACAGCCTAACACAAAGCACAGGGCAAACAAAACAGATTAGCCAGGATTAAGTGCTGTATAGTCATGGATGTGACTCAAACAAGTCAGCACACCCAAATCAGAAGCCCAACAGCAGTACCTCATTTTTGCCAGGGTCTAGCTACCCTGGCTCAGGGATTCTCCCAGGCCATTGGGAGACCAACATGAACAAGGTAGCTTCAGGTCGTGGGAGGCCAGAACTGAACATAATCAGGGCACGGTGACCGCAGGGGCTCAAGCACTAAACAAGGCTCAGCGCATAATCGGCTTGGGTTGGCCACAGAGCAGGCTCAGCCCTTTCTCCTGCGGGGGCTGGTAGAGGACACATGGTGTAGAAGGCAGGGAAAGCTCTCACCCATGGTCCGTCTTCTCTTGCAGGGGGCACAGAAATTTGCAATGGTGGCCCAGCACCCAAGTCCTCCACCTGCTGTATCCTGTAAGCCCTGTCCCAGGGCTGTTGGTCCCTCCTACCAGTCACCCACTGGACATGGACACTGCCTCTGGCAGCATGGTGTAAGATAAAAATGACTGAACATAACTTTGGATATTTTGAGGTTTTTTAAGGTGTCTTTACAAACTAAAGCCAACTATGACTACTTTAAACAACTATGAATACTTTCCCACAACTCACCCTTTTTGGACACAGTTCCCACAGAGACCTTCGCAAAGGGTCTACGAACTGTCTGGAATCACTGAGTGCTGCTCATGTACATATGTGTATATAAGGTATCCATCTGTCTCACCTGCTTTAGTAAAACCTATACCCCAGAATTCCAAATAAACAGAGAAAGCAACTTGTCTG
Source organism: Dipus sagitta (assembly GCA_036346955.1). Classification (NCBI taxonomy): domain Eukaryota; kingdom Metazoa; phylum Chordata; class Mammalia; order Rodentia; family Dipodidae; genus Dipus; species Dipus sagitta. The sequence goes on along the minus strand of CM070781.1, from coordinate 6,785,292 downwards.
GTCTTTATGTGGTGGCATCATTGTGGAGGGTGCATCAGCAAACTGCTGGGTCAGGGCCACGAGCAGAACTGCCAGCAGGTGGGAGTCGTTAGGACAAAACTGGCCAAGACCATCATGTGGGAAGCAGTGATAGCTGTGACTCTCAGCAGCGTAATGAGCCTGGAAATCAAAGCAGAGACTGAAGAACTTCACCAGACTCACCTTTTTTGTTTGTTTCTGAGATAGGGTCTCACTTTAGCCCAGGCTGACCTGGAACTCACTCTGTAGTTTCAGCTGGCCTAGAACTCACAGCGATCCTCCTACTTCTGCCTCCCAAGTGCTGGGATGAAAGGTGTGTGCCACCAAACTCAGCTAAGACTCACCTTTGAAATGGGTACTAACTGACAGTGCATAAAGAAGGGATAACCCATGGGAAACCCAAGCATTTGCTCTCCCAGCACAGGACGACACTAACTAGATGGGATACTCCTGGGAAGGGGATACACCCAGCATAACCATTTGCCTACAGTAAGGGGGAGCAAATTTAATTTTCATCTCACCTCAGTGACTGCAGGAGACAAGAGACCTAGAGGGACCCCTGCAGCAACCACTGGGCACCCAGGCGCTGGGATACCAGGTGGAGGAACCACTAGGAGGAAAATGGCCCATCACTCAACCTCAGAAACCAAATACAGGGCAGATCAACTAACTATAAATAAAACCCAGGGCCCTAGGCCTAGGAAATTTGCTCAAGGCAGAGCCAGGGAAGCAGCATCACCCACTTAGTCCACTCCAAACCACTGGTGCTGGCCAGCTGTTAGCACGCAAGAGCCCAGGAGTCCTCCTACTGGGAAAAGATGACTTGAACAGCCTCCCACAATCCAAGGAAGGATTGTGAGTTGGGGTAGAGGACCTAGACTTGTAAATGTGAGGGGATCAAGCCCCCACCCCACCTCCAGGGTCCTCCTCTGCCCTTCCAGGGACCTGAACTGCAGACAGAAGCAGAAGAGCCCAGAGGAGAGCAATCCAAACTGTACCATGGAGGCCAGGCCACTCCATTACTCTGGCATCTTCAGGTCCCCACCAGTCTTCCCCACTACATCCTTCTGTACTTTCCAGTTTTTCTGAGCTGCACGTTGGCTTTATCAGCGGATGATTAATGGTCTCATTGAACACACCTTCTCCAACCACCCTACCTTGAGGATACAAGTGCTGAGCGAGAGCCCAGAAGTCAACAACAGAGACAGTGAGGAAAGAACGCCAGGGCATCACAAACCAAAGTTTTATTCATCCACGGGGGCCGAAGAAAGGTAAGTCTGCTGGCACCTCACTTTAATATGCTGTCATCTTGAGCTGAAATGTCAGAAGAGATTGTGTCACACACTAGTCAAAGTTTCAGTTTTTAAACGATCCAGAATTTAATTCCCAGGGGATCTGACTACTTCACTAAAATCGTCCCTGACTTCTTTCGTACCATCTGACTTGAACCTGCAGTTAGCAGACAGGGGTCAGCCTTCTGAAGACGGTGCCACCTGCACTTCCCCACCAAGGGAGGTTGTAACGTCCTCCTCACACTCCTAGGCGACTCAGCCGCAGTTTTGAGTGGCAGTACCCACTCTAGCGAGCAGCAGCGTTTTCCTGAAAACCCACAAGCAGAGAGCTAAAGACACATACCTTCTGCCAATTCTCTCTCAATCCGTTTCAGTTCATCCTGCCTCTTCTTCTCCTCGGCTGCTACCCTCCTCTGCTCTTCTGCCCGGGGTTTTAGGTAACCTAGGGAGCGGATCAATTAACCTCTTCCCTGAAGGCGCTTCGCGAGAAGAGCCGGATCCCGAAGCTCCAGGGAGCTGTGACCACCCGGCGCCCGCGCCCCTCCCCGCACTCACTGTAGCGCTTGGCGCCGTAGGCCATGCCGAGGACCAGAGCGGAGTATCGGCCGAGCTGCAGGACAAGAGTGTTAGAGCGGGGAGACAGGTCGCGAGAACCCGCGGGGCGAGAGGGACCGGGGCTTAGGAGTCACAAGGATGGGGGGCCAGGGCGCCGCAGGGACGGGGACCCGGGTGAAGTGGCGGGGAGGGGTCATGGGGCCGCGGGGCCCGGAGGTCACAGCCTGCAGGCTCCAGGAAGAGGGTCAGGAACGCAGCAGCAGGGTAACGGGAAGGACCACCAGGGCTCGGAACTGCGCGTGGCAGCCGAGAGCCTGGGTTCACCTTGATGAGCGGAGAGACTTGCACCGGTGGCACCATCTTGTCCGTGACCTTCGCGCCGGAAGTACAACCGAAGCGCTCCGCGGGCCGCTCAACCCCAAGAGCGCATGCGCCTTATCCGAGCAGCGCAAGGCGGCGCCATCTGGCGGCCAGACCGTGGCGATGCGCCCCCCCCTCCGCCCCCGCTGGGTTGGTGAGGACCTGTCTGGGATGGAAGGAATGCTCTTAGCGCGGGGAGAGCGGGTCTTTGGGCGCCGAGCCCGGGAATCCGCTCCCCATCTGGCCCGGCTTTGAGCAAGTGAACAACCGGCTTGCTCCTAAGACACCAAGGAGTGCGTTCGGTGGACCTCGCCAGGGTAGTCTGTGCTGCGGGAAAGGACAGCGACCCTCCTGGCCTTTCCTGTAACTGCCCGCCAGTGAGCACCCTCCATCGGGCCAGCACAGCAGGATTCCCTCCCCCAGAACTCATTGCTTCCATCCAAGGTGGGTAAAGGGGTCTTCTAGGGAAGGCCCTCTGAGCGGGGCTGTCCGCTGGGTCCTCACAGTCCTGAGCTCTGATGTCTACCTTCCACCCAGACCTTGGAGAGCCATGGAGTGCCCAGACAGCCACCCTTCTCCGACACCGTGCCCAGAGTGGTTGCCTGACTCCCACAGCCAAGTAAGTGTAGAAATAGGGATAAGAGATGGACAAGCTGATTCCTTCTCTGTGGGAGCAAGGAATGGCAGGATAGTCCTCATCCATCAGCTGGCTTTGCACAACGACCAGCAGTGACTGGACACTACCCCAAGGTTGCCTGTGCTCTGGCCTCAGCTCGGCACTGCACCGGAGCTTGGGAAGATCTCCAGTCCTCAAGGATGGGAGAAAGCCCACCATCTTGACTCCTCATTAAACCAATTTCCAAAGAGAACATAGCTATGGATCCAGGTCTCATAGTAGGTGCTCAGCAATCCTGTGCGGGGGGAAGGGGGATAGCCCAGTGTGGGGCTAGTCTGGGCATTGGGACGGTGCAATTGCCCTCTGGGGCCTGGCTGTGCCATCCTGCACCACTTGCTCTAGAGTCCAAGCCCTAGGAACCTGGAAAAAGTTCCCTGGGCTAGAGAGATATACCCAGGCCAGGGCTGTAAGACCATCTACTCTTTTCTTGCTTATCCAGACCCCCTGAGAAGCCCTACCTGAATGGGCTTGAGAGACAGAGGCAGATTCCAGCCCTTCTCTAACCCATTCCTCCTTGGGCAAGCTCTGAGGGCAACCAAACAGATCCCCTGTTCCCTTTTAGCCATCTGGATCCTGAGGCCCCTCCTTTCCTGCTTTGAGCAGCTGGTCAGATAACCTCAGGTGACCAAACAGGTTTCCATCACTGGATCTTAAAATAAACCAGACTCCTAAGCAGCTCAAGCTTCCAGAAAATGAGTGTCTCTGGGGCCCAGGAGGAGGAGGGGGCTGGTGTGACTATAAGCCACATGGGGGGCACTGTCAGAAGAGGCAAGGCACACAACACGCAGGCACGTTCACATACGTGTATGCTCATGAAAGATCATGGCACCTGCTTTGGTTAAGAGTCCTTTGTGGTGGCAGGAGAGGTGGGAAGGGTCCTACATAGCTCTGGACAGCCCCTGGGAGCCATTGCACCTGTCAGAGTCAGCTGTGTGTAGAATCCGAACACTCCCACTGTGCTATCTTTAGTGCGGAGCTCAGTCAGGACCCTCCCTGGGAGGCTTGTGGACCCTGTCACATTCAGAGCCATAGAGCTGCACATTCTTGTGGCCATGCCTGGCCCTACCCAGGCCCTTTGCTCGTAGCTCGTACCATCCCAGCACCTGAACAGTTTCCCTTGCTCTCTTGATTTTTTATTTTTATTTATTTATTTTGTCTTTCAAGGTAGGGTCTCGCTGTAGCCCAGGCTGACCTGGAATTCACCATGTAGTCTCAGGCTGACCTCAAACTCATGGCAATCCTCCTACCTCTGCCTCCAGAGTGCTAGGATTAAAGGCATGGGCCACCATGCCTGGCTCAGTTTCCCTCTCTCGTCATCTTGTTCGGGCCTTCCCAGGTGGGTGATATACCTCTGCAGGGTTCTACCTCTACATGTTGGAGGGTCTTACCATCTGGAAAGGAGCTTCTGTGGTAGAGGCTATATAGTCCTTGGGAGACAGGACATCTGATACAGTGTATATTCTGTGGCAGAAACACCATTGTTCAAAGATGTTCGGGTGGGGGGATATCTGAGCTACATACTCCACTGCCACTTGCCACGCCTTCAGCTGCTGCCATTGGACTTCCTGCTGCCACCATCTGGTGCAGGTACAGGTCTCCAAGGACTTACTGTCCACATTTGGCACTATGGGGATCTCATCTGTCCTCTTCACTTTTCTTGTTGGCCTCATCCTCTGCAGCCTGCAGGCATACCCTCACTGTCATCCCCAGATATCCAGTGTCTGGTACCAATAACAGAGTATCATCCTGATCGCTTCCCTGGGCTTTGCCTATCAGGCCAGGGAAGTAGTGGGGGAACATTTGGGTGCCAGGCCAAAAGCAACTTCATCTTGTGCAGCCTGAACATTTTCACAGTCCCAGAAATGTTATCTCAGTGAGTCAACCAAGGAATGAGCATCAGTGAGGCTGGAAAAGGCCCTGGGTCCTACTGACTGGTCTCTGCCCATTAGGGAGTTAACAACAGAGCTGTGAGAGGCCTGACATGCAGAGAGAAGGACAAACACTTGAGCCATTCACAGCATTTCTGTGCAGATCTGGACAAGGTGCTCCTTCCTCTGTCGGTTATGGTTTCTCCTGCACTGGCAGAACCAAGGTGCCCAGCTTCAGCCCTCAGGCAAGAGTGTGGCACTTGTCCCTAAGGTGCAGTGTCCTCAACAAAGAAAACTGTGCTGATACCTGGGGGAAGAGGTATCTGAATCACTGCCAGGCTGTCCAAACTCACTGTGCAGTTGTCCAGCCCCCTGGGGTGGTAGCCCTGAGCCCATCCTCGTAGGGAGTGGCAGCCAGAGTCTGAAGTGAAGTCTGGAAGTCTGGCCAGGCAAGGGCTTAAGACAGGTGGAACCTTGATCCTGAGCAGGCAGGACCCCAGGCATGGTGAGTGGGTATCCAGGCAGCCATTGGCAGAGACATGAAAGAGAGAGAGAGAGCGCTTACAGTGTTATTTGTGCATATGTGCTTTGTGAACACCCGCATGGGTATGGGTGTAAGAGGTACCTGCCCCATCAATTGTCCAGGTAACAGCCTGGGCAGACTAAAGTAGATTCTGGATCTTTAGGAAACTGGATACCCAGAACAAACCCACCACTGCAGTCATTTGCCCTGGAGCCTCCCAAGGCTGGCCACAGCCTGTAGAGTCCCTAACTCCACCCAGGCTGGATGTGGTAGATTGCTTGGGCCCCAAGTACCACAGTTCTCCATCCTCAGTAAAGTCTTCCAAATCATGAAGTATCCCTGAGAGTTCACAGTTGCCTGGGAACCCTCAACCAAGGTGTTCCTGCCTCAGGCCAGCAGGAAGACCAAGAAGAAGAAGGAAGGTGGGGCAATGCCTGCCCACAGGGCATCCTTCAACATCTTCTCCAACTTTGAGCAGACCCAGATCCAGGAGTTCAAGGAAGTGAGACTGCCCTTGCACTCTAGGATCACCTCACCCAATTGGCACAGTAGGATGACCCATGTGGACTGGGGCTGCCCATCCCTTTGGTGGGACAAAAGAGCTGGGCATGGGGGTGAGGGCAGGGGCTGAGGCTGAGTCAGACTACTAGCAGTCCAACAAGCCTGGCCTTAGCTTCCAGGCCTTCACACTCATGGCTCAGAACCGGGATGGCTTCATTGACAAGGAGGACCTAAAGGACATTTTTGCTTCCTTGGGTGGGTATAAGCAGAGGGCAGGTGTGGCCCTGCACAGCCTCTCTTCCTCCTCAGATAGAGCAAGGGCATTGGCCCCAAATGTTGACCTCACACTTTGAGGGTGCTATGGCTAGCATCAAAGAAGGAAGTGCCCCTGGCTTGTTCAGAGCTAGCAGAGGGCACCCAGGGGAGACGGAGCCACCTAGGATAGGTTTGGGGAGGTGCTGGGAAGAGGATTGTGCATAGAGCCTGCCCATCTAATTAAGGGTGCTTAGCTCCCAAGAAATCCAGACATTACACACAAAAATCTGTATTTCTTTTTCTTTTTTTACATTAAACAAGGTTTATTAGAATGTAAAGCATACACTCAGGAGGCAGAGGTAGGATCATTGTGAGTTCGAGGCCAGCCTGAGAATACGTAGTGAATCCCAGGTCAGCCCAAGCTAGAGACCCTACCTGGAAAAAACAAAACAAAACAAAACAAAAGAATGTAAAGAGAAAGCAAGAATAAGGCGAGGAGTGCCCAAGCTGGGAGGGTCCCCATGCATAGCCCTTCTTTGTTGTTGATGTTGTGGTTTCCTCACTCCATCCTCCATCCCTAAGCAGGGTCTTGCTGTAGCCCAGGCTGACCTGAACTCACTCTGTAGCCGCAGGCTGGCCTTGAAATCACAGTAGTCCTTCTACCTCAGCCTCCCAAGTGCTGGAGGAAAAGTATGTGTCATCACAACCGGCTTTGTATTTTCCCATTTCTTGAGAAGCCTGTCCCAGCAACCCAGGAGCTCTGTGAGTCCTGGCACACTCAGCTCCTGTCTGCTTAGTTACCTGTGGCCCGTCTGTCACTCACAGAGTCCTGGCCCTCAAATGTAAGCCAGGGCTTCCCCTAGGAACCTGAGAATACTCCCTGCCCCTGCCGAGAGTAACATGGTCACTGAGTTTCACAAGTGGGAAGGACTCAAAGGCAAAGGGCACAGCAAAGCTAAGTGCCTGAGGGCCTTGGGCAGGGCAGGACAGAACCTCAAAGACCTTTCTGTGGACAGGTACAGGGACAGAGAAGACCATCCTAAATGCTTTCAATATGCTCGGCCCTGATGGCAAAGGTAGCATCCACAAGTAGTGTTGACTTGGGGTTGGGGAACACCTGCCTTGGAGAGGAACCACAGCATCTGGGCCCTGAGCCCATTTCCCTGGCCCCTTTCCTGCTCCAGCGGCTTGAGTGGCTATTCTGAGAGCTGAGTCCTTTGGGATAACTAAGGGGGAGGGCCATCCCTACCATGTGGGCACCTGTGACCAAGGGGTCATTGTTCCTCAAGCTGATGATGTCTTTAGCTCCTTTCCCAGAGAGATCTTCATGCCAGGTGCTGGAGAAAGGAGATATTCTGGTGTCCCAAGCACTTGCCTCTGACTCCACTGACATCCTAAGACCCAGGAATGATTTGACACCCCACCATGAGCAGGATGGATTCTGTGACTAACAGGCACCCAGCTTTCAGTGATGGGTTGGCAGGGTGCAGATAGTAAGCTCCATTCTCAGACCTCCTACCAGAGGAACCACACTGTGAACTGACCCCCCCTTCCCACCTCAGCATCAAACGCCTGCTGGCTGGTGTCTCAGGCTGACAAGATGACAGCAAATGAGCCTTGTGCAGCCCCCACCCCATGGCTTTTGCAAGCCCAAGCATGTCAGAGGGACAACTGGGGGACCACAGAAGCTATAGCAGTGGGTGTTGGTGGGTCTCACTAGAGACCCCTGCTGCAGGTCTCCTAGAGGGATGGAGCTAGTCTGAGGAGTTAGGTCAGGGCTGGAGACTACTCAGGAGCCAATGTATTCTGTCCAAGCTGGAGTGGTAGGGACAACACTATCCTTAACAACCTTCCCACACCACCTTCCCTACATATGGTACCAAGACCTCCTGGGACACTGACACCTTCCTCATAGCCTAATGGTACCCAAAGGCCCAGGCTAAACATCAGCTTACCCATGACTAGATAGATAATGGGGGAGGGGCAGAAGTCAGACTCAGCCTGTATGCCACATACCATATACCACCACCCCCATTCTTCCCTTCCCCTGCACCTTTCCTGGCCCTGCCCCTTGTGGTAGTCCATCCTTCAGTCCTCCATTCCTGCATGGAAAATAAAACATAGAGCCCCCTGGATGAAGTTCAACTTCTGTATTTATTGCATCTGGGTGGATGGAACCTAGGATCCTATCATTGCCCAGCCTGACCTCCCTTCCCCACCACTGGCTCACTCACAGGCAGACCAGATGCTAGAGTTCACCTCATTGATGTAGGACTGGACTACAAGACAGAGTTATGAGCTCACCCACTGGGAGGAGAAGGAGGAATAGGCCTCCCCACCCATCAGGCTATGCCAATTCAATAAATGTGGGTCCATGGACTTGCTTGCAAGTGTCTGCCTGGGATTTCTTGGGGTTTTTCCAGACCAAAGTTCTAATCCCAGGACTCCTCCAGAGCTTTTCCTCACTCTGCTTCCCTCTCAGGCAAGCCTGGCCCATGGCCCTCTGTGCTGCCCTTGCTATAGGCTGTGTCTGGTCACACAGTGGCAACCAGAGGAGACAAGGCCTTCCCACATCTGTCCACTCCAGTCCACCCATGCCATGGCCCTCAGGACCCCCCTCAGTCCTTGTTTCTCATGCCAGACCACACACATATCCATGTTGCCCCTGAATGGACCTTCCCTGGAGTGGCTACTGGCTTGACCAGGGTCCATTCCGCCCAGCCAATATCCACACAGCAGATCTTCCTGCTTCACCCCCACAGTCTGCCTGAAGGCCAAAAGGTCACCTTGCTCTGTCCTTGGTATGCTAAGGGCCCTCGGTCCCTGGTGGATCTCTTGGCATGGCTGACCCAGTCAAGGGAGACCCCAGCCTACCTTCACTAGACAGCCCTGGTCACATTTTCTGCATGCTCTGGGGGCTCTTGGGAGAGGACAGGACCAGGAACTTCCTGTAGGGGCCCAGCTGGGAGTGGCAAGCCAGGAAACTCAGGCAGTGACTTTGGGGTAGGACTCATGATCTCTGGCTCCACAGCACAAGTCCTGGGTACAGGGTGTCCTACAGACTCCGCCTCCAGGCGCCGGTACGGGGTGTGGAAGAAGAGCACCATGACGCAGCTGAAGAGGGCGCACAGGCCGGCCAGCACTAGCAGGGACACTGAGGGCACAAATAAACCTCTATCCCACAGCTGCCCAGGCAGCCAGAGCCCCCACCATAGTTGAGCCTGGGTAGACCTGACCCAGTTAACTCCACTAAGAGGCATGGAAACAGCTGTTACCAGCTCCCTGAGGCCCCAAGGACATTTCCAGGCCCAAGTGCTAAGAGTTGTGGGCTTTGAGGTCAGGAGTATGACTTATGGGTCAGGACATAGTTATGCAACACCATCCGATCTCTACCCACTCCCATCAGTAAATCTCTGCATCTCTCTGTCTCTCTGACCCTGTTGCTTTAAGTCTTTGTTCCTCTCTCTTGCTTGCTTGCTTTTTTTTTTTTTTTTTTTTTTTTTTTGGTTTTTCAAGGTAGGTAGGGTTTTACTCTAGCCCAGGCTGACCTGAAATTCACTATGTAGTCTCAGGGTGGCCTCGAACTCACAGCAATCCTCCTACCTCTGCCTCCTGAGTGCTGGAATTAAAAGTGTGTGCCACCACACCTGGCTTTCTCTTTCTGTTTTTAATATTTATTTATTTATTTGAGAGAGAATGGGTGCACCAGGGCCTCCTGCCACTGCAAATGAACTCCAGATACATGTGCCACTTTGTACATCTGGCTTCATATGGGCACTGGGGAATTGAACTCAAGCTGTCAGGCTTTAGAAGCAAGCACCTTTAACTACTGGCCTATCTCTCCAACCTTTTCTCTGGTTTTTTTCTTTGTCCCTGTCTCTCTATCTCTGTCAGTCTCTGTCCATCTTTATCTCTGTATATCTATCTCTGCCTTTGTCTCTTCCTTTTCCTCTCTGATCTATATCTTTGTCTCTCTCTCTCTCTCTCTCTCTCTCTCTCTCTGTCTTCCTCTGGCGTTTGAAATACCTTACATGGGGTACTGAAGTTACATTTTTTTTGTTGTTGTTTTTGTTTTTTCAAAGTAGGGTGTCACTCTAACCCAGGCTGACCTGGAGTTCACTATATAGTCTCAGGCTGGCCTCAAACTCATGCCAAAACTCCCACTTCTGCCTCCCGAGTGCTGGGATTAAAGGTGTGTGCCACCATGCCTGACTGAAGTTGCAAGTTGCATTTTTGTCAGGGTATTTGGGCCACACCCACCAACTGAGCCCAGGCATGTGACCCCGCCCCCCATGCTATACCTATAACACCTAGCACCCATCCACCAAGGAGAGTAAAAACAAGAACAAGGTCCCTCCCTGACTGGGCCAAGCCTCCTAGGCCCCTAGCTCCCACTTTCTGGGCACTCACCTGTCCAGTCCAGAGGGTCCTCACCGTGCCCGCAGGTAGAGAAGGATGGCCCTGTGTGCTGCATAGTCAGCGCCATCAGTAGCAGCATGATAAGCACACCCTCGGCCTGCCTGGACATACAGGGCCCTTAGCCAGGGAAGCAGCATTGCCTGCCCACCAGAGCTGGTCACTTAGGAGGGGGTCAACATCAAAGCCATTTGCTGTGCCATCTAGAGTTCCCAGAGCAGCACACTGCCCAGTCCATGTGGGCCCACTGGCTGGCCTAGATTTGCACACACACCCTGGGTTCTTGCTCAGCCCTAGCCAGAGCAAGCTTACTTGCTTCATGGAGGGTGGGAATAGGGGTTTATGAGACATACAGCTGGGCCAAGGTGAAGGAGGGGCTCTAAGAGAAGTGGCCAGTGCAGAGGGACACTTACCCCAGGATGAAGATCAAGCCTGCAGAGGAACCTTCGCCTACGGGAAATGAGCATTCAACTGCCAGCTCCATGGCCACAGGCGCCACCGAGAAACCAAAGAGCCCAAGCAGAGAACAGATGGCAGCCAGGGCAAGGGTCTGTCCCTGCAGCTGGGATACCTGGGAGCAGCAAAAGAGCAGAGGCAGGATGGAGCAGGGGAGAGTGAGACATGTCAGCTCCCCCATGAGCTCCTGGGTTGGGTGATGAGGGGTGTGGCCATGAAGCCCTGACCCACCCAGGGCCATCAGACAGGACGAAGCCAGGCCTGAGATCAAGATACTAGCTTGGGCTAAGTCACCACTATCCCTCCTGGCCTTTGCCACCACCAACCTGCCAGGGTACCCTTGAACATGGGTGTTCAAGCATGTTCTTGGCTCCAAGGGACTCACCAGTGCAAAGGCCACAAAGGTCATGGAGGTCAGGCACAGGCCGATCTTGGTGGCCTCGGTGAAGTGTTTGGTCCGATCCACATACAGGCCCAGAATCAGTGCCCCTAGGATCCCAAACACGATGAAGAGAGCCCCGCAAAGGCCTGAGAACTCCTGGAGGTAGGGAGGGGATGATGCTAGGAACCATGGGACAGGGAGCCACAGGAGCTGCTCAGGACACATGTCATCACCAGGACAGTTCTCAAGGCCCAAGCTAGATGATGTGTTGACTGCATCCCAGGATGGGGGTTCTTGCACTGTGTACCCTACTAAAAGGAAGGAGCTACCACCACAAATGCACCATAGGTCCTAATGTCTATGCATCCTGAGCAGACCCACACCCACCACTGTGCCAGGGTGCAGAGGGCATGACCCAGAGACAGATGAGCAGCCATGAGCACCACCTCCATCAGAGTAGACACTGAGTGCTTGAGACATCAACCCCTGAAGAGGCAGAGTTCCCTCCATGGGCAAGGCTGCCACTCACATTGGAATAGCCACTGGCACAGAGGATCTGCTCCAGGAGGGCTGAGAAGCTGGTGAAGGCGCCAATGCCACCACCGAAGCACACAGCCAGGATGACGTAAGCCTTGTTCTTTATGAGCTGGAGGGGAAGACAACCATCAGCCCAGGACCAGGACCCCCAGAGGCTTCTGAGCAGGGCTTTCCTGCCTTCATGGTCCACAACACCCACCAGCTTGAGTCCGTGGGAGAAGTCCTCTGAGGTAGAGCTGGCGGCCCCGACAGAGGGTGGGCTTGGGGGCACACTCTCCCAGAGGCAGGCAGTGGCCAGCAGGCAAGCAAGGGCAGCAGGAGCAATATAGACACCAAGCTGGGGAGAGAATGCAGATGTCCCATAGACCACATAAGTGCATACAGCCCCATATGCCTCAGTCTGCTCTACCCACCTTCCTGCTGCCACTTGCCTTCAACCTGCAGAGTGAGTGAACCCAGAGCCCGTGGGAGGCTGTTCCACTCCACCCTCACTTGCTCCAGGTGGCTTCACGCAGAGCGTAGGTTTTCAGAATACCATTCAAAGATGAGTCCCTCCATGATAACACCAGTTCAACATCCCAGGCTTCCAGACTCACCCTCATATAAGAAGCTGGTCATGCTAACACAGCTAGGTGTGTCATACCAACAGGTGTGTGCACATGAATTATATGTGCATATACCACACACCACGTACAGGTACACCCACCATACATACCACACACAAATATACACTATTTGTCTATGTGCAAGCACATGAGCACACATGATACATGCATACTCATGAGCCCCTCACCATTATGGGGATGTCCTCTGCCTTCTTGACCAGGGCAGGTGACAGGACATTGGCCACAAGGATGCCCAGGGGGTTCGCTGGATAAACAAAGAGCTGTTATCTCAGTTGCACAGGCCTTGCCCCAGCCCTTGGGGGATGTCTTCCTGGCTCAGGCACCTTGGCCTTGGCCCAACAGGAGCAGAAGACATGCATCCAGGTGGGGGCCGAAGGCTGAGCCCAGATGGCAGAGGCTGCACCTCTGGACTCACACATAGTGCCGATCATGTTGGCTGTGGCTCGCTGGTGCTCTGGGAACCACAAGGCAGCCAGCTTGGCTGGAGAAAAGACAACCAGGGTCTGGGCGAGGGCACAGAGGCTTTGGCCACTCATGAAGAAGAAAAAGGGGTTGGGAATTCCGACAGCCATGCAGGGCAGGGCCCGAAGCATACTGCCAGCAAGGTTCAGCCATGCTCCGAGGATGGTCTGCATTGGGATTGAAATGGACAATCAGAAGGCTACATGCCAGCTGGACTCTCCATCCCCCAAGTCTCCAGATGCCCATCTCCAGCCCACAGGAACACCCCAGCTTCCAACCTCTGAAACTTGGAAGCTGTGCCTGGATGGCCTAATCAGTAGGGCTAGTGGACCCTAGTCCTATACTTGAAAGCAGAGGGCCCTACCCACCCCAAGCAGATGTGGGGTGAGACCTGACTCACCGCTCCTCGGAGACCGACAGAATCCAGGACCCAGATGGCTGCCATGCCAAATGGGATGGATACCACAAGGTAGATCAGTGACAGCCAGTTGACCTGATCCATGGACAGGAAGAAGTGTTGGGCGATGGTGTCCGCCACAGGTGCGAAGCTGAGCCACAGCTGCAAGACACACAAGAGTTAGTCCTGGGGCCACATCCCACTGAGCCACCTCTGCCCTAGTTCAAGCCTGTGACCCCATATGACCAGCCAAGGGATGAGCATGTGGATAGGCCTGTAAAGGTCATGGGAACACAGCCTAAGAGGAACTCTGGGCCATCCTGTCATCCCCCAAGAGGGTACCCAGGCAGAGCCCACAGCCTGTCCAGTAGTGGGCAGTGGACCAGCCTGGAGGAAGACGCAGAGGCTAACAACCTGGTCAGAGTCTGCAGACTATGAACCCCACCAGAGTTAGCCTGAGCCTCTGAGGAGGCTGAGGGCCATCAGTAGCAAGTGTGTCCACTGTCTGGGAGATACTGTTGAACGTGGTTGAAGGAGGCACGTGGGCAGCTGAGACTTAGCTGTGGGCAAGGAGAGACTGTGAAGCCAGAACCTCAGGGGTCTGGCTGAGCCTGGACACTGAGAAGGTGGGATGGAAAAGCTTAGGAAGACAGAAGAGGAAGACAAGGGGAAGGGAGGTGGGAACCCTGTTCCCCAATTACATGGATGTGTAATGTGCTGAGACAGGATGGACAAAGAGCACACTGTGAGGCCTGGTGTGTGGTGGAAACTCCACACCAGACATTCAGATGGCCAAGAACAGGAGGCCTGGGGGCCAGTGAGCAAACAAGGCCAGGGGCAGGGTGGTGGCTTGATTCAGGTGTCCCCCATAAACTTAGGTATTCCGGGTTGTTTTGTTTTGTTTTGTTTTTTGTTTTTTTGAGGTAGGGTCTCAATCTAGCCCACACCTGGAATTCACTCTGTATTCTCAGGGTGGCCTTGAACTCACAGTGATCCTCCTACCTCTGCCTCTCAAGTGCTGGGATTAAAGGCGTGTGCCACCATGCCTGGAAAATTTAGGTGTTCTGAATGCTTGGTTCCCAGCTGATGGAGATTTGGGAATTAACTCCTGGAGGCAGTGTATTGTTTGGGGTGAGTTTAGGGGTATTATAACCAGTGTCCTCTTGCCAGTGTTTGGCACCCTCTTCTGTTGCTATTGCCCACCTGATGTTGGTGAGGAAGTGATGAGCACCCTCTGCTCATGCCATCATTTCCCCCTGCCATCATGAAGCTTCCCCTTGAGTCTTTAAACCAAAATAAACCTTTTTTTCCCAAAAGCTGCTCTTGGTCAGGTGATTTCTGCCAGCAATGCAAACCTGACTGCAACAGTAAAGTTGGTACCAAGAGTGGTGTCATTGCTACTTGAACCCTGATTGTGTAGCTTTAGCCCTTTGAAGCTGATTTTCAAGAGGAATATGGAAGGATTTGAAACCTTGGCCTAAGAGATGCCTTGCAGTGCTGTAAGTATAGCTTGATGGACTATTCCAGTCAGAGTTGAAAGAACTGAATGCAGTAAGAACTATGGACTGTGAGGTTTGGCTTGTGAGGGTGAGAAAGAGCTTTGCCTCAACTGGGCTAGAAGTGTGACAGGCTTGCTGTTATGCCCATGTCCTAAGAACTTGTGCAGGGTTGCTTTGAATAGAAATGGACTGGTGCGAGCAGAGGGTTATGGCACAGAAAAAAAATGAAATATTTGGGCTGAAACTGCTGCCCATTCAGCTGCAATTATATGAGAGACTACAACCTTTGGGATTGGGCCTGCTGACCTGCATTGGGGCAAGAGGAAAAATATACTTTTGAAGGGGCCTGAATGCTCAAGGAGTGTCCTGTTCTTCAAAGTCTGCTTTATTCCCCCCCTGGATTAACAAATTGGCACCCCACCTAGTATTATGGAAAAAGATGGTCACTGAACTTGCAATGTGGTCTTGTGTTTTGGAAATGGGCATATGAAGCAGGTTTGCTGGATGCCTGCATGGAGAACTGATAGCGCTGTGAGGATGGACGGTGGGTTGCAGTGGAGACCCAGTGGAGATGCCAGGACCACAAGATGGCTGCTAAGGAAAAGCTTCAGGCCCCAATGAAGTTTTCCAGGACTGTGAGTAGCCTAACTGGAAGGGCAGAATTGGAACTCCAGACACTTGTTGCTTGTTAGAATTATCAGACTTGGATATTTGTCACTGGCTAGAGTTGTTGGACTTGGAGCTACAGAGTTTGATGTTTGCCCTGGTTGCTTTAAATCTTGTATTGACTATTTCTTTGCTATGCCCAATGCCATCTTTTGCAGTGTGAATGTGTATTCTGTGCCATTTGGGTTTTTGGTTTATTTTTGGTATTATGGCTCAGGTAAAAGACTTTGGACTATGGGGATGTTTGATCATCATTGGGAATCATAAAAATTATGGGGACTTTTAAAGTTGGACTGAATGCATTGCATTTTACATCATGGATGGTTATCAATTTATTGGGCCAGAGGTGGAATGTGGTGTTTTGATTCAGGGGTCCCCCATAAACTTAGGTGTTCTGAATTCTAGGTTCCCAGCAGATGGAGATTTGGGAATTAACGTCTCCTGGAGGCAGTGTATTGTTGGAGTGGGTTTATGGGTATTACCGCCAGTGTCCCCTTGCCAGTGTTTGGCACACTCTCCTGTTGTTATTGTCCACCTGATATTGGCGAGGGGGTGATGTCCACCCTCTGCTCATGCCATCATTTTCCCCTGCCGTAATGGAGCTTCCCCTCACATCTGTAAGCTAAAATAAACTCTTTTTCCCACAAACTGCTCTTGAGTGATTTCTGCAATCAATGCAGACCTGACTGCAACAAAGACAAAAAAGGGAAACCATGCTGGGTGTAGCAACGCACACCTTTCATTCCAGAACTCAGGAAGCAGAGGTAGAAGGATGCCGTGAGTTTGAGACCAGCCTGAGACTACATAGTGAATTCCTGGGCTAGAGCGAGACCCTTCCTGGAGTGGGGAACACTCCTAAAACACAGAGCTCAAAGCCCAGGGTTTCTTCTTTTGGAACCCCTCTCTGCCTAATGATTCTCAGATAGAAACATCTAGGTATGTGCCAGCCCGTTCATACAGATGACTGGGGTGTTTGGGAAGGTGAAACAGTCCCTGAGCAGGAAACATTCGCCAGCCTTAGGCATTGTCCAGTGTGGGGAACTCCTCTCCAAGGCAAACAACACAGTGTACAATCGAAGAGGTGTGGGGGACTGAGTGGAGAGGAGGGGTGCCTCAAACTTGGCACAGGAGGGAGGACAGGGGATGTGTGGACCAACAAGGGTGTGTGCCAAATCAAAGTTCCTGATGAATTCTGCACAAGATGACAAGCTCCAGCCACACCCTTCATGGCTGAGCAAAGAGAGCCAGGCTTCCCCACCCAGCGCCTCAGGGAAACACCAAACTTGGGCAATGGCAACAGTTGCATTTTCTTCCTTTTTTTTTTCTTTGTTTTGTTTTGTTTTGTTTTGTTTTGTTTTGTTTTCCTTAGAACAGTGTAACTGGCAAATCTTCCAGGTTCCAAGAGCATTCCATGCAGGCCCAGCTGCCTCTGGCCTGGCCTCACAGAGCAGACAGGAGGCCTAGTGTGTTTACAACCTGCTGTGCTGAACAAAGGGAACACAGCCCACTTTTCAAGCCTCCAGCTTTATCCTGGTTCCTCCCAGAACTGTGGCCCATTGGCGGAGGAGGCAGAGATGTGTCTAGTATGGGCAAGGAATGAATGTGAGGAGATACCCACAGAACAAGGACACATTCAACCAGCTTTCAGCCTTCCCTAGGCTCGCTCTTGGTGGCCCTCTTCTGTGCATGTGCAGTGGCAGTCCCACATACTTGCATGCAGAGCACTGGGCTGTTTCTTGGCCTCACCCCAGGCTCTGCCCTTTCAGAACTGAGGAGGCTGGACACCAGCTGCAGACAGGGGAGCAGGGGCACCAGGAAAACCGAGTAAACAATGGAAACCCAGCCAAGAATCCAATTCTTGGTGTCAGGATAAGAATTCTGTTTGCTCCAAAATGACAGCAAGACATCACAAGAGTGTCCCAGGAACTTCCCCAATCCAAGAAGCAGCTAGAGGAGGCTAAAGATTTCTGCTTGCATCCCTAGGCATCCACCCAAATCCACTTATGTTCTCCAGTGTTAGAAAAGTGAACGCTGAAGCCAAATCATAGCAATTAGTTACAGGCAGAGAAGTTTCTGGAATCACTGCAACTACCTGTGTCCCAGGCTTGGTTAAATCTGGTTCTGGGGCTGGAGAGATGGGGCAGTGGTTAAAGCATTTGCCTGCAAAGTCTAACCCAGGTTTGATTCCCCAGTACTCATGTAAAGCCAAATGCACAAAGTGGCACATGGGCACATGCATCTGGAGTTCATTTGTAGCAGTTAGAGGCCCTGGTGAACCCATGTTTCTTTCCCTCCCTCTCTCTCTCTCTCTCTCTCTCTTTCTCTCTCTCTGCTTGCAAATAAATAAGTTAATTAATTTAAAAAAAAAAGAAGAAGAAGCCAGGTGTGGTGGTGCACAGTTTTAATCCCAGCACTTGGGAGGCAGAGGTAGGAGATTGCCATGTGTTCGAGGCCACCCTGAGACTACATAGTGAATTCCAGATTAGGCTGGGCTAGAGTGAGATCCTACCTCAAAACAACAACAACAAATAATAATAATAATTAACAAATAAATAAAAACTCTGGCTTTCCACAGCCAGCCCAGCAACAGGGAATCAGCTCGCTGGAGTTTCACATGCAGTGCCAGTGGGCTGCTGGAAGCTAATAAACCCTAGTCACCATCCCCAACTTAGGTGTGCACCCCCTGCACTACGTCCAGTTGCCACCTACAGCCGAATGGCCTGGAAGCTGCCCAAGTAGCTGTCAACAGTCTGAGAGGCCCCACATGTCCCAAAGATTCCTCTACACTGTCTTTGGTTGGTAGATACGTGGCATGTGCTGTCTCCAGGCAGGCGTACTCAGGTGTCTGTGGACCTGACCAAGAATGGGAGACCTGGCAGGCATTTGGGTTGTGGAGAAAGATTCTCACATTGTACACTTGCATCTGATGGTGTGAGAAAGGAGGGACCTTAACCCTCTCGCTGCAACAACAAGGGTGGAGGGAGAGTCTGTGCAGCAGGTTGCAGAGGTGGGACCAGGCACACTGGCAGCCCCATCTCCCTAGCTTGCCAACCTATGCTCTGAGGCCAGGACAGACACTTAGCTCTTCCAACGGCCGCCTCGAGATCTAGAAGGCCCAAAGTCGGTCCCAACGACTGCGCGCAGACATGGGGTGCTGGGGCCCCGGGAAAATGAAGCGAGGCAGAATTCCCCTATCCCCGGGCCGCCCAACTCCCGCGTGCGCCCCCTACCCGTACCATAGCATTGGAGCAGCTCAAGAGGCTGATCACCAGCAGGAAGACCCAGCGGCGCGCGTAGGTGCGGGGGGCGGGCAGCGCATCCCTGGCTGCTCCGGCTGTCTCGGTCCAGTCCCCGGAGGCCCCTGCCCTGTCCTCCGTGGCCCCCGCCATCCCCGCCTAGTCCGCAGGCCGTCCAGTCCTCCCACCCCGGCCGCGCGCACTTAAGGGCAAGGAGCGTGGGCGGGACGCCCATGTACCCATTCTGGGAGGGACAATGAGGTCAGTTCCCGCCCCGAAGAACAGCTCAGGAGGGAGGGGCCAGGGGTGGAGTTAGACCTCCTTTGGCTTCCTTGAGAGGTCCAAAGTGGAAGTCTCTGCTAGTAAGGGAGGGATAAGGTCCCCTTCCTCAAGGGCCGATTTTGTCACAGCCTGTGTGGTCTTCATGATGGATCACAGCCTGTGTGGCTCCCACCGTTGACACGTCCACTAGGATGAGTGCAGGAAAGGTGTGTCGTTTGTCGTCTCCCCCGCCCCACACACACCCCAAAATGTTGAGATTTGGAGAAGCCACAGTGACTGGCCAGAGGCCAGCCTGAAGGAGCCTGGGATCAGTGTGCCAAAAAACCTCCAATCCAAACTAAGTATTGGACTTCTAGAGAGGAAGGGGTGGGAGTTACTGGAACGGGAGGGGAGGCTGAAGAGCTGCTTTGCCCAGCCCGGCTCAGGTTCTATCTGCCTTTGCACCTGGAAACAGCTGGGCAGATCAGGTAGGTAGTTCATTTCTGTGGGGAAGAGAGAGGCTTGGCAGAGGAGTGGAGTCACATGACCTTGGGCTCACGCAGCTGGCAGGAGTCGCCTGACCCTGGCCTCATTGATGTCAGGCTGGCTAAGAGAAGTGGAGCCAAGGGCTCTGCACAAACCAATGTGGTGGGTGGGGGCCCGACCCAGGCAAGGGAACTAGCGGGTCAGTGACTACAGGCAGATTTTCCCCAATGAAGAGGCCTCTTGAGGCCTTGCTCCCAAGGTTATGGTTCCTTTTTTGATCTTTCTGGGGTTTGTTTTGTTTTAATTTTCTTTCTATTTTTATTATGTATTTGTGTGTATGTGTATAATATGAGTATGCATGCCATAGCCTGCAGGCAAAGGTCAGAGGATAATTTCATGGATTTTCTTCTCTCCTTCCACGGAGACAGGGTCTAGCTTGCTGCTTACAAGCTTCCAGATTCCCCTGGCTCAGCATTGAGATTACAGACACATGTGCCACTTTGTGTCCAGCTTTCCGTGATTACTGAGGAAAATCCAATTCTGCTCAGCAGACTTGTAAGCAAGCACCTTTAACCACTGAGCCATCTCCCCAGCCCTGTTTTGCCATACACACACACACACACACGACAGAGAGAGATATTTGTGATAGAGATAGTGAATATGGGTGCCAGGCCTCTTGTCACTGAAAACAAACTCTAAAAGCATGTGTCATTTTGTGTGTCTGGCTTTATGTGGGTACTGGGGATTTGAACCTGGGCTTTACAAGCAAGTGCCTTTAACCTCTGAGCCATCTCTCCAGCCCTGTTTTGCTTTTTCTTTATTTTTTTATTTTGTTTTCAAGATAGGGTCTCACACTAGCCCAGGCTGACCTGGAATTCACTATGTAGTCTTGGGCTGCCCTCGAACTCACAAACTCACAGCGATCCTCCTACCTCTGCCTCCCAAGTGTTGAGATTAAAGGCATATGCCACCATGGCTGGCTGCTTTTTTAAAAAAAAATTTTCCACTTTTTTTTTTTTTTTTTTTTTGGTTTTTTGAGGTAAGGTCTCACTCTGGCCCAGGCTGACCTGGAATTCACTATATAGTCTCAGGGTGGCCTCAAACTCATGGCAATCCTCCTACCTCTCCTGGGATTAAAGGCATGCGCCACCGCCGCCGGCTTTTTTCCAGTTTTTTTTTAATTTTTTTTTTTTGTTATTTTATTTATTTGAGAGCGACAGACAGAGAGAGAAAGAGGCAGAGATAGAGAGGGAGAATGGGCGCACCAGGGCCTCCAGCCACTGCAAATGAACTCCAGACGCATGCGCCCCTTTGTGCATCTGGCTAACGTGGGTCCTGGGGAATCGAGCCTTGAACAGGGGTCCTTAGGCTTCACAGGCAAGCGCTTAACCGCTAAGCCATCTTTCCAGCCCTTTTCCAGTTTTTTTTTATTGGCAACTTCCATACTTACAGACAACAAACCATATTTCCCTCCCTTCCCCCACTTTCCCCTTAAAAAATCCACTCTCCATCATATCCCCTCCCCCTCTCTGTTAGTCTCTCTTTTATTTTGATGTCATCATCTTTTCCTCCTATTATGAGGGTCTTGTGAAGGTAGTGCCAGGCACTGTGAGACCATGGATATCGAGGTCAATTTCTGCCTGGACGATTGCATTGTAAGCAGTCCTACCCTTCCTTCGGCTCTTACATTCTTTCTACCACCTCTTCCACAATGGACCCTGAACCTTGAAGGGTGTGATAGAGATGTTTCCATGCTGAACACTCCACTGTCACTTCTTCTCAGCACTATGGTGCCTTCTGGGACATCCCAGTGGTCACCGCCATCTGAAAAGAGAAGCTTCTCTAAAAAAAAGTGAGAGCAGCATTAATATATAGGTATGAATGTTAAGTAAAGTGCTTACAGGGCAGTTTGGTGAGCATAATATATGCATCTAGTCAGTCAAGAGCAGGCATTATACTCCTAAGGCTCATGACCTCCCCCATTACAGACTTTTGATTATGTTTTCAGTACCAGGCATGCATTCCCTCCCACAGAGCAGGCCTCTAGCCCAATTAGAGAGCAGTTGGCTTCCCCTATAACAGACATGCCACTCATGCACCCACTCAGTCATTTGGCCTGGCTGGCCGAAGTTAAGGCTTACAGTGTCCACTGTTTTCACTGCTGTTTTGTTTTTGTTTTTGTTTTTGTTTTTGTTTTTGTTTTTGTTTTTGTTTTGAGGTAGGGTTTGGCTCAAGCCCAGGCTGACCTGAATTTAACTATGTAGTCTCAGGCTGGCCTTGAACTCACAGCAATCCTCTTACCTCTGTCTCCTAAATGCTGGGATTAAAGGTGTGCATTACCATGCCCAGGTAATTTTTTTTATTTTTTGAGGTAGGCTCTCACTCTAGCCCAAGCTGATCTGGAATTCACTATGTAGTCTCAGGGTAGCCTTGAACTTGCAGTGACCCTCCTAACTGTTGCCTTCTGAGTGCTGAGATTAACATACACCATCATGCCCAGCTTTTTTATTTATTTAATTTATTTTTAAATTTTTTTATTGACAACTTCCATGATTGTAAATAATATCCCATGGTAATTCCCTCCCTACCCCCACCTTCCCCTTTGAAACTCCACTCTCCACCATATCCCTTCCCCCTCTCAATCAGTCTCTCTTTTATTTTGATGTCTTCATCTTTTCCTCCTATTATGATGGTCTTGTGTAGGTAGTGTCAGGCACTGTGAGGTCATGGATATCCAGGCCATGTGTCTGGAGGAGCACATTGTAAGCAGTCCTACCCTTTCTTTGGCTCTTACATTCTTTCCACCACCTCTTCCACAATGGACTCTGAGCCTTGGGAGGTGTGATAGAGATATTGCAGTACTGAGCACTCCTCTGTCCCTTCTTAGCACCATGGTGCCTTCTGAGTCATCCCAAGGTCACTGCCATCTGAAAAGAGAAGATTCTCTAACCAAAAGTGAGAGTAGCATTAATATATGGGAATGAACATTAAGAGAAGTGCTACCGTGCAGTTTGATAAGCATAGTATATACATTTAGCCAGACAGCAGCAGACGTTATACCCCTAGGGCTCATGACTACCCCTGTTGTAGGTTTTCAGTATCAGGGATGTATTTCCTCCCATGGAGCGGGCCTCCAGTCAAGTTAGAGGGCGGTTGGTTCCCCCATGACAGATGTGCCACTATTGCACCCATTGGCTCATTTGGCCTGGCTGGTCAAATATAAGGCTTGCAGTGTCCACTGTTGAGTATCTTCACTGGTGATTTCTCTCTCTGTCATTGAACTGCATGCAGTGTATGCCCTAGCTTTTAAATTTTTTAATTTAATTTAATTTATTTATTTATTTATTTGCAAGAAGAGAGAGAGAGAGACAGGGAGGATAGTCATGCCTCTAGCCACTGCACATTCCATATGCATGCTCCATTTTGTGCAACTGGGAAGAATCAAACCCAGGTCACTAGGCTTTTCAGGCAAGTGTCTTAACCACTGAGCAATCTCTCTAGCCCCTGTTTTACTTTTTTTTTTTTTTCAGATGAGTCCTACTGAGGTATCCCAGGCTCAGGTAGCCCAGACTGGCCTCTGCCTTTCAATATTCCTGCTGTTTATCTTCAGTGGTCTCACATTTCCAACACTACATGTCTGAACATGCTCACTGTGGGGTTCTGGCCTTTGATGTTAGAGAGGGGAGGAGGGGCTGTGTATGTGTCAGATGGAGACTCCAATTTTTGCCTGAGGTTTTGTCCAGTAAGAAAAAATGAGCAATACCATTACCCTGAAAAGGTCAATCCCACTCTCCCTGAAACTAATAAAAGGACCCTATGGGCCTGTCCTCTTCTGTCCTTTTCCTTCACATCTGTCCCCTAGCTACTATGTCCACTTCCCTCTCCCCCATGGTTCACAGCCCTTTCCCTGAAGACCTGACTCCTCATGGTCTTTCTCTGTGGCTTGGTGCTGTCTTGTGCTGGGGATGCTGACATCTTGTTGCTCTGCTTGGGAGACAGGGAAAGGGTAGCTCAGGTTTCATTGCCCAGGGCCCTGGCTTAGGTTGTACTTTGCCCTCACCAGCTGCTGGCCTGGGTAGTGTCAGAGCCTATCATCCAAAGAGCAACACAGTGGCTACTTCCTGCATAACTAAATCTCTGTTGTGCTCACCCTCCTCCTTCTATGTTCTGAGTTCACTGAGGTTGTGAAGTGGGAAAGATGGGAACAAAACTAATGACAAAATACATTTACAATCAACAGAGATCGAAAGAAATACACATACTATGTTCATGGACTGAAAAACTCAGGATATGTTAGTCAGTGTTCTCACTGAATTGAACTATAAGCTTAATGTAATTCTATCAAGAAGTTTTTGCCAGGCATGTTGGTGCCCACCTCTAATTCCAGCACTGGAGATGCAGAGGTAGGAGGATCACTGTGAGTTCAAGGCCAGCCTGAGACTACATAGCGAATTCAGCCTGGGCTACAGCAAAACCCTACCTCAAAAAACTGGAAAGAAAAAAAAAAAAAAGAAGAAGATGATAAAGAACTTTTTGTATATAGGAGTGCACCAGGGCCTCTTGCCACTGCAAACTCCAGTTGCATGTGCAACTTTTTGTCTGGCTTTATTTACATGGCTACTAGAGAATCGAACCTAGATCAGCAGATTTTGCAAGCAAGTGTCTTTAACCTCTATGCTATCTCTCCAGCCTGCTATCTGTTTTTTTTTTTTTTGTTTGTTTGTTTTTTGTTTTTGGTTTTCCAAGATAGGATCTCACTCTAGCTCAGGCTGACCTGGAATTCACTATGTAGTCTCAGAGTGGCCTCGAATTCATGGTGATCCTCCTCCCTCTGCCTCCCATGTGCTGGGATTAAAGGTGTGCACCACCACATCCAGCTTCTATCTGGGTTTTTAAAAATGTAATGAGAAAATGGGAAAAAGGACAGGGGACATGACTCAGCATTTGCTTGCAAAGCCTGCCAACTCTGATTCAGTTCCCCATCACCCATGTAAAGTCACTTGGAGACCAGTCTTGTTTGTAGCAACAAGAGACCCTGTCTCAAAGAAGATGGGGTACAGACAAATTCTCTGACCTCAGTGAACACCCCCATACATACAATCATATACACAAATATCAATAAATAACTTTTTAAACTTTTTTATCACCAGCTTCCATACTTACAGACAATAAAGCATGAAAATTCCCTCCTCTCCCCCATTAATAAATAAATTTTTAAAATCTTTTTTATTTTATTCATTATTCAACAGAGAAAGAGAGAAGGACTGACAGAGAAAATGAATATGGGTATGCCAAGGTTTACTGCCACTGCAAATGAATTCCAGATACATGTGCCACTTAGTGCATCTGGCTTACATAGGTACTGGAAAATCAAATCCAGCTCATTAGGTTTTGCAGGCAAGTGCCTTAACCTCAAAGCCATCTATCTCTCCAGTCCCCTGTAATTTTTTGTTTGTTTGTTGGTTGGTTGTTTTTTTTTTTAATTTTTTTGTTTATTTATTTATTTATTTGAGAGCGACAGAGAGAAGAAGGCAGAGAGGGAGAGAAAGAGAGAGAGAGAGTGGGTGCGCCAGAGCCTCCAGCCTCTGTAAACGAACTCCAGATGTGTGCGCCCCCTTGTGCATCTGGCTAACGTGGGTCCTGGGGAATTGAGCCTCGAACCAGGGTCCTTAGGCTTCACAGGCAAGCACCTAACCGCTAAGCCATCTCTCCAGCCCGGTTGGTTGGTTTTTTGAGGTAAGGTTTCACTCTAGCCCAGGCTGACCTGGAATTCACTATGTAGTTTCAGGGTGACCTCGAACTCATCGTGATCCTCCTACCTCTGCTTCCCGAGTGCTGGGATTAAAGGCATGCGCCACCATGCCCGGCTTCTGTAAATTTTTTCTAAAGAAAAAGGGCAAGGCTGGAGAGATGGCTCAGTAGTTAAGGCACTTGGCTGCAAAGCCTAATGACCTGAGTTCAATTCAATTCCCCAGTACCCACATAAAGCTAGATGCACAGTGGCCCATTATTAGGAGTTTGTTTACAGTGGCTAGAGGCCCTGGCATGCCCATTCTCATTCTCTCTCTCTCTCTCTCTCTCTCTCTTCTCTTCTGTTCTCCTCTCTCTCTCTCTCTCTCCCTCCTCCCCCCCCCCCGCTTGCAAATAAATAAATAAAAATACTTTAAAAAATATTTTATTTTTTAGTTATTTATTTGAGAGAGAGAAAGACGGAGAGAGAGAGAGAGAATGGGCTTGTCAGGGCCTCCAGCCACTGCAAATGAACTCCACATGCATGCACCACATTGTGCATCTGGCTTATGTGGGTCCTAGGGAATCAAACCGAGATCCTTTGGCTTTGGAGGTAAGCACCTTAGCCACTAAGCCATATCTCTGGCCCTAAAAATACTTGTCAAAAAAGAAAATGGAAGCCAGGCATGGTGGTGCACGCCTTTAATCCCAGCACTTAGGAGGCAGAGGTAGGAGGATCCTCATGAGTTCGAGGCCACCCTGATACTACATAGTGAATTCCAAGTCAGCCTGGACTAGAATGAGACCCTACCTCAAAAAACCAAAAAAGAGAAAGAAAAAGAAAACAGAGGCTGGCCATTGTGGTGCACGCCTTTAATCCTAGCACTTGGGAGGCAGAGGTAGGAGGATCTCTGTGAGTTCAAGACCACCCTGAGAATCCATTGTGAATTCCAGGTCAGTCTGGGCCAGAGCAAGACCCTACCTCGACAAACCAAAAAATAAAAAATAAAGAAAATGGGCAAAATACACAGTGTGTGTGTGGGGGGGGTCATTTCACAGAAGAAAATAAGCAGGTGATAAGTTGAGATAAATGACTAACTAGGAAAATGCAAATTAAAACCACAACTAAGGATTGCAGAGATGGCTTAGTGGTTAAGGTAATTGCCTGCAAAGCCTAGCGACCCATGTTTGACTCTCCAGTTCCCACATAAGCCAGATGCAGAAGGTGATGCAAGCAGGCAAGGTTGTACATTTGCACAAGGTGGCACATGTATTTGGAGTTCAACTGCAGTTGCTGGATGCCCTGGTGTGCCAGTTCTCTGTCACACTCTCTTTACCTCTCACATTAAAGAAAAAAGGCCAGAAGGGGAAAGTGGGGGAGGGGAGGGAAATACCATGGTTTGTTTTCTATAAGTATAGAAGTTGTCAATAAAAAATATATTTTTAAAAAAAAAGAAAAAGAAAAAGAAAAAAGGCCAATCTGTTGAGCTTGCCTCATGTGCCACTTTGTGGATCTAGCTTATGTGGGTACTGGGGGAATTGAACCTGGGCCTACAGGCTTTGCAAGCAAATGCCTTTAACCGCTGTGCCATCTCCCCAGCCCTGATTGTGTTTTTATTTTTTTGGAGAGCGTGTTCAAAGTACCATCTTGCTCAAGCCCAGGCTGACCTGAAATTCACTATGTACTCTCAGAGTGGTCTTGAACTCAGAGCAATCCTCCTACCTCTGCCTCCTGAGTGCTGGGATTAAAGGCATGTGTCACCACGCCCGGCTCTCACAGGACTTCTGCATTAGTTCCCAAGACAGAATTAACCAGGGCAACTTGCAGCAGGAACTTAGCTCAGTGATAGAGTTCTTCCCTAGCACATGTGAGGTCCTGGGTTCAATACCCAGTGAAAGAGACAGGCAAAAAGATATTCCCTCACCCTGGCTTCCTGTCTGCTGAACACAATTGCCATCCTTATAGCCTCTCAGTGGACAGTGTGTACATACCTTGAGAGAGCCATATCTTGGAGACATCTTTAATGATCACACAAAGCTATGGCTTCTTAGAAATGATCCTCAGGGGCCTGTTTAACATTCAACCCCCAGTTAGGCTAAACCTATGTTCAGTGTCCTTACTTTTTTGTTCATTTGTTTTGAGGTACAGTTTCACTCTAGCTCAGGCTGACCTGGCATTCATTTGGCAGTCCCGGGCTGGCCTCAAACTCACAGTGATCCTTCTACCTCTGCCTCCCAAGTGCTAGGATTAAAGGTTTATGCTGCCACACCCAGCTGTCCTTACTTTTTTTTTTTTTTTTTTTTTTTTTTTGGTTTTTCGAGGTAGGGTCTCACTCTAGCCCAGGCTGACCTGGAATTCACTATAGAGTCTCAGGGTGGCCTCGAACTCACAGCGATCCTCCTACCTCTGCCTCCCGAGTGCTGGGATTAAAGGCGTGCGCCACCACGCCCGGCTTGTCCTTACTTTTTATTTGAAACCAAATTCAGACTTCTGTCAGCAGCCCAAACCAACATTAAGTGAGGTTTCTCAAGTCAATGTGTCTTTCCTAAACGGTACTGAGTTCAAAATCAAGCAATGGAAGCCAGGCACGGTGGGACACACCTTTAATCCAAGCACTCAGGAGGCTGAGGTAAGAGGATCACAGTAAGCTGAAACTACATAGTGAATTCCAGGTCAGCCTGGGCTAGAGAGAGACCCGACCTTGAAAAAACAAAATAATAATGAATAAATAAATACCCTCTATGGTGACATGGATCCAGAAAGCCAGCCTGGTTATTTACATGCTAGCTCTCCCACAAAATGTTTATGATAGGAGAGCAGGAGGCCATTTGTCCATCCCAAATGACTGGCACAGGCCCTGGAAAACAAAAGGTGGCAGGAAGACTGACCCTTCTGGCCATGGACCACTGTGCCACCCAGCCCGCCAGGCATCCCCTCCAGGCGCCCACACACAGCTGTGCAGAGCCTCCCAGACCTGTCTGGTTTCAGCATCCCGCCTCCCTCCCATGTCTGCGTGATGACTCACCTGCTCCTCAAACATCCATCCAGGGCCCAGCTGCTGGAAGCCCACGCAGGGTGCCCCACCCCCAAACAGGGACCATGTCAGCACATCAGGATCCAGATTCTCAGGCTGCCTCAGAAATGACCCCGTGACTTCATCCTCCTGGACATGGAAGGGAGCAATTGCTGGAACTGAGGGTGTTTATTTTCTTCCTGAGGCTGGGCTCTGCTTGCTGTTGCCAGGCTCCATTTGGTCTCCACAGACTAGGCACCTGGGGTGCCTACCTCCTCTCCACCCTATTTAGCCCCAGGACTCACTAAAGTCACAAAGCAGAGGTAACAAAATGTCTGCAGCCCAGCTTGCTGCCCTCACCTCAGGACTGTATGATTCTGTCTGTCCCCACCCCTCAGACCTACTCATCTTAAAGGGATGAAAGCCCTTGTTTTTCTCATTTGTGGATATAGTGTCATATGGGGATTTTTTGTTTGCGTACAGTGTGAGATAGTATCATGTCTGTTTGTGAGTGTGTATGTAGTAGTGGGGCTGGCACATACCAGGCAACCACCTTACCACACAGCCACACCACCAGCCTCTGTATCTAACTTTTTTGTTTGTTTGTTTTGAGGTAGGGTCTCTCTCTAGCACAGGCTGACCTGGAATTCACTATGCAGTCTCAGGGTGGCCTCAAACTCACAGCGATTCTCCTACCTCTGCCTCCTGAGTGCTAGGATTAAAGGTGTGTGCCACCGTGCCCAGCTTCTGCTCTGGAATTTACATTCCCTTCTGCTTGGAGGAGAGTCCCCTTATTCTTGGGAAAGTGGTTCTTCAATCTCACTGCTCCAGGGTCTACTAGCCAACCATTTTCAACCAGGCTGAAACTGCCCTGCTCTGAGGACAGAGATCTGCAGAAACATGAGATGTTCGTGATGTTTATATGCCATTCAGCACATCTGCTTACAGATAAGCCATGCCATTCCCACGAGTGTGTGAATGTGAGGTGCGATCTTGTGTCTAGTTTAGTAGTGTAAGACTTGTATCTAATTACTTTTCTCCATTGGTGTTAAATTGGCTTTTGAGTATGTGTGTTTGTGTGGGATGACATAACAATTCTATGCATGTGTGCATTATAGGATAGTTACAAACTTTTCTGGAATATATTGGAAGCACTTTATATGTATAAAGTGATGTGTATCCATTTTGCACATGTGTGTGCATGCTATAAGTTGCATGCCAATAGATTGTTTATGGTAGGAAAGGTACTTTTTAAACTGTTTAATTATTTGAGAGAGAGAGAGAATGGGCACGCCAGGGCCTCTGGCCACTGCAGTTAAACTCCAGACACATGCTCCACATTGTGCATCTGGCTTTACGTGGGTACTGGGGAATTGCAGGCAAGTGCCTTAACTGCAAAGCCATCTCTCCAGGCCAGAAAGGTACCTTTTTTGTTTTTATTTTGTGAGGTAGTGTCTCATTCTATCCCAGGCTAACCTGGAAGTCACTCTGTAGTCCCAAAATGGCCTCAAATTCACAGTAATCCTCCTACCTCTACCTCCTGAGTGCTGGGAATAAAAGCATGTGCCGCCACACCTGGCTCGCCTACTTTTAAGACAGGATTTCTCTTGTTTTTGCCACTGCTGCTTGTGAGTTCCTGTATTCTCCTGGTTCTACTTCTCACTGTCATAGGTGTGTTGGGATTACAGATGTGAGTGCTACTTTACATCCAGCTTTGTGTGGGAGTTGAGGAGGATGGAATTCAGGTCGGCTGTCCAGCAAGAAAGCACCTTCAACCACTGAGACATCACTCCATCCTGCTTTCTCCTTTTCATTTAGTTTAGAAACAGAATCCTTGGAATAGTGCCACCCACAGTTAAGGTGGGTTCTCCCACCTTAGTTAAACTAATCTATAAAATCCCTCACAGACATGACCAGAGATTTATCTCCTAGCAGATTCTAGGTCTTGTCAAATTGACAATATTAACCATCACACACTCTACCTGAAAACAAGAACTTTAAAATTAAAAGTGTGGAAGTCCTTGCCTGTAAAATCTAAAGACCTGGGTTCAATTCTCTAGTACCATGTAAAGCCAGCTGCACAAGTAGCACATACATCTGGAATTCATTTTCAGTGGCTAGAGGCCCTGGTGTACCCATTCTCATTCTATCTATCTATCTATCTATCTATCTATCTATCTACCTACCTACCTACGTACCTATATCTTTGCTTGCAAATAAATAATTTTTTAAAATTTCCAGGCCAGGCATGGTGGCACACACCTTTAATCCCACCACTCGGGAGGCAGAGGTAGTAGGATCACCATGAGTTTGAGACCATCCTGAGATTACAGAATGAACTCCAGATCAGCCTGGACTAGAACAAGACCCTACCTCAAAAAAAATGTTATTTCATATGAATAGAATCATGTAATAAGTGGCCCCCTGTTCCTGTTTCTTTCACTAAGCAAAACGTTTCCAGGTTCATCCATGTCACAGCTGGTGTTAGTGATATTTTGCTTTATGGCTAGGCCACATTTCATTCATCCATCTTTATGGCTAGGCCACATTTCATCCATCCATCTTTATGGCTAGGCCACATTTCATTCATCCATCCTTATGGCTAGGCCACATTTCATTCATCCATCCTTATGGCTAGGCCACATTTCATCCATCCATCTTTATGGCTAGGCCACATTTCATTCATCCATCTTTATGGCTAGGCCACATTTCATTCATCCATCCTTATGGCTAGGCCACATTTCATTCATCCATCCTTATGGCTAGGCCACATTTCATCAATCCATCCTTACGGCTAGGCCACATTTCATCCATCCATCTTTATGGCTAGGCCACATTTCATCCATCCATCTTTATGGCTAGGCCACATTTCATCCATCCACCTTTATGGCTAGGCCACATTTCCTTCATCCATCCTTATGGCTAGGCCACATTTCATCCATCCATCCTTACGGCTAGGCCACATTTCATCCATCCATCCTTATGGCTAGGCCACATTTCCTTCATCCATCTTATGGCTAGGCCACATTCATCCATCCATCCTTATGGCTAGGCCACATTTCATCCATCATCCTTATGGCTAGGTCACATTTCATCCATCCATCCTTATGGCTAGGCCACATTTCATCATCCATCCTTATGGCTAGGCCACATTTCATCCATCCATCCTTATGGCTAGGCCACATTTCATCCATCCATCCTTATGGCTAGGCCACATTTCATCCATCCATCCTTATGGGCTAGGTCACATTTCATCCATCCATCTTTATGACTAGGGCCACATTCATCCATCCATCTTTATGGCTAGGCCACATTTCATCCATCCATCCTTATGGCTATGCCATATTTCATCCATCCATCCTATGGCTAGGGCCACATTTCATTCATCCATCTTTATAGCTAGGCCACATTTCATTCATCCATCTTTATGGCTAAACCAGCATGCTGTTATGTAGCCACATTGATCCATCTCCTTGGGTAGGACATTTCTTCCCTTCCATGCTCTACTCAGGGCTAGGCCCCATTTCTAACCTCATCATCTTTATGAAGGACATCATTCATCCAAAGCAAGGACATTTCATCCTTCCATATAACGACATAGGCTCACATTTCTCCCTACATCATGCTAGCCAAGCTTGCATCGTCCATCTTTGCTGGATTATGTATTCTTATGGAGGAATACAATTATGGTGTCACATTTCTCATCTTTTTATGTAGCCCATTTATCATGCATACATATGCTAGCCATTTCATTCATCCATCCTTATGGCTACCACATATCATCATCACTTATGTAGCACATTTCATCATCAACTTATTGCTAGCACATAAATTCTTCCTTTTATGTAGGCCACATTTCATTCATTCCATCCTTATGTAGGCACATCATACATCTATGGCTAGGCAAATTGATCAATCCACCTTACGGCTAGGCACATTCATGGTCAGGCCACATTTCATTCATCCATCCTTTATGGCTAGGCCACATTTCCTTCATCCATCCTTATGGCTAGGCCACATTTCATTCATCCATCTTATGGCTAGGCCACATTTCCTTCATCCATCCTTATGGCTAGGCCACATTTCATCCATCCATCCTTTATGGCTAGGCCACATTTCATCCATCCATCCTTATGGCTAGGCCACATTTCATCCATCCACCTTATGGCTAGGCCACATTTCCTTCATCCATCCTTATGGCTAGGCCACATTTCATCCATCCATCTTTATGGCTAGGCCACATTTCATTCATCCATCTTTATGGCTAGGCCACATTTCATCCATCCATCCTTATGGCTAGGCCACATTTCCTTCATCCATCCTATGGCTAGGCCACATTTCATCCATCCATCCTTATGGCTAGGCCACATTTCATCCATCCATCCTTATGGCTAGGTCACATTTCATCCATCCATCCTTATGGCTAGGCCACATTTCATCCATCCATCCTTATGGCTAGGCCACATTTCATCCATCCATCCTTATGGCTAGGCCACATTTCATCCATCCATCCTTATGGCTAGGCCACATTTCATCCATCCATCTTTATGACTAGGCCACATTTCATCCATCCATCTTTATGGCTAGGCCACATTTCATCCATCCATCCTTATGGCTAGGCCATATTTCATCCATCCATCCTATGGCTAGGCCACATTTCATTCATCCATCTTTATAGCTAGGCCACATTTCATTCATCCATCTTTATGGCTACACCACAATTCATTCATCCATCTTTATGGCTAGGCCATATTTCATTTGTTAATTCATCAACTAATTGGTCCTTTGGATTCTTCTGCTTTGAGACTATTGCAAATGCTGTTAGTGAGCTCACTGATGACCTAGCTCTTGTAAGGACATTGTCTTCATTTCTCATGGCTCTACTCAAAGCAGGGGGTGAGGGTTCACATGCTAACCTTACATGTAATCTTTTGAGGAGCTCAGTTCTTCCAAAGCACAGGTACTATTTTGCCTTCCAAAAAAACAGAACATAAGAGCTCCAGTTCTCTACATCATTGCCAAAGCTTGCATCGTCCTGTCTGTTGGGTTATGGTATTCTAGAGGTACAAGATGGTGTCTCATTGTGCTCTTGTTTTATTACCCTAATGGCTAATAATATAGAGTTTATTTGCAGTCTGAGTATCTCCTATCATCTATTCAGATTATGTCATTATTTTTAATTTTTAAAAAATTTTTTTTGTTATTTATTTATATATTTATTTGAGAGCAACAGACAGAGCAAGAAAGAGGCAGAGAGAGAGAGACACAGAGAGAATGGGCATGCCAGGGCCTCCAGCCACTGCAAACGAACTCCAGACGCATGCGCCCCCTTGTGCATCTGGCTAACGTGGGTCCTGGGGAGTTGAGCCTCGAACTGGGGTCCTTAGGCTTCACAGGCAAGCGCTTAACCACTAAGCCATCTCTCCATCCCTATTTATTATTTTTTTATTAACAACTTCCATAATTGTAAACAACATCCCATAGTAATACCCTCCCTCCCCCCACTTTCCCCTTTGAAACTCCACTCTCCATCATATTCCCTCCTCCTCTCAATCAGTCTCTCTTTTGTTTTGATATCATGATCTTTTCCTCCTATTATGATAGTCTTGTGTAGGTAGTCAGGCACTGTGAGGTCATGGATATCCAGGCCATTTTGTGTCTGGAGAAGCACATTGTAAGGAGTCCTATTCTTCCTTTGGCTCTTACATTCTTTCTGCCACCTCTTCCACAATGGACCCTGACCCTTGAAAGGTGTGATAGAGATATTGCAGTGCTGAGCACTCCTGTCACTTCTTCCCAGCACCATGATGCCTTCTGAGTACCAAGGTCCCAAGGTCACTGCCATCTGAAAAGAGAAGGTTCTTTACCAAAAGTGAGAGTAGCATTAATATATGGGTATGGACATTAAGATAAGTGCTTACTGGGCAGTTTGATGAGCATAGTATATACCTTTAGCCAGACAGCAGCAGATGTTACAGACCTAGGGCTCATGACTACACCTGTTGTAGGCTTTCAGTATCCTGATATGGAAGGTGCAATTAGCACTTCCGGGTCAGGCCTATATACCAGGCTTATTTGGCAGGTACTGACCTGGTGTAATCCCAGTTACCTTTTGGGGTGATTTTGGTCTCAGTTATGCTGCACTCCTGCTTGGGTCCCTCTTTGGTGTGCTGTGGATTCAAGTAGGCTGGCTGGGTCTTTGGATTGCTGCTCTGGTCACCGGTGCTGGGTGCTGTGAGCTGCCTTCCCCAGGTCTCTGGTGCTTGCACTGGCGGTGGGGGAGGGGAGGCTGTGGATGGTGGCTCTAGTTCTCCTGCTAGTCCACGTGATCCTCTACCTCGTGATCTGTTCCTCTGTTGTTTGCTGCAGTTCTCCATGTTTCTTGAGTTTGCAAGGAGTTCTAGTGTGAGAGGAAATTTCCCTCACCTGGCTTTTCCTGCGGCTCAAGCAGAGGCTTGCAGCTGTGGCCTCGCGGAGCTGCTACCACCACAGACCTGGTGCCTGCACTGCTGGAGCTGCTTCTGTCTGCCTATGTGGGCTCTGGATGCTCTGGATGTCTCCTACTTCTCTGCTGCCCTTGGTAATTTCTTATACCCCTCACTTTTTAGTAGAAGAGTGAATTTTGCTGGGCTTTTTTTTTTTTTCTTTTTGGCTTTTTCTCTCCTAGCCTGCTTTAGCGTGGTTCCTGTGCTGCCATCTTAACCAGAAGTTCCATTATATTTATTTATTTATTTATTATTTTGGTTTTTTGAGGTAGGGTCTTGATCTAGCTTTAGCCCAGGCTGACCTAGAATTCACTATGTAGTCCCAGAATGGCCTCAAACTCACAATGATCCTCCTACCCCTGCTTCCCAAGTGATGGGATTAAAAACATGCACCAGCAGGCCCATCAAAAAATATATATTCTTTTTAAAAATTTTTTTTGTGATTTCATTTATACTTCTTGTATGTCTTTTTTTTTTAGATTTTTTTTCTTTTTTCTCAATTTTTATTAACATTTTCCATGATTATAAAAAATATCCCATGGTGCTACCCTCCCTCTCCCCACTTTCCCCTTTGAAATTCCATTCTCCATCATATCCCCTCCCCATCTCAATCAGTCTCTCTTTTATTTTGATGATCTTTTCCTCCTCTTATGATGGTCTTGTGTAGGTAGTGTCAGGCACTATGAGGTCATGGATATCCAGGCCATTTTATGTCTGGAGGGAGGACGTTGTAAGTAGTCCTACCCTTCCTTTGGCTCATACATTCTTTCCGCCACCTCTTCCACATTAGACCCTGAGCCTTGGAAGGTGTGATCGAGATGTTACTCAGTACTCCAGTCACTTCTTTCCAGCACTATGATACCTTCTGAGTCATCCCAAGGTCACTGCCATCTGAAAAGAGAAGATTCTCTACCAAAAGTGAGAGTAGTGTTAATATAAGGGTATAAATATTAAGAGAAGTGCTTACTGGGAAGTTTGATAAGCACAGTATATACATTTTTCCAGACATCAGCAGATGCTACACCCCTAGGGCTCATGACTACACCTGTTTTAAGTTTTCAGTATCAGGGATGTATTCCCCCCCCCCCCATGGAGCAGGCCTCCAGTCCAATTGGAGGGCAGTTGGTTTCCACCATGACAGATGTGCCACTATTGCACCCGTTGGCTCATTTGGCCTGGCTGGCCAATTATAAGGCTTGCAGTGTCCACTGTTGAGTATCTTCACTGGTAGTATCTCTTTCTCCCATTGAACTACATGTAGAATGACTTCTTCCAGCTTTCTCTCAGCTGGTCTACATGGAGGAGGTTATCAGTTCAGTTCCAGCAGGATTTCTCAGTGGCCTTGAAGCCCAAGTATGTGGAGTCTTCAGCAATAGGGTCTTACCATCTATTCCTGGTGGGAAACCAAGGGCCTTGGCAATGGCCTATAATGTTTTGGGTGCATCAGGGACCTCCCTGGGAACAACTCATTGGAGGTATCCCATCCCTGACACTGAAAATTTTCTAACAACCATGTATGGCTCCTGAGTGTTCCATTGTCCAAAACCAGAGGATTCCATATGATTTATTTGCTTCCTCTTAGATTTTGATTAGCCCTCCCTCCACCTTTCCTTTACTCAATCTCTTCCCCTGACCTCACTTTGGGCCTTTTCACCCCTGTTAATCTATTCTTCTACTTACATATATACAATACCAACCTATTAAGTACCCTCCTCCATTCCTTTCTCTTTCCTTTATATCTCCTGTTTAACTTACTGGCCTATGCTACTGAGTTTTTTCCTTCTCACACAGAAGTCCAGTCATCTGTAGCTAGGATCCACATATGAGGGAGAACATGTGGCACTTGGCTTTCTGGGCCTGGGTTACCTCACTTAGTATAATCCTTTCCAGATCCATCCATTTTCCTGTAAATTTCATAACTTTTTACCACTGAGTAGAACTCCATTGTATAAATGTGCCACATCTTCATTATCCACTCATCAGTTGAGGGTCATCTAGGCTGGTTCCATTTTCCAGCTATTATGAATTGAGCGGCAATAAACATGGTTGAGCATGTACTTCTAAGGAAATGGGATGAGTCCTTAGGATATATGCCTAGGAGTGCTATAGCTGGGTCATATGGTAGATCATTTTTTTTTTTTTTTGATTTTTGAGGTAGGATTTCGCTGTAGCCCAGGCTGGCCCTAGAATTCACTATTTAATCTCAGGCTGGCCTCAAACTCATAGCAATCCTCCTACCTTGGCCTCTTTGTAGTGGGATTAATGGTGTGCGCCACCACACCCAACTGTCATTTAAAAAATTATTTATTGCCAAGTGTGGCACACGCCTTTAATCCCAGCACTTGGGAGGCAGATGTAGAAGGATCACTGTGAGTTCGAGGCCAGCCTGAGACTACATAATGCATTCCAGGTCAGCCTGAGCTAGAGTAAGACCCTACTTCAAAAAAAATTTTTTTAAATATATATATATATATATATATATATATATATAGAGAGAGAGAGAGAGAGAGAGAGAGAGAGAGGTGTACCAGGGCCTCCAGCCACTGCTAGCGAACTGCAGATATAAGAGCCACTTTGTGCATCTGATTTCACATGGGTACTAGGGAATCGAACCAGGGCTGTTAGGGTTTGTAATCAAGAACCTAACCACTGTACAATTCTTCCAGCCCCCTTCTGTCATTTTTTTTTTTTTTTATGCAAGCCCAACAAACTGGTCTTTTATTTTCTGAGAGAGAGAATTGGTGCACCAGGGCCTCCCGCCACTGCAATTGAACTCGAGAAACATGTGCCCACCTTGTGTGCATGTGCAACCTTTCATGCTTTTGTCACTGTGTGTCTGGCTTACATGGGACCTGGAGAGTCAAACATGGGTGCTTAGGCTTCACAGGCAAGTGCCTTAACCACTAAGCCATCTCTTCAGCTCCCCTTCTGTCATTTTTGATTGGGTGTTCATTTTCTTGTTATTGATTTGTAAGTTTTCACTTACTGTCTGCCATATTTTTAACATTTATTTATTTATTTATTTATTTATTTATTTATTTATAAGCAGAGAGATACAGAGAGAAAGAGAGAAAATGAGCACACCAGGGCCTCTAGCCACTGCAAACAAACTCCAAATGCATGCACCACCATGTGCATCTGGCTTACACGGTATCTGGAAATTCAAACCTGGGTCTTTAGATTTCTCAAGCAAGTGCCTTAACCACAAAGCCATCTCTCCAGCCCTCTCTTTTGTTTTCTGAGGTAGGGTCTTGCTCTAGCCCAGGGTGACCTGGAATTCACTTTGTAGTCTCAGGTTGGCCTCAAACTCACAGCAATCCTCCTAACCTCTGCCTCCTGAGTGCTGGGATTAAAGGCATGCGCCAGTACACCCAGTTCTGTCTGTCTCTATCTCTGTTTACTTGCAAATAAATAAATAAATACAAATTTTAAAAGAAGTGACTTAAGGGAGGAAGGGTTAATTTTGGCTTGCAGTTCAAGAGGACACAGTCCACCATGGCAGGGAAAGCATGGCAGCAGGAGAGTGGTGTGGTGTGGTTTAATCCCTGCCTCTGCAGTCAGGAAGTGGAGAGAGGACTTGGAATAAGTCCAGGCCAAGAAATCTCAAGGCCTTCCCTCCCTGTGGCCCACTGCTTGCAGCTAGGCCCCATCTCAAAACCCATTCCCAGCTGAAGCCTAAGTGTTCAAGCACATGAGCCTATAAAGGACATTTCACATTCGAACCACAACCTGATGTGTGATTTGTAAGACTTTCCTCCCAGTCTGAGGGTTGTTTTATCCCCTCATTGCTGAGGGTTTTAAGACACAAAAGTTTCTTTCTTTCTTTTTTTTTTTTTCCAAAGCAGGGTCTCACTCTAGCCCAGGCTGATCTGGAACTCACTCTGTACTCCCAGGCTAGCCTCAAACTTAGTGATCCTCCTACTGCCACCCCTGGAAGTAAAGGCATGGGCCACTATACCCTGCAAAAGTTTCTAATTTTGACAATCACCACTTTATTTATATTCTCGTTTTTGTTAATTGTACCTTTGGCATCATGTCCAAGAAACCATTGCTCCTTTCAAGGTCAAGAAGATTTATGCTTCATTTTCACCTAAGACTTCAAGTTTTTGCTTCCTACATGTAGACCTTTGATTCCTTTAGTTAATTTATGTGTATGGTGTGAGGTAGGAGTTCAGTTCCATTCATTTGTACATGAATAGCCAATTTGTAGCAATATTTCTTGAGAAAACCATATTGACTCAGATTGGCTTCCTTCTAGAAAACAAGATGATTGCTGGGCTTGATGGTGCATGCCTTTAATTCCAGAACTTGGGAGCCAGAGGTAGAAGGACTGCTGTGAGTTCGAGGCCTGAGACTACATAGTGAATTCCAGGTCAACCAGGGCTAGAGCAAGACCCTACCTCAAAAAACAAAACAAGGGCCAGGTGTGGTGGTGCACGCCTTTAATCCCAGTGCTTGGGAAATAGAGGTGGGAGGATTGTCGTGAGCTGGAGGCCACCCTGAGACTACATAGTGAAGTTCAGTCCAGTCCAGGTCAGCCTGAGCAAGACCCTACCTTGAAAAACAAACCAAAAAAAAAAAAAAAACAGTGCTGGAGAGATGGCTTAGTAGTTAAGGCACTTGCCTGGGAAGCCTAAGAACCCAGGTTTGATTCCTCAGTACCCACACAAAGCCAGATGAACAGTGGCTAGAGGTCCTGTCATACCCATTCTCCCCCCGCCCTCTCTCTGCCTTTATCTCTCTCTCATAAAAACATTTAAAAAAAAACACACACACACACAAAAAAAAAAAAAAAAAGCAAGGAGGGACTGGAGGCATGGCTTAGTGGTTAAGGCATTTGCCTGCAAAGCCAAAGGACCCAAGTTCAATTCTCCAGGACCCACATTAGCCAGATGCACAAGGGAGCACATGCTTCTGGAGTTTTGTTGCAGTGGCTGGAGACCCTGATGTGCCCATTCATTCTCTCTCTCTCCTTCTTTCTCTGTCAAATAAATAAATAAATAAATAAATAAATAAATAAATAAATATGCTAAAAAAAAAAAAAAAAGTAAGGGCTGGAGAGATGCCTTACCGGTTGAGGCGCTTGCCTACAAAGCCTAAAGACCCTTATTTGACTCTCAAGGTCCCTACCATGGCTTAGTGGTTAAGGCATTTGCCTTCAAAGCCAAAGGACCCAAGTTCAATTCTCCAGGACCCACATTAGCCAGATGCACAAGGGAGCGCATGCTTCTGGAGTTTTGTTGCAGTGGCTGGAGACCCTGATGTGCCCATTCATTCTCTCTCTCTCCTTCTTTCTCTGTCAAATAAATAAATAAATAAATATGCTAAAAAAAAAAAAAAAGTAAGGGCTGGAGAGATGCCTTACCGGTTGAGGCGCTTGCCTACAAAGCCTAAAGACCCTTATTTGACTCTCAAGGTCCCATGTAAGGCAGACACACAAGGAGAACCAGGTGCACAAGGTGGTATGTCTGGAATTCGGTTGCAGTGGCTAGAGGCCAGGCTCACCAATTCTCTCTTTCTCATTTAAAAAAAAAAAAAAAAAAAGGCCAGCCGGGCATGGTGGCACACATCTTTAATCCCAGCACTCAGGAGGCAAAGGTAGGAGGATTGCCCTGAGTTTGAAGCCAGCCTGAGACTACATAGTGAATTCCAGGTCATCCTGGGCTACAGCAAGACCCTATTTTGTAAAACAAAATAATAATAATAATAATAATAATGAGAGAGAAAGAAAGTTAGTTGATTTTTTTCAATTTTTTTAAATTAACAACATCTATGATTACAAAAAATATCCCATGGTAATGCCCTCCCTCCCTCTTTTTAGTTGGGAGATTTTTGATAACTGCATGGATATCCATACTTTTTATAGGTCTATTTAAGTGATTAATCTCATCTTGATTTAATTTAGGTAGGTTATATAAATCAAGGAAATCATCCATTTCTTTCAGATTTTCGTACTTAGTGGAATATATGTTTTTATAGTATGTCCCTATGATTTTTTAAATTTCTATGGTAACTGTTGTGATGTTGCCTTTTTCATCTCTAATTTTATTAATTTGTGTCTCTTCTCTCTCTCTTTTGGTCAGATTTGCTAAGGGTTTATCAATCTTCTTTATCCTTTCAAAGAACCAACTCTTTGTTTCATTGATTCTTTGGATTGTTTTTGTTTCTATTTCATTAATTTCTGCCCTAATCTTTATTATTTCTTCTCATCTACTGATTTTTGGTTTGCCTTGTTCTTCTTTTTCCAAGGCTTTAAGGTGAAGCATTAGGTCGTTTACTTGATACCTTTCTAATTACCTAATAAAGGCACTTAAAGCTATAAATTTCCCTCTTAGGACTGCCTTCATTGTGTCCCAAAGGTTTTGGTATGTTGTGTTCTCATTATCATTTGACTCTATGAATTTTTTTATTTCCTTCTTGATTTCTTCATTGACCCACTCATCATTTAGTAGTGTATTGTTTAGTTTCCATGATTTTGTGTATGCTCTATAGCTTTTCTTGCTATTGATTTGTAGTTTGATTCCATTGTGATCAGATAGAATGCAAGGAATTATTTCAGCTTTCCTGTATTTGTTAAGATTTGCTTTGTGTCCCAATATATGGTCTATTTTAGAGAATGTTCCATGTACTGCTGCAAAGAATGTATATTCTGCAGCATTTGGATGAAATGTCCTGTATATATCTGTTAGATCCATTTCTTCTATGACCTCATTTAATCCAGTTCCCCTCTGTTTATTTTTTGTCAGGATGACCTGTCTATTGATGAGAGTGGAGTGTTGAAGTCACCCACTACCACTGTGTTTGGTGTTATCTGTGACCTTAGTTCTAATAGCGTTTGTTTGATGAATTTGGCAGCCCCATGTTAGGAATATTTGTCAAATATTCCTTTACCCTGTTTTTGTTGTGGAATGTCCTTATTTCTCCATCTATTTCAATGGATAGCTTTGCAGGATAAAGTATCCTTGGTTGACAGCTGTTATCTTTCAGAACTTGGAATACATCATCCCAAACCCTTCTGGCTTTTAAAGTTTGTGTTGAGTAATCTGCTGTGATCCTGATGGGCTTGCCTTTGTAGGTAACTTGATTTTTCTTTCTAACTGCTTTCAATATTTTTTCTTTGGTTTGTATGTTTGGTAGTTTAATTATAATATGGTGAGGAGAGGTTCTTTCCAGGTTTTTTTTTTTTTAACTGGAAAAACTTGTTTATTTTATTTTATTTTTTTCTTTATTAGTCAGTTCTGTATTCAGCAAATACAGTCAGTTTGGTACCATTATTAGGCTCATCCGTGACCTACCCCCTCCCCTTGGCCCCTCCTTGTTGAGGTATATGGGTCATGCATTGTGGAGTTAGCCCACAGTTATGGGTAAGCTAAATGTCTCTGCATATCATGACCCAACATGTGACTCTGACATTCTTTCCGCCCCCTCTTCCGCAAAATTTCCCTGAGCCATGTTGGGTTCATTTTTGGTCTGCTTCAGTGATGAGGTGTTGGGGGCCTCTGAGGCTCTGGCTCTCTGATTTGGTAGCAGTTGATTTTTCTCTGTGCTGATCTCCTTCCCCTTGTGCTGGTATCCGGTTCATCAGGAAAACAGCCCCCTTGCTTGTTTCTCCAATTTTTCTTAGTTTCAGCCGGGGCCCTTTTTGGGGCTATCATCCACAATGAGCTTTTGATCAGAGAGACCTACAAGGTTTCCTAA
This sequence comes from Dipus sagitta, assembly GCA_036346955.1. Lineage (NCBI taxonomy): Eukaryota > Metazoa > Chordata > Mammalia > Rodentia > Dipodidae > Dipus > Dipus sagitta. The sequence continues at coordinate 6,742,893 of CM070781.1, read as the reverse complement.
AAGACAGACAGATTTCTGTCAGAGTACTTGATGACCCGCCAAAGGCTAGTGGTAAGACCCTACTGCTGAAGATACCTTATGTGATTGACATGCAAATTAGAATGGCATGGCTGGAAGTTGGAAGAGAGTCAGTCCCCAGACAGTCAGCGCGTCTAGTGCCAGAAGGTGCTACATGGGCGACTGGGGGAAATTGACCAATATCTGTCGAGGCAACGCATGGTCTAACCTACTTAGCAGCAAATAACTTGTTGTGATGCCCACACAAGTGCAGTGGTGGCACACAGCCATGGTGGGGAACCAACTGCTCTCAATTTGGCTAACTGATCCCCTCACTGGTATGGGACCCATAGCTGGAGCTGGGAAACAAGTCAGAACCAGATCCAAACGTAAACCCATTCTCCAATATCAAGCTACCATTAATTGTGGGCTACAAGAGGGCCTACACGTATTAAATTCTCTATTAAAAAAAAAAAGTAAGGGTTATCTCATTTGTCTTGGTGCTAACTTACTCTCCGTTGGAGAATCTTTCCAGGTTTTGTCTGGTTGGTGTTCTAAAGGATTCCTGTATCTGCATTGGCACCTATTTTCCAATTTGGGAAAATCTTCTTTTATGATTTTGTTGAAAATGCCTACTATGCCTTTGAAGTGAAATTCTTCTCCTTCTACTATACCCTGAATTCTTACGTTTGATCTTTTCATAATGTTCCAGATATCTTTAAATTCCCATTCATACTTTCCTATTAGTTTGTCTTTCTCTTTATTGGACTGTATTAGATCTGCCACCTGGTCTTCTAGCTTAGATATTCCTCTCCTTCATCCATTCTGATGGTGAGATTTTCTACAGAGTTTTTTCTTTCATTGACTGTGTTCTTCATTGCTAGTAATTCTGACTGGTTTTTCTTTATTATTTCTAATTCCTTATTTATGTCTTGTATTGACCTCTTTATTTCATTAAATTGGTTTCCTGTGTCTTCTTTGATTCCTTTGATTTCCTCTTTGACTTCTTTGAGCATATTTATAATCATTCTTTTGAAATCTTTCTCAGGCATTTCCTCTAACTCGTTCTCACTGGAGGTCATTTCTGATGCATTAATACTTTTTGTGGATTTATATTGTCTTGATTTTTGGTGTTTCTTGTGCTATAATGTATATATTTTTGCATCTTGGATTAATTTAATGCTTGGATTTCTAGTTAGCTGTAGTATTATTAGGTGTATCAATCAATCTGATGTTATATATCTTCAGGGTAGGAGCTTAAGGTGCTAGGTGTGGCTCTCAAGACAATCAGAGTATCTACAAAAGTGACCCTAGGTGTTGGGTTTGCCTGCTATGAGAGTATTCAAGTAGGCTGAATGGAGCAAACTAAAGGCAGATTCTAAAATTTAACTAAACAATGTACACATTCAATGAAAAACAGCCTCCCACCCTTAATCCTGTCAACTAGGAGGTTAAGATTTCTGGTCTATTGAGGGTTCCAAGTCAGCTTCTGACCAAGTGAGATCCTTCCCTAATGTATAACAGAAGAGGAAACAAAGCCACTATAAATCAAGAAACAACAAATAACAAGCCCAAAATATAGCTTATTTAAGGATGGCAAATCTGACCATCCATCAGATTTAACATATAATTTATCCTGATATGGAAGGTGCAATTAGCACTTCTGGTTCAGGCCTATATACCAGGCTTATTTGGCAGGTATTGACCTGGTGTAATCCCAGTTACCTTTTGGGATGATTTTGGCCTCAGTTATGCTGCACTCCTGCTCAGGTCCCTCTTTGGCACACTGTGGGTTCAAGTAGGTTGGCTGGGTCATTGGATCACTGCTCTGGTCACCGGTGCTGCGTGCTGTGATCTCCCTTTCCCTGGACTCTGGTGCTTGCTAGCGCTTGCACTGGTGGTGGGGGAGGGGAGGCTGTGGATGGTGGTTCTAGTTCTCCTGCTGATCCACGTGATCCTCTACCTTGTGATCTACTCCTCCATTGTTTGTTGTGGTTCTCCCTTCATGTTTCTTGAGTTTGCAAAGAGCTCGGGTGTGACTGGAAAATCCCCTCACCTGGTTTTTCCTGTGGCTCAAGCCAAGCTTTACAGCTGTGGCCCCACAGATCTGGTGCTACAGCTGCTGGAGATGCTTCTGCCTGCCTATGTGGGCTCTGGATGCTCTGGATGTCTCCTACTTCTCTGCTGCCATTGGTAATTTCGTATACACCTCACTTTTTAGTAGAAGAGTGTATTTTGCTTTTTTTTTTTTTTTTGCCTTTTCTCCCCTAGGCTGCTTTGGCGCATGGTTCCTATACACCATCTTAACCAGAAGTCTAGACATCTCTCATTGTTTTTCATTTTTGAGGTAGGGTCTCACTCTAGCCCAGGCTGACCTCAAACTCACAGCGATTCTCCTACCTCTTCTTCCTGAATGCTGAGATTAAAGGCATATGCCACCATGACTTCTCCAATTGTTTTGATTACAGTAGTAAGGTTTGAAATAAAGAATTTGGAGTCTGCTATTTTATTTTTCTGAAGAACACCTTGCTATTCTGGGTCCCTTGTATTGCCACACAATTTTTTTAATATATATATTTTTTTGTTTGTTTGTTTGTTTGTTTTTTATTTATTTATTTGAGAGTGACAGACACAGAGAGAAAGACAGATACAGAGAGAGAGAGAGAGAATGGGTGTGCCAGGGCCTCCAGCCACTGCAAACGAACTCCAGATGCATGCACCCCTTTGTGCATCTGGCTAATGTGGGTCCTGGGGAATCGAGCCTTGAACCGGGGTCCTTAGGCTTCACAGGCAAGCACTTAACTGCTAAGCCATCTCTCCAGCCCTAATATATATATTTTTTATTGCCAACTTCTATACTTACAGACAACAAACTATGGTATTTTCCTCCCCTCCCCCACATTCCCCTTCATAACTCTGCTCTCTGTCATATTCCTTCCCTCTCTACATTAGTCTCTCTTTTAATGATGTCATCATCTTTTTATCCTATTATGAGGGTCTTGTGTAAGTATTGCTAGGCACTGCGAGGTCTTGGATATCAAGGCCAAATTCTGTCCGGACGGTTGTATGTAAGGAGTGCTACCCTTCCTTTGGTTCTTACATTCTTTCTGCCACCCCTTTCACAATAGACCCTGAGCCTTGGAGGGTGTGAGATGTTTCAGTGCTGGACACTCCTCCATCCCTTCTTCTCAGTATTATGTTGCCTTTTGGGTCATCCCAGTGGTCATCACCATCTGAAAAGAGAAGATTCTCTAACCAGAAGTGAGAGTAGCATTAATATATGAGTATAAGCATTAAGCATAGTGCTTTCAGGGCCATTTGGCAAGAGTAATATATGCATTGATCCAGACAAGAGCAGACTTTATGCCCCTAAGGCTCACGACCTCCCCTGATTAGGTTTTTAGTACCAGGCATGTATAGAGTGGGCCTTCAGTCCAATTAGAGAGCAGTTGGTTCCCCCCAAAGCAGACATGACACTATTGCACTGGTTTAGTCATTTGGTCTGTTTGGCCAAACTTGAGGCTTCCAGTGTCCACTGTTTTCAATGCTGATGACTTCTGTCTCCCATAAGACTGCATACTATGCAGCTTTTCCCAGCTTTTAGTTGGCTAGGCTACAGGGAGAAGGGTTTCTGCTCAGCACCAACTTGATTTCTCAGTGACTTTGCCACTCAGGCAAGTGAAGTCTTCAGCAATAGGGTCTTACTATCTCTTTCTCATGGAAAACCAAAGGCCTCGGTAATAGCATATAATGTTTTGGAGGCAACAATGACCTCCCTGGCTAACAATTCACTGAAAGGTATCCCATCCCTTGCACTGAAAATTTTCTAGTAACAATCTATGGCTTCTGGATGTGCCATTATTCAAGAAAATAGATTTTCATATGTCTTATTCTAAATATCTTGAATTTTGATTGACCCCCCCCCAACACACCTTTCTTTTATACAATCTCTTACCCTAACCTTGCTCAGACCTTTCCCCTCCCTGTAATCTGTTCTTCTACTTACATGTATACAATACCATCCCCTTAAGAGCTTCGCTTTCCTCCCTTCCTTACAGCCTTTTCTAGCTTATGGGCCTCTGCTACTGGTTTTTGGTTCCAGATCACACACAAGTCTATACATTTGTAGCTAGGATCCACATATGTGAGAGAACATGCAACATTTGGCTTTGTGAGCCTGGGTTACCTCACTTAGTATAATCCTTTCCAGATCCATCAATTTCCCTGCAAATTTCATAATTTCACTTTTCTTTACTGCTAAATAGAACTCCATTATGTAGATGTACCACATCTTTATTATCCATTCATCTGTGGGTGGACATATAGGCTGGTTCCATTTCCTAGTTATTGTGAATAGAGCAGCAATAAATATGGTTGTGCAAGTATCTCTAAGGTAGTGAGAAGAGTCATTAGAGTATATGCCTAGGTGTGCTATAGCTGGATCATATGGCAAATCTATTTTTTTAGCTGTCTTGAGTACCTCCACTCTGATTTCCACAATGGATGTACCAGATTACATTCCCACCAACAGTGTAGAAGGGTTCCATTTTACTGCATCCTTGCCAACATTTATTGTCATTTGTTTTCTTGATGGTAGCCATTCTGATGGGAGAGAGATGGAATCTCAAGGTAGTTTTAATTTGAATTTCCCTGATGGCTAAGGAAGTAGAAGACTTTATTAGATGTTTATATGCCATCTGTATTTCTTCTTATGAGAACTCTCTATTTAGGTCCATAGCCCATTTTTTGATTGGGTTGTTTGATTTCTTTTTTTTCTCTTTTTGGTTTTTCGAGGTAGGGTCTCTAGTCCAGGCTGACCTGGAACTCACTATGTAGTCTCAGAGTGGCCTCGAACTCATGGCGATCCACCTGCATCTGCCTCCCAAGTGCTGGGATTAAAGGCGTGCACCATTGCACCCGGCATTTGATATCTTATTGTTCTGTTTTTGGAGTTCTTTGTATATTCTGGATATTAATCCTCTGTCAGATGTGTAGCTGGCAAAGATTTTCTCCCATTCTATAGGTTGTCTCCTTGCTCTATTCACAGTATCTTTTGCTATACAAAAGCTTTATAATTTCATGAGATCCCAGTAGTTGATTAGTGGTTTTATTTTCTGAACAACTGGGGTTATATTCAGAAAGTCATTACCTATGCTAATATGTAGAAGGGTTTACCCTACCTTTTCCTCTAACAATTTCATTTAGGTCTGATATTAAGGTCCCTGGTCCACGTGGATTTGATTCTTGTGCATGGGAAAAGACAAGGATCTATTTTCATCTTTCTACATATAGATATCCAGTTTTCCCAGCACCACTTGTTGAAGAGGCAGTCCTTTCTCCAATGAATATTTTTGGCATTTTTGTCAAAAATAAGATGGCTGTAGCTGCCTGGATTAACATCTGGATCCTCTATTCTGTTCCACTGATCTACATGTCTTTCTTTGTGCTAATACCATGCTGTTTTTGTTACTATGACTTTGTAATATAGCTGAAAATTGGGTATGGTGATACCACCAGCCTTATTTTTGTTGCTCAAAATCATTTTTGGCTATTTGAGGTTTTTTGTGCTTCCAAATGAATTTTAGGATTGTTTTTTTCTATTCCTGTGGAGAATGCCATTGGAATTTTAATGGGGATTGCCTTAAATGTGTAGATTGCGCTGGGTGTGGTGGTGCATGCCTTTAATCCCAGCACTCAGAAGGCAGAGGTAGGAGGATTGCCATGAGTTCAAGGCCACCCTGAGACTACATAGTGAGTACCAGGTCAGCCTGGGCTAGAGTAAGACCCTACCTTGAAAAAAAAAAAAAAAAAAAAAACAAAAAAAAAACAGAGATGTGTAGATTGCTTTTGGTAAGATTGACATTTTCACAATATTGATTCTTCCAATCCAAGAACATGAGATGTCTTTCCATTTCCTGGTGTCTTCAGCAATTTCTCGCTTGAGTGTTTTAAAGTTCCCATTGTAGAGATCCTTCACTTCCTTGGTTAAATTTATTCCAAGGTACTTTATTTATTTTTTTGTCAGGCAGTTGTGAATGGGAGAGATTCCCTGATTTCATCCTCTGCATGTTTGTTGTTAGTATATAGGAAAGCTACTGATTTCTGTGTATTTATTTTGTATCCTGCTACGTTGCTAAAAGTGTTTATCAGCTCTAACAGTTTGCTGGTAGAGTTTTTAGGGTCTTTTATGTATAGAATCATATCATCTGTAAATAGTGATAATTTGATCTCTTCCTTTCTAAGTTGTATCCCTTTTATGAGTGTCTCTTGCTTTATTGCTATAGCTAAGACTTCCAGTACTATATTAAATAAAAGTGGGGGCAGTGGATACCCTTGTTTTGTTCCTGTATTTAGAGGAAAAGCTTCGAGTTTTTCATCATTTAGTGTTATGTTAGCTGTAGGCTTGTCATAAATATCTTTTATTATGTTGAAATATGTTCCTTCTATTCCCAGTTTCTGTAATACTTTTACCATGAAAGGATGTTGGATTTTGTTGAATGCCTTTTCTGCATATGTTGAGATGATCATGTGATTTTTGTCCTTCATACCATTTATATGCTGTATTACAATTATTGATTTGCATATGTTAAACCATCCCTGCATCCCTGGGATAAAGCCAACTTGGTTGGGGTGAATAATCTTTTTGATATATTCTTGTATTCTGTTTGCCAATAATTTGTTCAGAAGTTTTGCATCTATGTTCATGAGGGAGATATTTCTGTAATTTTCTTCTTTTGTTCTGTCTTTGGTTTTGGTATGATGGTGATGTTGGCTTCATAGAAGGAGTTCAGTAGTATTCCTTTGTTTTTTATTTTATGGAAAAGTTTGAAAAGCAGTGGTGTTAGTTCTTCCATGAAGGTCTGGTAAAATTCACCAGTAAATCCATCTGGGCCTGGGCTTCTTTTAGTTGGGAGACTTTTTATTTTATTTTTTAATTAGTTTTTTATAATTGACAACTTCCATGATAGTAAACAATATCCCCTGGTAACTTCTTCCCTCCCCCCACTTTCCCCTTTGAAACTCCACTCTCTATCATATCCCCTCCCCCTCTCAATCAATCTCTCTTTTATTTTGAAGTCATAATCTTTTCCTGGGAAGCTTTTTATAACTGCTTGAATCTCTGTACTTGTGATAGGTCTATTTAAATGATTTATCTCATCTTGATTTAATTTTGGTAGGTCATATAAATCAAGGAAATCATCCATTTCTTTCAGATCAAACTTAGAGGCACATATATTCTTTAATTTTGTCCTTATAATTGTCTGAATTTCTTTGGTATATGTTTTAATGGTGCCTTTTTCATCTCTAATTTTATTTAATTTTTGTCTCTTCTCTTTCTTCTGGTCAAATTTGCTAAGGGTTTATCAATCTTGTTTATCCTTTCAAAGAACCAGCTCTTTGTTTTATTGATTCTTTGTATTTTTTTTTTTTTTTTTTTGGTTTCTATTTCATTAATTTCTTCCCTAATCTTTATTATTTCTTCTCATCTACTGATTTTTGGTTTGCCTTGTTCTTCTTTTTCCAAGGCCTTAGGGTGAAGCATTAAATTGTTTATTTGTGAACCCTCTAATTTCTTTTTCTTTTTCTTTTTTTTTTTTTTTTTTTTTTTTTTGTTTTGTTTTTTCAAGGTAGGGTCTCACTCTGGTCCAGGCTGACCTGGAATTAACTGTGTAGTCTCAGGGTGTCCTTGAACTCATGGTGATCCTCCTACCTCTGCCTCCCGAGTGCTGGGATTAAAGGCGTGTGCCACCACACCCGGCTTCTAATTTCTTAATATAGGCACTTAGAGCTATTAATTTCCCCTTAGGACTGCCTTCATTGTGTCCCCAAGGTTTTGGTATGTTGTATTATCATCATCATTTGATTCCATGAATGTATTGATTTCCTTTTTTATTTCTTTAATGACCCATTGATCATTCAATAGTATACTGTTTAGTCTCCATGAATCTCTGTATGTTCTGTAGCTTTTCTTGTTGCTGATTTGCAGTTTAATCCCATTGTGGTCAGATAGAGTACAAGGGATTATTTCAATTTTCCTATATTTGTGGAGATTGGCTTTGTGTCCTAATATATGATCTATTTTAGAGAATGTTCCATGTGCTGCTGAGAAAAATGTATATTCTCCAGTGTTTGGATGGGATATTCTGTAGCTATCTGTTAGATCCATTTGTTCCATGACATCACTTAATTCGGATGTCTCACTGTTTATTTTTTGCCAGGATGACCTGTCAATTAATGAAAGTGGGGTATCCACTACAATTGCATTTGGTGTTATCTGTGACCTTAAGTCTAATAGTGTTTGTTTGATGAAACTGAGAGCCCCCACATTAAGTGCATATATGTTTAGGATTGTAATGTCCTCCTGTTGGAGTGTTCCTTTAATCAGTATAAAATGACCTTCTTTATCTTTCTTCACTAATGTTGGTTTGAAGTCTACCCTGATTTTCCAAGGTAGAATTTCAATCTAGCCCAGGCTAACCTGGAATTCACTATGTAGTCTTAGGGTGGCCTCAAACTCATGGCAGTCCTCCTACCTCTGCCTCCGGAGTGCTGGGATTAAAGGTGTGTGCCACCATGCCCAGCTTTTATTTATTTATTTATTTATCAAATTACAATCGCTAACCAGGTATCACTATACCGCTGCTCACGCCTTTAATCCTAGCACTTGGGAGGCAGAGGTAGGAGGATCACCATCAGTTCAAGGTCAGCCTGAGACTACATAGTGAAATCCAGGTCAGCCTGAGCTAGAGTGAGACAATACCTTGAAAAACCAATAAAAAGTTACAATTTCTGCCAGGCGTGGTGGTGCGTGCCTTTAATCCCAGCACCCAAGAGGCATAGGTAGGAGTATCATCATGAGTTCAAGACCACCCTGAGACTACATAGTGAATTCTAAGTCAGCCCAGGCTAGAGCAAGACCCTACCTACCTTGAAAAAAAAAAGAATTACAATTTCTGCTGGGTGTGATGGTGAATGCCTTTAATCCCAGCACTCAGAGGCAGAGATAGGAGGATCACCTTGAGTTTGAGGTCACTTTGAGACTATATAGTCAATTCCAAGTCAGCCCGAGCTAGAGCATGACCCTACCTTGAAAGATCAAAAAAAATTACAATTTTTTATTAATTTCTATAGAGATTAGCTGTAGGATTTTATTATGAATAATGTAGAATGGTCAGCTTGGGAGTCCAGATGTTCTAACCATCTTGTCCTTCTACCCATGAACAAGGAGGCCTTTTTTATTTTTAATTTTTTTTCAATATTTTTTTATTAACAATTTTCATGAATATAAAAAATATCCCATGGTAATGTCCTCCCCCCCCCCCGACTTTCCCCCTTGAATCTCCATTCTCCATATCTCCTCCCCATCTCAATCAGTCTCTCTTATTTTGATGTCATGATCTTTTCCTCCTATTATGATAGTCTTCTATAGGTAGTGTCAGGCACTGTGAGGTCATGGATATCCAGGCCATTTTGTGTCTGGGGGAGCACGTTGTAAGGAGTCCCACCCTTCCTTTGGCTCTTACATTCTTTCCGCCACCTCTTCCACAATAGACCCTGAGCCTTGGAAGGTGTGATAGACATATTACAGTACTGAGTACTCCTGTCATTTCTTCCCAGCACCATGATGCCTTCTGAGTCATCCCAAGGTCACTGCCATCTGAAAAGAGAAGATTCTGTACCAAAAGTGAGAGTAGCATTAATATAAGGGTATGAACATTAAGAGAAGTGCTTACTGGCAGTTTGATAATCATAGTATATACATTTAGCCAGACAGCAGCAGACATTACACCCCTAGGGCTCATGACTACCCCTGTTTTAAGTTTTCAGTATCAGGGATGTATTCCCTCCCATGGAGCAGGCCTCCAGTCAAATTAGAGGACGGTTGGTTTCCACCATGACAGCCCTGCCACTATTGTACTCGTTGGCTCATTGGCCTGGCTGGCCAAATATAAGGCTTGCAGTGTCCACTGTTTAGTATCTTCACTGGTGTTTTCTCTTTCTCCCATTAAACTGCATGCAGAATGGCTTCTTTCAGCTTTCTGTAAGCTGGTCTACATGGAGGAGGTTATCAGCTCAGTTCCAGCAGGATTTCTCAGTGGCCTTGAAGCCCAAGTATGTGGAGTCTTACCATCTATTCCTGGTGGGAAACCAAGGGCAGGGAGGCCTTTTTATTGATGGGGGTTTTGAGGTAGGGTCTCAGTCTATGCCAGGCTGACAGTGCAACACCACTCCAGTTGTCTTCTGTTTCTTTTTTAATATTTTATTTATCTATGAAAGAGAGAGAGAGAGAGAAGCAGATAGAGAAAGAGAATGGCTGAACCAGGACCTCTTGCCACTACAAACAAACTCCAGATGTGTGTGCCACCTTGTGCATCTGTCTTTACATACGTAATGGGGAATTGAACCTGGGTTCTTTAGCTTTGCTGGCAATCACCTTAACCACTAAGTCATCTTTACAGCTGGCCTTCTATTCCTTTAGCTCAACTTTAATTTCTTTTAGAAATGTTAAGTAATCAGGCTGGAGAGATGGCTCAGTGGTTAAAGGTGCTTGCTTACAAAGCTTGACAGCCAGGGCTTGATTCCCCAGTACCCATGCAAAGCCAGATTCACAAAGTGACACATGCATTTACAGTTAGTTTGCAGTGGCAGAGGCCCTGGTGTGCCCATACTCACTCTCTGTCTGTTTCTTTATCTCAAATGCATGAATAAAAACATTTTTACAGCACTTGGGAGGCAGAGGTAGGAGGATCCCAATGAGTTTGAGGCCATCCTTGACTACATAGTGAATTCCAGGTCAGCCTGGGCTACAGTGAGACCCTACCTTGAAAAACCAAAAAAAAAATAATAATAATTAATTAATTAATTAAATTTGGTTGGAGAGATAAATCAGTGGTTAAGGTGCTTGCCTGCAGAGCCTAATGACTCAGGTTTGATTTCCCAGTACCCACGTAAAGCCAGATGCACAAAGTGGTGCATGCATCTGGAGTTCATTTGTAGTGGCTAGAGGCCCTGGCACACTCATGTTTTTTCTCTCTCTCTCTTTCTCTCCTTGCAATTAAATTAAATTAAATTAAGATATTAAAAAATAAAAGATTATGGGCTGGAGAGATGGCTTAGTGGTTAAGTAGCTTGCCTATGAAGCTTAAGGACCCAGGTTCAAATCCTCAGGACCCACATAAGCCAGATGCACAAGGTAGCACATGTGTCTGGAGTTTTTTTGCACTGGCTAGAGGCCCTGGCATGATCATTCCCTCTCTTTCTCTCTCTCTTCTTTCTCTCTCTCTCTCTCTCTCTCTCTCTCAAATAAATAAATAAATGTTAAAAGTTATTTTAAAAAATAAAAGAAGCTGGGTGAGGTGGCACACACCTTTAATCCCAGTACTCGGAAGGTAGAGGTAGGAGGATTGCCATTAGTCAAGGCCACCCTGAGACTGCATGGTGAATTCCAAGTCAGCCTGGGAGTGAGACCCTGCCTTAAAAAGACCCAAAAAAATAGGAGCTAGGCCAGGCATAGTGGTGCACACCTTTAATCCCAGAACTTGGGAGGCAGACATAGGAGGATCACTGTGAGTTCAAGGCCACCCTGAGAATACATAGTGGATTCCAGGTCAGACTGAGCTAGAGTGAGGCCCTATCTCAAAAGAAAAAGGTGGGGATGGGAGTGGCTGGAGAGATGGCTTAGCAGTTAAGGCAGTTGCCTGCAAAGCCAAAGGACCCAGGTTCAATTCCCCAGGATCCATGTAAGCCAGATGCACAAAGGGGCACACACATCTGGAGTTCGTTTGCAGTGGCTGGAGGCCCTAGTGCACCCATTATCTCTCTCTGTCTCTCTGCCTAGTTCTCTTTCTCTCTCAAATAAATAAAAATAAAATATTTTTAAAAGACCAAAAAAGTAAATAAAAATAAAAGAAATGTTAAGTAATCATACCTGGTACTATGAACCAAGTCTTAATGAATGCTATGCATAGTAAGCACCATCCAGCAGTGCTTGGAAAAATGCAAAATAAGCATACAACACACAAAATATGATTTAAAGGAGGGTCAGGGGGATGCACTCAAGTGCACCCCTGACTGTACTCGCAGCTTTTATTTAGTTTCAGGCAGTCAAAGCTATGGTGTGCTGGTTTGATTCAGGTGTCCCCCATGATTGCTAGGTTCCCAGCTGATGGAGATTTGGGAATTAACGCCGTCTGGAGGCAGCGCATTGTTGGGGGTGGGCTTATGGGTATTATAGCCAGTGTCCTCTTGCCAGTGTTTGGCACACTCTCCTGTTTCTGTTGTCCACCTGATGTTGTCCAGGAGGCAATGTCCACCCTCTGCTCATGTCATTGTTTTACTCTGCCATCACGGAGTTCCTCCTTGAGTCCATAAGCCAAAATAATCCTTTTGTCCCCACAAGCTGCACTTGGTCAGGTGATTTATGTCAGCAATGTGAACCTGACTGCAAGGCTTGGAGGCTTCCTGGAAAGCTGCTAGTCTTCAGTCCATGCTGGTCTTCAGTCCACACTGGTGTTCAGTCCACACTGGAAAGTCTGAGCATAAGACACAAGTTTTCATTGGATCAGATCATCAGTTGTTTATTACATCAGGAAATCTTTGGAGTTCCTGCCTTCAAGAAGCTCCACCCAGGGGCTGGAGAGATGGCCTAGCAGTTAAGTGCTTGCCTGTGAAGCCTAAGGACCCCAGTTCGAGGCTCAATTCCCCAGGACCCACATTAGACAGATGCAGAAGGGGACGCACACGTCTGGAGTTCGTCTGCATCTGCTGGAGGCCCTGGTGCGCCCATTCTCTCTCTGCCTCTTTTTGTCTCTGTCTGTCTCTCTCAAATAAATAAATAAATAAATAAACAAAAATTGTTTTAAAAAAAGAAGCTCCACCCAAGTTGCATAGCCTTCTATGTCCTCAGACTTAACTTGTGCAAAGATTACCTTCTTATGAATTACCTTCAGTATGATTAAAGACCTTAGAGAGAAACTCTCACTGTTCTTTGGCTAACAAGGTAGGGTATGCCTATCAGAAAGTCTCTTAAATGGGCTAAAGAGATGTCTCGACAGTTAAATACACTTGCTTTCAAAGCCTGTAGGTCCAAGTTCAATTCCCTATTGCCCATGCAAAGCCAGATGCACAAAGTGGCACATGCATCTGAGGTCTCTCTCTCCTTCTCTCTCTCAAATAAATGAAAAAATTCTGTTAAATGGCTACGCTTATCCCCTTTAATCCATGCTGCTCATACTCTTAGTTGAAGAATCTGCTTTTTACTTTTTTTTCTTTTTTTGGTTTTTCGAGGTAGGGTCTCACTTTGGTCCAGGCTGACCTGGAATTAACTATGTAGTCTCAGGGTGGCCTCGAACTCATGGCAATCCTCCTACCTCTGCCTCCCAAGTGCTGGGATTAAAAGTGTGTGCCACCATGCCCAGCGTTTTACTTTTTCTTTTTAACAGATGGCAGCAGATACTGGGGAGAACCATGATCTATCAGTATGATAAGAAAAGAAGGCTTACTGCTTTGCTAGAGACAGTCATCTCTATCACATCTGCCAGGGCCAAGGAGAAACTACAGACAGATGAAGTGCTGCTCTCACTGCTACCCCAACAACTCCTCTAGGGAGATGGTGGTAGACACTAAGGAGACTCAAAACTCATCAAAGCAGAAATTCAGAGGGTGCAGAGTGTTCCTTTAGAACATGAAAGGAGACTTATAACACACCTACCAAGGTTCAGGGAACATTGCAGAAGATGGGACAGATGATAAGTAAGAGCCACAGGTTGGGTGTATTTGTCGGGATTCTCTAGAGGAACAGAACAGATAGAATGAATTGTATTAAAAGGGACTTTATTGGATTAGTTACGGCAGTCCAACAAAGGCAGTTTGCAGGTCTGAGAGTCAAGGACCTGGTAGCTGCTCAGTCGACAAGGCTGGTTGCCTCAGTAGTCCCAATCCAGCACTGAAGGCCTGGAGGTGTCCTGGAGAGACACTGCTCTTCAGTCCATGCTGGTCTTCCGTCCACACTGGTGTCCAGTCCATGCTGTGCTTCAGTCCACACTGGAAAGCAGCAAGCAGCAAGCAGCACCGGCAGCCGCGGGGGAGGAGGAGATCCTTTCCTTCCCAAGCTTCCTTAGAGAAAACCTCCACTCTGAGAGGGGCTGCTCACTCTGGGGGAAGGACTCACCCTGGAGGGAAGGATTCCTCCTTTAGTTAATCCTCCCTGGAAGCAACCTCAGAGACACACTTATAAGGAATGTCTGGATTCCTAAACAGATCAAGTTGACACAAAACTTAGCCATCCCAATGGGAAAGAGTATCAGAGGCACTGTACCCAATCTACACAAAGACCGAGGCCTTCATGACATCACAGTGTATTCCAGTAATCCCACTGAGGAGGGTCCCTCAGTGGAATGATGGTGGGGAGGAGGGGATATAAAAGTATAACGTGATGGTGAAAGAGGATGTCAGTTTCAGGAATAAAGTCCTTGGACCCCAAACTCTGGATTTGTGTCTACTTCTAACCAAATAACTGGATAAAAGTAAAACTGAGATCTGGGTGTGGTGGCATACACCCTTAATCCCAGCACTCAGGAGGCAGAGGTAAAAGGATTGCTGTGAGTTCAAGGCCTGAGTGAGATCCTACCTCGAAAAAAACAATTAAAAAGAAGAAGAAGAGAGTTAGTGAGGAAAGAAAAGAAAGTACAAAGAGTTCCTGCCATGTGGAGGGCAGAAGGGGATAAAGAGGCCATGTGGGAATAGGAGTTAAGGGGTTCTCCACTCATCTTATAGAGGGTTTCAGACCAGAAATGAGCAGAAGACCACCTGAATAAAATTTAAAAGGAGTCTTTATTCAGGTTGGCCAGCGTCTGTCTCTCCACAGCTGGATGCTGAGAACAGCAACAGCCTATCTCTACAGTGAGTGTTTTGTTTGTTTGGTTTTAGATTTTTTGGCATTTCGAGGTAGGGTCTCATTCTAGCTCAGGCCAACCTGGAATTCACTCTGTAGTCTCCTGGCCTTGAACTCATGGCGATCCTCCTACCTCTGCCTCCTGAGTGCTGGGATTAAAGGCGTGCGCCACCACGCCCAGTTTACAGTGAGTTTTTTTTGTTTGTTTGTTTTTATTTATTTATTTGAGAGTGACAGACAGAGAAAGAGGCAGAGAGAGAGAGAGCACGCCAGGGCCTCCAGGCACTGCAAACGAACTCCAGACACGTGAGCCCCCTTGTGCATCTGGCTAACATGGGTCCTGGGGAATTGAGCCTCGAACTGGGATCCTTAGGCTTCATAGGCAAGTGCTTAACAGCTAAGCCATCTCTCCAGCCCTACAGTGAGTTTTTAAAAGGCAAAAACTACATTCACTCTTCAGTCATCCCCCCTTTCCCCTAATTAATTTTGCAAGAGCTAGCAAGCATGGTTTACAAAAGCAAAATTTGGTGGTCAGCACAGAGCGAACACCAGATAAGAGCGAGACCAAACACCAGATGTTGGTATGCAGCAGGTACCGGGGACCAGGTTGCCTTGACTTTAGGGAAAGACTAACACCAGATATCATAGCTACTGTTGTGTGTTAATCTTTATTCTCCTGTAGCTCCTGGAGAATGTCAAGATGGTTTTACTTAGGTCTGTTGAGGTTGTGCATGCACCCTACAACTGGCTGCGTTGTACACTGTTTTAACAGATACACAATGACATGTACATTTTTGTGAAAGAAATTAAAGCAAGCCAGGCATGGTGGTGCATACCTTTAACTACAGCACTCTGAAGGCTGAGGTAGGAGGATCGCTATTAGGTGGAAGCCACCCTGAGACTACATGGTGAATTCCAGGTCAGCCTGGAATAAGACCCCTCCTCAAAAAAAAAAAAAAAAAAAAAAAAAAAAAAAAAAAAAAAAAAGGAAGGAAAAAAACTGAAGTAGAACTGAGCAAACAGAAGATTTCTCGGGTTTATTATTGTGAACTAAAGTTCTCCGTCTGCTGCACCTACCTGCAGCAAGGCGAAATGGACTGATAGAACTCCAGTGATCACAGAGAGATGGAATGTTGCAAGGTCAGAGTCAAATTAACTTGGGCTACTTTTAGCCCCTCAATAGCCATTAACTATTGCCCGCCCACCTCTGTGTCTGACCTAACATCCTTGTGACTATCAGTTGATCAGGTGCAACCTTTCTGTTTGATTTTGTTTTTGTTTTTGTTTTTTTTGTTTTTGTTTTTGTTTTTGTTTTTGAGGTAGGGTCTCCCTGTAGCCCAGGCTAATCTGGAATTCACTATGTGGTCTCAGGGTAGCCTTGAACTCACAGTGATCTCCCAAATGCTGGGATTAAAGATGTGCACCACCATACCCAGCCCAGGAGCAACCTTTTGGAATGTACTGGCAGACCACCAGCTTCCACCAACCCAAGGAAGGCTTAAGAATGCCATCAGATGCCATCTGAAGCCTATGGTGGAGATTTCCCGCTTTGCTGTAATTCACCTACCGGATGGACAGCCAATCTATTTGAAAAGAGCCTTGATTTATGACTTTCTTTTGCTCTATACCTATAAAGCCTTCATGAAATTGTTAACACATTGAACATGGAATTGGGGTAACCTAAATCTGTGTTCCCAGGCTATGGTCACTCATATTTGGCTCCAGAATAAACTATCCCTGAAGCCCATTGAGGTGAGCTGTGTCTTTTGTGTCAACATTATAATGTCATTTAGTGTCCCGGCCAGAAAAATCCTCTGTACCCTGTCCATTCATGCCTCCTCAACTCCTGAACTGTTGTACTGTCTCCACAGTTTTGCCTTTTCTAGAATGTCATAGTTGAAGCTGGACGTGGTGGCATATGCCTTTAATCCCAGCACTCAGGAGGCAAAGGTAGGAGGATCACCATGAGTTCAAGACCACTCTGAGACTACAGAGTGAATTCCAGGTCAGCCTGAGCTAGAGTAAAACCCTACCTCAAAAACAAAAACAAAAACAAAACCAGAATGTCATAGTTGAAATCATATGGTGCATAGCCTTTTAAAACTGGATTTTTTCTTTCTCTCTTGTTATTTATTTATTGATTGATTTGATTTGATTTGATTTTTTTGAGACAGGGTGTTATTCTAGCCCAGGCTGACCTGCAACTCACTTTGTATCTCCAGGCTGGTCTCAAACTCTTGGCAACCCTCTTACCCCAGCACCTCCTGAGTGTTGCGACTAAAGGCATGCACCACCATACCCACTTTAAGATTGGCTTCTTTCACTTAGCAACATGTCCTTCCCTGACAAAGAGGAGGGAGACAGAGAGTGAGTGTGGGTGCACCAGAACTCCAAACCCATGTACTACTTTACCACTTTGTGTATCTGGCTTTTACATGGGTACTGGGGAATTGAACCTAGGCCATCAAGCTTTGCAAGTAAGTGTCTTTATCCACTGAAACATCTCTTTTTAATAATTTTTACATATTTTTTAAATTAGAGACAGAGAAAGAATGGGCACACCAGGGCCTCCAGCCACTGCAAACGAACCCCAGATGCATGCGCCACCATGTGCATCTGGTTTATATGGGACCTGGAGAACTGAATGTGGGTCCTTAGGCTTTGTAGGCATGCTCCTTAACCACTGAGCCATCTCTCCAGCCCCATTTTTAAAAATAGTTTTTTAAATGTTTTATTTATTTATTTGAGAGAGAGAGGCAGATAAAGAAAATGGGCATGTGATGGCCTCTAGCCACTGCAAATGAACTCCATACACATATGCTACCTTGTGCATCTGGCTTTATGTGGGTACTGAGGAATCAAACCTGGGTCCTTTGGCTTTGCCAGCAAGTCCCTTAACCACTGAGCAATCTCCCAGCCCCAATAGTTCATTTATTTTGATCTTGCAGTATTATTCCATTAAGTGGGTGTATCACAGTTTACTCTTTCATTTACAGAAGGACATCTTAGTTACTTCCAAGTTGTTTGTGTGTTTTGGGTGGGCCAGTTCAAGGTAGGGTCTCAATCTAGCCCAAGCCGACCTGAAATTCACTATGTAGTCTCAGGATGGCCTCAAACTTATAGTGATCCTCCTACCTCAGCCTCCTGAGTGCTGGGATTAAAGATGTGCACTACCATGCCCAGCTCCCAAATTTTGAGTAACAAATAAAGCTGCTACAAGTACTTGTATGTGTAGAGTTCCATGTGGATCTACATTTTCAACTCAGATGGGCCAATAAGTACCATAAATGCTAAGTCATTGATACATTTACTTGTTTTTTTATATTTACTTTTGTAAGAATACCAAGCTATGCTGGGTGTGGTGGCTCACCCCTTTAACCCCAGCACTCAGGAGGCTAAGGTAGGAGGATCACCGGAAATTCAAAGATAGCCTGGGACTACTTGGTGAGTCCCAGGTCATCCTGGGCTAGAGTAAGACCCTGCCTCAAAAAAAAAAAAGAACGAAAAAATGGGCTGGAGAGGTGGCTTAGCAGATAAGCGCTTGCCTGTGAAGCCTAAGGACCCCGGTTTGAGGCTCGATTCCCCAGGACCAACGTTAGCCAGATGCACAAGAGGGCACATGCATCTGGAGTTCGTTTGCAGTGGCTGTTGGTCCTGGCGCGCCCATCCTCTCCCTCTCCCTCTCCCTCTCCCTCCCTCTCTCTCTCTCCCTCCCTCTTTCTCTCTGTCTGTCGCTCTCAAATAAATAAATAAATTTTTTTTTAAAAATTTAAAAAAAAGAATCCTTGGGGTTGGAGAAATGGCTCAGCCGTTAAGGCTCTTGCCTATAGAGCCTCACAACCTGGGTTTAATTCCCCAGTACCCACGTAAAGCCAGATGCACAAAGTGGCACATGCATCTGGAG
The DNA here is from genome assembly GCA_036346955.1 of Dipus sagitta. Classification (NCBI taxonomy): domain Eukaryota; kingdom Metazoa; phylum Chordata; class Mammalia; order Rodentia; family Dipodidae; genus Dipus; species Dipus sagitta. The sequence continues at coordinate 6,724,099 of CM070781.1, read as the reverse complement.
TTTCCAGCAGCTAGATGTCCTGATATGTGTGCTCTCTTCCTCTCTCTCTCCTTGTAAATAAATAAAAATATTGGTGGGTTTTTATTTATTTATTTTTTTTTTTGGATTTTCAAGGTAGGGTCTCACTCTAGTCCAGGCTGACCTGGAACTCACTATGTAGTCTTAGAGTGGCCTTGAACTCACGGCAATGCACCTACCTCTGCCTCCCAAGTGCTGGGGTTAAAGGCGTGTGCCACCATACCCAGCAAAATATTGTTGTTTTTTTTTAAAGAAAAGAATTCTTGCTGGGCTTGGTGGCACACACCTTTAATCCCAGTACTTAGGGGGCGGAGGTAGGAGGATCACTGTGAGTTTAAGGCCAGCCTGAGACTACATAGTGAATTCCATGTCAGCCTGGACTAGAGTAAGACCTTACCTCAAAAAAAAAATAAATAAATAAATAAATAAATAAGGGCTGGAGGGATAGCTTAGCTGTTAAGGCATTTACCTGCAAAGCCAAAGGACCCAGGTTTGATTCCCCAGGACCCACGTTAGCCAAATGCACAAGGTGGTGTATGCATCTGGAGTTCGTTTGCATGGCTGGAGACCCTGGCGTGCCCATTCTCTCTCTCTCTCTCTCTCTCTCTGTCAAATAAATAAATAAAAATAAAATATTCAAAAAAATAAAAATAATAAATAAATAATCCTTGGATCAAAAACAAAAACAAAAAAAATAAAGAATACCAACCTGTTTTACAGAGCAATTTAGAGCTTTACGTTCCTAGCAGAAGTTAATGAGAGTTCTGTTCTGGATTCATGGGCCCTTGGTGTATTAAATTTTGTAGTTATTTATTTGACAGAATGGGCACGCCAGGGCCTGCAGCCACTGCAAACGAACTCTAGATGCATTTTTTTAAGGATTTGGTTTTGTTTTCTTTTTTCCACATTTTATTTATTTAAGAGAGAATGAGAGAGAGAAAGAGGCAGATATAGAGAGAATGGGTGCGCCAAGACCTTTAGCCACTGTAAACAACTGAGCTCCAGAAACATGTGCCACCTTGTGCATCCGGCCTTATGTGGGTCCTGGGGAATCAAACTCATATCATTAGGCTTTACAGGCAAGTGCCTTAACCAGTGAGCCATCACTCCATCACCTCTTTTTGTTCTTTTAACAGTTTCTGTCACAGAACAGAAATTTTGATTTTTTTTTAATTTATTGAGTTCCCTTGTTTTTTTGTTTTCGGTGCTGAGGACCAAATCCAGGGCCTTGCGCTTGCTAGGCAAGCACTCATCCACTGAGCTCAACCTTTTTTCTTTTATTTAAGAGAGCGAGAGAGAGAGGGAGAGAGGATGGGCCGTTAGGGCCTCTAGCCATGGCAAACAAACTCCAGACACATGCACGATCTGTACATCTGACTTAAGTGGGCACTGGGGAATTGAACCTGGTTCTTTAGGCTTCTAAAAACCTTTTCACTAATTAATTCATTAGTGAATTCACAGAGAAGTCAGAAAATGTCATTTGCATTATTTTTTCTTTAATTAATTTAATTGTCTTTGTGATTAAATACTTGTCAGTGTTTACACTATATACTTGAAAATATGTGCCGTGTTCTGTTTGGATGATCCATGATAGCAGCACTTTCAGTTTCAAATGAATGAGTTTATTAAGCATATAGTAGGTAAAATAAACAGCAAAGCAAAATAAGCAGCAAGCAGCAGATAACAGAACATCAAATCAGGAAGAAATGACTGGGGAAGCCCCATGGAAGCATCAGCTGGAATCCCAGCTCAGGATCCCAGGCAGAGTCCTCCCCTCAGATGAGACTTTCAACTAGCCATTGCTACCACAGGCATTTTCATAGCATGGGGTAAACAACAGTGACCTCTGCTGGAAAGGGTTTACTCTCCAGCTGTTCCCAAGGGCTGTTTGCTATTCTCTTTCCTCCTCGTCACCAGCCCCAGGACAAAGGATTTCAAAGGACTCTCTGAGATAAAAATGCTTGAAGCTGGGCATGGTGGTCCATGCCCTAATCCCAGCATTTTGGAAGGCAGAGGTGTAGTAGGATTGCTGTGAGTTCAGGACCAGCCTGGTACTGCATAGTAAATTCCAGGTCAGCCTGAACTAGAGCAAGACTCTACCTCAAAAAAACAAAAATATGGGCTGAAGAGATGGATTTGCGATTAAGGCTCTAGCCTGTGAAGCCTTAAGACCCAGGTTTGATCTTTCTCCAGATCCCACATAAGCCAGATCCACAAAGGTGAGGCAAGTGCAAGGACGCACATGCCCACTAGGTGGCGCAAGCATCTGGAGTTCAATAGCAGTGGCTGAAGCCCTGGTGTGCCAATTCTCTCTCTCTTTCTAAAATAAAAATAAAAAACAGGGGCTGGAGAAGATGGCTTAGCAGTTAAGACATTTGCCTGCAAAGCCAAAGGACCCAGGTTCAATTCCCCAGGACCCATGTAAGCCAGATGAACAAGGAGGTACATGCATCTGGAGTTTGTTTGCAGTGGCTGGAGGCCCTGGCGTGGCCATTCTCTCTCTCTTTCACTCTCTCTCTCTTTCTACCTCATTCGCTCAAATAAATAAAATATATTTTAAAAACACAAAATAACAACAACAAAACAGAAGCTTGACCCTGAATAAAGGGGGGAGTCTATCCTGTTCCCAAAGTCAAATCTTAATAAGCTCAATAGCACATGACAATTTACTAATATAATTTATATTAATTATGATATATGTTCCCTATTTGTTTCACGCAGGATTCTATATTATCTGTTGGATAAGGCTTTTTTATTCTTTTTGTTTAGTTTAGTTTTTGTTTTGTTTTGTTTTCTCAAGGTAGAGTCTCACTCTAGTCCAGGCTGACCTGGAATTCACTCTGTAGTCTCAGGGTGTCCTTGAACTCATGGCAATCCTCCTACCTCTGCCTCCCGAGTGCTAGGAATAAAGGTATGTGCCACCATGCCCAGATAAGGCTTATTTATTTATATATTTTTGGTTTTTCGGAGGTAGGGTCTTACTCTAGCCCAGGCTGACCTGGAATTCACTATGTAGTCTCTAGATGGCCTCAAACTCACAGTGATACTCCTACCTCTGTCTCCCAAGTGCTGGGATTAAAGGCGTGCGCCACCATGCCTGGTAGGCAGAGAGAGAGAGAGAGAGAGAGAGAGAGAGAGAATGGGTGCACTAGGGCCTCCAGCCGCTACAAACAAACTCCAAATGTATGGGCCACCTTGTCCATATGACTTTATGTGGATACTAGGGAATTGAGCTCAGGTCCTTAGGCTTTGCGGGCAAGTGCCTTAACCACTGAACCATGTCTCCAGCCCTGGATAAGGCTTTGTATTTTCGTTGCTAATAGCTAATGTAATTAGCAGTTTAAGGTAGATATTAGATAGTATTTTCCAGATTTATCAAATTTTCTTGAACTTAGTTATAACTTAGGAAGCTGTTACCTGCTTTCTTTTTAAAAAAGATTTTAATTTATTTGAGAGAGAGACCAAGACAGAATGAGACAGCTAGAGAGTGAATTAAGTCAGGCATGGTGGTGCACGCCTTTAATCCTAGCACTTGGGAGGCTGAAGTAGGAGGATAGCTGTGAGTTAGAGGCTAGCCTGAGACTACATAGTGAATTCCAGATCAGCCTGGGCCAGAGTGAGACCCTATCTCGAAAAACCAAAACCAAAAGAGAAAGAAAGAGAGAGAGAGAGAGAAGGAAGGAAGGAAAGAAAGAGAGAGAAAGAGTGAAAGGTTATGTTCATCATCAGAGCATTGTCTCACCCCACCCGATAATCTTCTTTCCAAAGCTGACAGTGATAACCAGAGTAATCACATTTTTCCTCCCCTTTTCAGGCCTGTACTGCATTGGCCACCATGTTTCCCATCCCTTCTTCTTCTTTCCTGCTGGATGAAATACCATGCCTTTTCTCTCTATTCTTTATTTATTTATTTATTTATTTTTTTGGAGGTACGGTCTGGAATTCACTATGTGGCAAACCTTGAACTCACAGCAATCTCCCTATCTCAGCCTCTCAAATGCTGGGATTAAAGGCCTGTGCCACCACACCTGGCCCTCTCTTTTTTTTAATTTATCTGAGAGAAAACAAAAGAGGTAGAGAGAGAGAATGGGCATGCCAGGGCCTGTAGCCATTACAAACTAACTCCAGACACATGCACCACCTTGTGCATCTGGTTTATGTGGGTACTGGGTACTGGGTAATCAATACTGGGTCCTTCCGCTTCGTAGGCAAGCGCATTAACAGCTAAGCCATCTCTCCTGCCCTGTTTTTTGGTTGGTTGGTTGGTTGGTTGGTTGGTTGGTTTGTTTGTTTGTTTGTTTGTTTGTTTGTTTGTTTTGAGGTAGAGGTCTCTTTCTAGCCCAGGTTGACCTGGAATTCACTATGTAGTCTCAAGCTAGCCTCAAACTCACAGCAATCCTCTTAGTTCTGCCTCCCAAGTGCTGGGATTAAAGGTGTATGCCACCACACTTGGCTTTTTCTCTCTATTCTTTTTAGATGTTCCATTAATTTAATGTTTTTTTTCATTTATTTATTTGCAAGTGTGTGTGTATGAGTGAGTGCCAGGTTCTCTTGCCACTGCAAATGAATGCCCATCTGGCTTTATGTAAGTGGTTGGGTAATTGAATTAGGGTCAACAGGCTTGATAAGCACATGACTTAACCGCTGAGAAATCTCCCCAGTTTAATTTTTGCCACCTACTATTAGCTGCACATTTCTTAAGAAGTCTAAAGTTATACCAATTGTGGTGTGTGTGTGTGTGTGTGTGTGTGTGTGTGTGTGTGTATTTGAAATACTTAGGATTGAAATCAGAGCCTTACACATGCTAGGCAAACACTTTGCCACTAAGTCACATCCCCAGCTCTCTTTTTATTTTTTTGATTATTTATTTATTTGTTTATTTTTAGGTAGGGTCTCACTCTAGTTCAGGCTGACCTGGAATTCATAATGTAGTCTCAGGGTGGCTGTGAACTCACAGCAATCCTCGTACCTCTGCCTCCTAATTGCTGGGATTAAAGGCATGTGCCACCACACCCGGCTCTTTTTATTTTGAGATAGGATGTAACTAAGTTGCTCAGGTTAACCTTGAACTTGTGATCCACTTGCTTCAGCCTCTCAAGTAGCTGGTATAGGCTATGTCACCAAGCCTGGCTTCTCTGAAGTTTTTATTATGGAAAAGCTCAAAGACAAGGAAAGTCATAATAAATCCCTGAATCCATTACTCAGTTTCAATAATGATCAATTAACGGCTGGTCTTATTTTATTCAAATCCTTCCCACTTCATTCTGTCCTTATTGGCCTGATGAAGTCTCAGAGACCATGACATTTTGTCCATAGAATTTTAGTATTTAAGGATGGAGAGATGGCTTAGCGGTTAAGGCATTTGCCTGCGAAGCCAGGGTCCCTGGTTCAATTCCCCAGGACCCACGTAAGCCAGATGCACAAGGTGGCACATGTGTCTGGAGTTTGTTTAGAGAGGCTCAAGACCCTGGTATGCCGATACTCTCCCTCCCTTCCCCCCTCCCTCTTTCTCTTTCTCAAATAAAATTTTAAAAATTTAATTTATTTATTTTGCAGGCAAATGCATTGAGAGAGAGAGAAAGAGAGAGAGAGAGAGACAGAGAGACAGAGAGACAGAGAGAATGGGCACGCCAGGGCCTCCAGCCACTGCAAACGAGTTCCAGACGCATGCGCCACCTTGTGTATCTGGCTTACGTAGGTCCTAGGGAATCGAACCAAGGTAACTGCTAAGCCATCTCTCCAGCCCCCTTTTTTTTTTTAATTTTTTATTTTTCTAGGTAGTGTCTCACTCTATCCCAGGCTGACCTGGAATTCACTATGTAGTCTCAGGATGGCCTCGAACTCACAGCGATCCTCTTTTCTCTGCCTCCCGAGTACTGGGATTAAAGGCATGCGCCACCATGCCCAGCTAAATAAAAAACTTTTTAAAAAAAGAATTTTGGGCTGGAGAGATGGCTTACTGATTAAGGCACTTGCCTACAAAGCCTAAGGACCCAGGTTCAATTCCTCAGTACCCATGTAAGTCAGATGAATGAGGTGGCACATGCGTCTAGAGTTCGTTTGCAGTGGCTAGAGGCCCTGGGGTGTCCATGCTCTCTCTAATAAATAAATATAATATTAAAAAAAGAATTTTAGTATTTATTTATAAAAGACAAAACCTCTTAAACAAACAAACAAAGCAACCACACCATTGTTGCACCTCAAGATGGACTCTAAATCTCCCACATCATCAGATATTACCCAGGGTCCCCTCACCTGACTGCTGCAAAATGTGCTCTGTCTGCTGTGGTTTGCTTGATCCAGCAACCAGTCCTTGCTGTGCTTCCCTTCCAACCTGCTATCTCTCCTGCAGTTCTCTCTCTCTTACAAGTGTCTATGGCAGAAGCTCCTCTGCCCTGATTATTTTCTGATCATATTCCAAGCTGTCTATTATCTGTCCCAAGCTCCTGAACTTCTATAAATCAATGCAGAACCCACAGACTTGATCAGTGTCAGGTTGAGGTCCTCAGGAAGCATATCTTGAGATGAAGACTTTGGTTACAATTTATTGGGGAGGCCAGGCATGGTGGCGCACGCCTTTAATCCCAGCACTTAGGAGGCAGAGGCAGGAGGATTGCTGTGAGTTCGAGGCCACCCTGAGACTACACAGTGAATTCCAGGTCAACCTGGGCTAGAGTAAGACCCTACCTCAAAACAAAACAAAACAAAACAAAAACAAGCAAACAAACAAACAACTTATTTGGGAGGAATTTAGGAAGGGAGACAGGGACAGAGAAAAAGAGCCAAGAAGGGAGAAGCCAACAGAAGGATCCCACAGAGAGGGCCTACTCCTGTAGAAAGAGGACCCAGCTGTGTCTCCACATCCATCACCAGCCAGCTGTGGCCATGGCTCCATCTCCCACCACCCAGGCAGGTCCAGAACAAGTGCAGCTCCAGGAAACCTCCAATATCTGTGCTCTAAATTTAGATGGAATTCCTGACACGCCTGTACCTAGTAGTGTGCTCTATCCATCAGAGGTACAAAGTGTCCAACTTGTGTGCAGTGGTATTACTAATGGTCATTATTTCATGCAGCTATCTTTTTAGCTTTTTAATATATTTTATTTTTACTTTTGTATTTGAGAGAAGGAAAGAGAGAGAGAGAGAGAGAGAGAGAATGGGCGCACCAGGGCTTCCAGCCACTCCAAACAAACTCCAGACACATGAGCCACCTTTGCATCTGGTCTGGGGAATAGAACTGAGGTCCCTTGGCTTTGCAACAAGCACCTTAACTGTTAAGCCATCTCTCCAGCCCAGTTTTTTTTTTTTTTTTTCTCCTCTTTTTTTTCTTTTCTTTTTTTCGAGATAGTGTCTCACTCTGGCCTAGGCTGACCTGGAATTCACTCTGTAGTTTCAGGATGGCCTTGAACTCATGGCGATCCTTTTACCTCTGCCTGTCAAGTATTGGGATTAAAGGCATGCGCCACCATGCCCAGCTCCTTTTTAGGTTTTGCTTATAATTTTTCTTTTGGTTTTTCAAGGTAGGGTCTCATTCTAGCTCAGGCTGACCTGGAATTCACTATGTAATCTCAGGTAGACTTGAACTCAAGGCGATCCTCCTACCTCTGCCTCCTAAATGCTGGGATTAATGGCATATGCCACCACGCCTGGTTTGTTATTTATTTATTTATTTATTTATTTATTTATTTATTTATTTATTTTGGTTTTTCGAGGTAGGGTCTCACTCTAGCCCAGGCTGACCTGGAATTCACTATGGAGTCTCAGGGTGGCCTCGAACTCACAGCGATCCTCCTACCTCTGCCTCCAAGTGCTGGGATTAAAGGCGTGCACCACCACGCCCAGCTTATAATTTATCTATTTTTATTGACAACTTCCATAATTGTAGACAATAATCCATGGTAACCCCCCCCACACTTTTCCCTTTGAAACACAACTCTCCATCATACCCCTTCCCCCTCTCAATCAGTCTATCTTTTGTTTTGATGTCATTATCTTTTTTTTTTTTTTTTTTGAGTTTTTGAGGTAGGGTCTCACTCTAGCCCAGGCTGACCTGGAATTTACTATGGAGTCTCAGGGTGGCCTTGAACTCGCAGCAATCCTCCTACCTCTGCCTCCCGAGTACTAGGATTAAAGGTGTGTGCCACCTCACCCGGCTGATGTCATTATCTTTTCCTCCTATTGTGATGGTCTTGTGTAGGTCTTTTCAGGTGAGGTCATGGATATCCAGGCCATTTTGTGTCTAGAGGAGCATGTTGTAAGGAGTCCTACCCTTTCTTTGGCTCCTTCATTCTTTCTGCCACCTCTTCCACAATTGACCCTGAGCCTTGGAAAATGTGATAGAGATATTTCAGTGCTGAGCACTCCTCTGTCACTTTTTCTCAGCACCATGGTGCCTTCTGAGTCATCCCAAGGTCACTGCCATCTGAAAAGAAAAGCTTCTCTAACCAAAAATGAGAGTAGCAGTAATATATGGTTATAAACATTAAGAGAAGTACTTACCAGGCAGTTTGGTGAGCATAGTATATACATTTAGCCAGACAGCAGCAGACATTAAACACCTAGGGCTCATGACTACCCCTGTTGTCAGTTTTCAGAATCAAGGATATATTCCCTCCCCTGGAGCGGGCCTCCAGTCCTATTAGAGAGCGGTTGGTTTCCCCCATAACAGACATACCACTACTGCACCTGTTGGTTCATTTGGCCTGGCTGGCCAAATTTAAGGCTCTCAGTGTCCACTCTTGAGTATCTCCACTGGTGATTTCTCTCTCTCCCATTGAACTGCATGCAGCATAGCTTTTTCCAGCTTTCTGTCAGCTGGTCTACATGAAGGAGGTTATCAGCTCACCTCCTGCAGGATTTCTCAGTGACCTTGCAGCCCAAGTATGTGGAGTCTTCAGCAATATGGTCTTACCATCTATTCCCGGTGGGAAACTAAGAGCCTTGGCAATAGGCCTGTAATGTTTTGGGGGTATCAGTGACCTCCCTGGCCAACAACTCACTGGAAAGTATCCCATCCCTGGCACTAAAATCTTTCTAGTAACAATCTATGGCTTCTGAGTGTTCCATTGTCCAAAAAAGTAGGTTTGCATACGACTTATTCATATCCTCTTTGATTTTTTTTTTTTTTTTTTTGAGGTAGGGTCTCACTGTAGCTCAGGCTGACCTGGAATTCACTATGTAGTCTCAGGGTGGCCTTAACTCAAGACGACCCTCCTACCTCTGAACTCCCAAGTGCTGGGATTAAAGGCGTGTGCCACTACACCCAGCTCCTCTTTGATTTTGTTTTTGTTTTTGTTTTATTTTGTTTTTTTGAGGTAGGGTCTCACTCTGGCCCAGGCTGACCTGGAATTCACTATGTAGTCTCAGGGTGGCCTCAAACTCATGGTGATCCTCCTACCTCTGCCTCCCGAGTGCTGGGATTAAAGGCGTGCACCACCACGCCCGGCTCCTCTTTGATTTTGATTAGCCCTCTGTGGTGGTTTGATTCAGGAGTCCCCCATAAACTTAGGTGTTCTAAATGCTAGGTTCCTAGCTGATGGAGATTTGGGAATTAATGCCTCCTGGAGGGAGTGTGTTGTTGGGGGCGGGCTTATGGGTGTTATAGCCAGTTTCCCCTTGCCAGTGTTTGGCACACTCCCCTGTTGCTATATGTCCATTTTATGAGGGGGTGATGTCCACCCTCTGCTCATGCCATCATTTTCCCCTGCCATCTTGGAGCTCCCCCTCGAGCCTGTAAGCCAAAATAAATTTTTTTTCTCACAAGCTGCTTTTAGTTGGGTGATTTCTACCAGCAATGCGAATCTGACTGCAACAGTAAAGTGGTACCAAGGAGTGGGATTGCTGCTAGACACCTGACTATGTGGCTTTGGCCATTTGGAGCTGATTTTCAAGAGGAATGTGGAAGGATTTGAAACCACCTTGCAGTGCTGTAAGTAAAGCTGGATGGACTATTCTGGTCAGAGTTGAAAGGCGTGAATACAATAAGAACTATGGGCTATGAGGTTTGGCTTATGAGGCTGAGAAAGAGCTTTGCCTGGACTGGGCTAGCGGTTTGTGTGGGAAGCTTGCTGTTGTTTGTGCCTGTGTCCTGAGAAGTTGTGTGGGGTTGCTTTGTGTAGAATTGAACTGGTGTGAGCAGAGGGATATGGCACAGAAAGAAAAATTGTTGGGTGAATTGCTGCTTGTTCCTCTGCAATTGGGAGATTACAACCTTTGAGATTGGGCCAGCTGACCTGCACTGGGGCAACAGGAAGAATGTAGACTCTTTTGAAAGGGCCTGAGTGCTCAAGCAGTGTTCTGTTCTTCAAAGTCTGCTTTATTTCCCCCCTGGATTAACAAATTGGCACCCTAACTGGTATTGTGGAGTACAAGAAATGCAGGAAAGAGAGGGTCATTGAGTTTGCAATGCGGTCTTGTGTTTTGGAAATGGCCATGGGCAGTGTGAAGCAGGTTTGCTGGATGCCTGCATGGAGACCCCATGGGGCCATGAGGATGAACCGTGGGTTGCAGTGGAGACCCAGTGGAGATGCCAGGACCACGAGATGGCTGCCAAGAAGAGTTGCTGGCCCCTGATGAAGTTTTCCAGGACTGAGTAGCCTAGCTGGAGGGGCGGAATTGGAGTTCCAGAGACTTGTTGCTGGTTAGAATTATTGGACTTGGGGATTTGTCACTGGCTACAGTTGTTGGACTTGGAGGTACAGAGTTTGATGTTTGCCCTGTTTAAATCTTGTGTTGGTTGAATGTTTCTTTGCTATGCCCACTGCCATCTTTTGCAGTGTGAATGTTATTTCTGTGTTTTTGGCAGAGATTTTTTTGGTATTATGGCTCAGTTAGAAGATCTCAGACTATGGGGATGTATAAACATCATTGGAATTGGTAAAAACTATGGGGACTTCTAAAGTTGTATCAATGCACTGCATTTTACATCATGGATGATTAATAGTTTATGGGAGCAAGGGGCAGAATGTGGTGGTCTGATTCAGGTGTCCCCCATAAACTTAGGTGTTCTAAATGTTAGGCTCCCAATTGATGGAGATTTAGGAATTAATGCCTCCTGGAGGGAGTGTATTTGGGGGGGCGGGCTTATGGGTGTTATAGCCAGTTTCCCCATGCCAGTGTTTGGCACACTCCCCTGTTGCTATTGTCCTCCTTATGTTGGCCAGGGGGTGATGTCCACCCTCTGCTCATGCCATCATTTTCCCCTGCCATTGTGGAGCTTCTCCTCGAGCCTGTAAGCCAAAATAAACCTTTTTTTTTTTTTTCCCCACAAGCTGCTCTTAGTCAGGTGATTTCTACCAGCAATGCGAACCTGTGAACCTGACTGAAACACCCTCCTTCCACCTTTCCTTTACTCAATCTCTTCCCCTGACCTCACTTAGGCCTTTTTACCCCCATTAATCTGTTCTACTTACATATATACAATAGCATCCTATTAAGTCCCCTTCCCTTCCTTTCTATTCCCTTTATATCCACTTTCTACCTTGAACTCACAGCAATCCTCCCACTTCTGCCGCCAAAGTGCTAGGATTAAAGGTGTGTGCCACACCACCCGGCTACAGAGTACAGAGAGAATGGGTGTGCCAGGGGCTCTAGTTGCTGCAAACAGACTCTGGATGCATGCGCAATTTTGTGCATCTGGCTTTACATGGGTACTGGGGATTCGAACTTGGGCCATTAGGCTTTGCAGGCAAGTGCCTTAACTGCTGAGCCATCTCTCCAGCCCTTCCCTCCACATAATAACTGGATTATGCATAAAGGAAAGATACCACACACAAGCCTGTGGTTACTCTGAGGAGCAGTTCCTATATAGAGAAAGTAAATGACTAGTTGTCGCCCACTGTTTGATGGCTTCCTTAAGGAGCAGGCTTCTCAGAGTCCCATAATACTATCAAACTGGGTTTTATGCACCCAAGGTCTGAACATGCTGGCTGTGTTTTGATCAATTGCTACTGTTGTTTCTGGAGATGGTTTGCAGCACTGTTCTTTGCCAACAGAACCTTGTTGGATCCCATGGCCTCACATCTGTCTTCTTGACTATCTCCTGGGCCTTCTGCCACCTGAGCCCTAGGAACACAGTCCTGCTGTTTCTAGGTGTACTTTGGGGGACTGATTTCTCTTTTAGGATCATTTTCCTCTGTGTGTATCCCTGTCTGCCAGTGCCAACTAGGTGTGGATGTCACCCTTTCTCTGTGAGTTCTCACCATGTGCAGTCCTGTATATACTGTGCCATTCAAGACAAGGCCAAGTTACCTGGAAACACTTCAGTCCCTTCTAACCCTTATGACCCTATCAGGGTAGACAGAGAAGTGTTTTAACTTAAGTTTTTTTTTTTTTTTTTTTCCCAAGATAGGGTCTCATTGTACCTCAGGCTGACCTGGAATTCACTATATAGTCTCAGGGTGGCCTCGAACTCACATTGATCCTCCTACCTTGGCCTCCTGAGTGCTGGGATTAAAAGCATGTGCCACCATGCCCAGCCCCTTAACTTAGTTTTATTTGTGAGGAGAGAGAGAGAGAAAGTATGACGGTGTCCGGGCTTCTTGACACTACAAATGAACTCCAGACCCATATGCCACTTTATGATCTGACTTTATATGGGTACGAGGAAATTGAACCCAGGCCATCAAGCTTTGCAAGCAAGTGCCTTTAACCACTGAGCAATCTTTTACCTTAGACAATTTCTGGGTGCCCTCTTGAACATGAGGGCCTCCTAGCTAATGGAAACACAGTGTCTCCCACTCAACCCTTGCAGACCCATGTTCATATTGTGATAAGGGCTGGAGCCATGCATCCACTCACAAGGTTTTCAGTTATTGTGACTCTAAATGGGATTTGTCTGCCTTGCTCGTCTATGTGTTTTATGAGGGATTTCAGGGAGACCCACACTTTCTGTTCTTGTCACCACTGACTCCAAATCTGTAGCATTTTCAGCATAGGCAAATGTGTAGAGCACTCAGTGTCCCCAGGTAGACACAGTGCCCTATATAGCCCTCATCTGTTTCTCACATCTGACCAGTGTGTCCTGGACCCATCAGCAGAGGTCACTCACTTATGATGTGGTGGCTTTTCCTACAGCCATGGTGCTGGATTATGGAGGGTCAATTGTTTACTGACCTAGACAGTCATGGCAAGTTCAATTTTTAAAAAAATATTTTATTTATTTGCATTCAGAGAAAGAGATAGAAAGACAGAGGGGGAGTCCAAGAGAATGAGAATGGGCGTGCCAGGGCCTTTAGCCACTGCAAACGAACTCCAGATGCATGTGCCACTCGGTGTACCAGGCTTTACGTGGGTACTGGAGAATAGAACCCAGGTCATTAACCTTTGTAGACAAATTCAATTTTTTTTTTTCCGAGGTAGGGTCTCACTCTGGTCCAGGCTGACCTGGAATTAACTCTGTAGTCTCAGGGTGGCCTTGAACTCATGGCGATCCTCCTACCTCTGCCTCCCAAGTGCTGGGATTAAAAGCGTGCACCACCACGCTTGGCTAGAAATATTTTGTTTTTATTTATTTACTTGAGAGAGACAGAATGAATGGGTATGCCAGGGCCTCCAGCCAGTGCAAATAAACTCCAGACACATGTGCCCCTTTGTGGGAACTTGGGAATCGAACCAGGGTCCTTAGGGTTCTCAAGCAAATGCCTTAACTGCTAAGCCATCTCTCCAGCCCAAAGTTCAATTTTTTAAAAATATGTATATTTTGGTTTTTTTGAGGTAAGATCTCACTTTAGCCCAGACTGACCTGAAATTCACTATGTAGTCTTACAGTGGCCTCAAACTCAGTGATCCTCCTACTTCTGCCTCCCAAGTGCTGGGATTAAAGGTGTGTACCACCATGACCATCTTAAAAATATTTATTTATTTGTTTGCAAGCAGAGAGAGATAAAGAAAAGAGAGAATGAGCAGTGCATGCCTGGATCTTCAGCTGCCCCAAACACACTCCAGATGCATGCGCCTCTCTGTGCATCTGGCTTTACATGGTGTGTTGGTTTGATTCACGTGTCCTCCATAAACTTAGGGGTTCTGAATGCTAGGTTACAGCTGATGGAGATTTGGGTATTAATGCCTCCTGGAAGCAGTGTATGGTTGAGGGTGGGCTTATGAGTATTATAGCCAGTTTCCCCTTGCCAGTGTTTGGTACACTCTCCTGTTGCTGTTGTCCACTTTATGTTGGCCAGGGGGTGATGTCTTTAAGCCAAAATAAACCCTTTTTCCCCAAAAGCTGCCCTTGGTGGGTGATTTCAGCAAGCCATATGAACCTGACTGAAACAGTAATGTTGGTACCAAGGAGTGGTGTCATTTGCTGCTAGACACCTGACTGGTGGCTTTGGCCTTTTGGAGCTGATTTTCAAGAGGAATGTGGAAGGATTTGAAACCTTGGCCTGAGAGACGCCTTGCAGTGCTCTAAGTACAGCTTGATGGACTATTCTGGTCAGAGGTGAAAGACCTGAATGCAGTAAGAACTAAGGACTGTGAGGTTTGGCTTATGAGGGTAAGAAAGAGCTTTGCCTGGACTGGGCTAGAAGTGTAGAAAGACTTGCTGTTATGCCCATGTCCTAAGAACTTGTACAGGGTTGCTCTGCATAGAAATGGACTGGTATGAGCAGAGGGTTATGGCACAGAAAAAAATTAAATATTTGGGCTGAAACTGCTGCCCATTCAGCTGCAATTATATGAGAGATTACAACCTTTGAGCTTGGGTCTGCTGACCTGCACTGGGGCAAGAGGAACAATGTACACCCTTTTGAAGCAGTCTAAATGCTCAAGGAGTGTCCTGTTCTTCAAAGTCTGCTTTATTGCCCCCTGGATTAACAAACTGGCACCCCACCTAGTATTATGGCAAGGAGACACTGGCTATAATACCCCCTAAGCACGCCCCAACAATACACTGTCTCCAGGAGGCTTTAATTCCCAAATTGCCATCAGCTGGGGACCTAGCATTCAGAACACCTAAGTTTATGGGGGGACACCAGAATCAAACCATCACACTGCTTTAAGCCCAGGGCTGCTTCCTAATCTGTTCATTAACACCTCAACCTTCCTTGTTCTGGGACAGTCTCTACGCCTCTCTCTCATGAGGAGCCTCCCCAAAGCTGCCGAGTGCTCTCAGGCTTCTATAGGCGGCCTCATCTGGGCCCAGGCTGCCTGCCCTCCTCTGCAGCACTGTCAATCTTCCCCTCTACCAGGCCACCTCAGCAGTCTCCACAAGGCCATTAAAGTTTTCATGCAAGAAACAGCCCTCTGGCCCTCACCTCTCGCTAGCCTGAGCAACACACCCTAAAATGTGTCTAAACTCATCTGCACTTTACGTATCTTCCCTCAAACACACTACAACTCGGCTTTCAGTCTAACATATCCACACTGCTGGCCAAAGCCTCTGGTAGCCCAACAGCTCAGGACCCCCAGGAGCCGACTCCAGTCACCACCATGGCTGCCCTGTCGGAGTCATTTTTGCAGGCTTCCGTTGGTCCCCACAATTTATGTTGCACCTCAAGGTCAGACTTGACAGACTCCATATATTTCAAAAGGCTCCATCAAGGCCAAAGGGACAGTACAGCGGCAGTCCTGACTTGGTCCCCAGCCCCACACTATGTGTCCCGCATTCTAGACCATCAGTAACTGCCCAGCCGCCTTCCTCTGAGGGACTATCGGCCTCATGGTCCCATTCCTGCAGTCACATGGTCCCAGCAATGCTTTCAAGCAGCCTCTTGACTTTCCTATACACCTGAGCCTGCCTGCAGGACACCCCCAAACTTCAGTGGTCCTCTAGCCCATTCCTTGTCCCGCCGCCTGCTCAGCACACGGCTGCCCCATCCACTCTGTACCTAAGGGCCCTACATTTCCCTTTTCCTTTTGCTGCCCGATCCCATTACAGTCAGGGCCTTGACCGCACACAGTGGACAAACTTGGCCGAGCTGTGTCGGGCAGCAGGCCCACTGTCGGTCCTCAGCATTCTGTGAACCTGGATGGTTCCCAAGGACAGGAGTGCAAGCACCAACGGCTTCTGCAAAAGAAAACTCCTGGTCTGGGAGGTCCAGGAGCCTGGCCCAATGCAATCACCTTGCACCCACGCAGTCGACTCCCTCCTGGATCCCTGGTTTCTCGTCGCGCCCCAGCCCAGTCGCCTATCATGCCTAGCCCCGCCCCACCACTTCCTCGGGCCACGCCCCCCACCCCGTGACCACGCCCGATCTCTGTCCCGCCTGTGCTGCAGCGCCAGCTTCCTGGCGGAACACGCCTGCACGCGCCTGCGCCGTCTGGCCCCGCCCGGACACCACCCCTACGCGCCCCGCCCCCTGCAGGCCCCGCCCCGCCCGCCTGCGAGGTGGGAGCCGAGCCATACACCGCGCATGCTCCAAGCGCGGCGCCCCCGACTCGGCGCTCGGCTCGGCTCGGGCATTTCCGCCTCTTTGTTTTAAACTCCGGACGGCTTTTTTCTCCTCCTCTTGGGGGGGACCCGGAGGGAGCGGCGCCCCCTCCCCCTCCCGGCAAGCCCCCGCGTGCGCCCGCTCGCCCGCCGCCCGAGACGCAGGTCAGTGAGCCCGCCCCGCCCGGCCTGGGCCCGCGCGCCCGCTCCTCAGGCCGCGGCCTCGGCCGGTGTCCGGCTGAAGGCTGCGAGCCCAGCGCCCTCGGCAGGCCCGGGAGGCGGGACCCCGAGGGCCGGCCAGAAGGCCAGGGTCTCTGGGAGGGCAGGACCCCGGTAAAACAGGATCCCGGGTGGGAAGAGCCCCAGGACAGGGAGGACCCCAGACCAGGCTGGATCCCGGAACAAGCTGAACCCTGGGAGGACAGAACCCCAGAACAGGCAGGGCTCCAAAAGGACAGGAGCCCACACCAGGCAGGACTCTGGAACAGGCTGGACCCAGGGAGGACAAGACTCTGGGAGGACAAGGAACTCAGCCAGGCAAGATCCTGGAACAGGCTGGACCCTGGGAGGACAGGACCTGGGGAAGACAAGGAACCCAGACTAGGCAGGGTCCTGGAACAGACTGGACCCTGAGAGGACAGGACAAGTCTGGACATTGGGAGGACAGGACCCTGGGAGAACAGGACCCCAGGCCAGGCCAGAACCACAGAGAGCCAGTGACTGAAGATTAGTCACCGGGCAGGACCCACGGAGTTTCTAGAACCTCAAGATAGGTCATCCAAGAGTCGAACTCCAGGACAGGCAAGGACCCCAGGGTGGATCCCTGGGGAGAGTTAGGCCTAGGGACCTGGCAGGCTTCTGGGAAAGGTCATTGAAGAGGGATGAGCTCAAGACTGGACAAGACCTAGAGAGTGCCATGATCACTGAGATGGTCCAAAAGGTCACAGATAAGGGCCAACACACTGAGACCTCTCCAAGGAGGGCCAGGACCTGGGGCAAGGCCGTAGGAAGGTCAGAACACTGGGACAAATCCACTGTAGAGGGCTGGGGCATCAGGACTGGCCCCAAAGAGGTCTGACCCCTGGCATTCATGTGAAAACTTTTGGGGCCTTGAGGCAGCCTTGTGGCCCCAAAAGCCGAGACCCTCGGGCTAGACTGTGAGGAAGCTTGGGACATAGACAGGCTCTAGGACCCCAGGTGGTTCATTTAAGTTTGGCTAGACCATGAGGAAGGTCCTCAAGGAGGACCTGGTTAAGAGCTAGAACTTCAGGGAAGGCTCCAGGAAGGCCTGGAACTCTGTTCATTTGTAAGGACTGCTGGGATCTTGGGGGATCCAGACCCCTGGATTTTCCCAGTGCCCACTGGACCCTTGCTGTGACATGTTGTTATCTGGTATCCTGGTCACATGAGCCCCATCGTCCAAACCTTCCTCTTCACACAAGGCCCCTGAGCACCCCAACATTAGGACTTGGGGACAGAACAAGGCAAGGTTGGGGCTCATCCTGGCTTCAGGGACTCAAGGGTGTGCCTTGTGCACACCTGCCCCAGACCCTAAAGCTGCCTGCCTCTTGCCTGCTCTCCCAGCCCCTCCTTGTGGGGCTGTGCCCTTTACTCACCTTGGCCACAGGTCAGTGTCTACTTTCATTGGGTTCCCTCTGACAAGGTCACGAGGTGTATCCTGAGTCTAGAGGGCAGGGTCATGGACTGGATGGGCAGGGAGTTGAGGGTGGTGGTGATGAGTAGGTGAGCAGCTGGCACCCTTATTCCCTCTTCATTCCTGGAAAAAAAAGTCATTCGAGGCCCTTGGGGAGAGGGCTTTGTTTCTTTGAAATCTCCAGTCAGCCTTTCCGTGAGAATGAGTGGTTGTGGAAAAGTGGGGTACATTTTTAATGCTGTGTGAGATGTTAAAAGGTAGTGAGTGGTGTGTAGCTATTGACTAGGATACTAAGCATGTCCCTGAGAGTTTGTCAGATGTCTTTTGAGATCAGAAAGCCATGGGTCTGAAGACTTGCTGGGCCCATCTGGGCGGTAAGTGGGTGGGCATGTTCCCCTGTGGAAACTCCACTTGCCCAGGCTGCCCTTACAGGTATTGGTAGTGGGGTGAGGTGTGAGTTTAAACTCTTAAGCTATCCTGGTCCTCCCAAGAGGTACTTGAACTAGTCAGTTCCATGTTTCATTTTGAACTAGTTGGCTTCTCAGGAGAAAACAAGTCTAGGATCTGTAGCACTGGGTGTCAACCAAGTTATGGCCCTGAATGACCCAGTGTGGAAAATTGTATTTGCCAAATCTTACACTTGGGACCTTTGTATTCAGATCTTACTTATGATTTGTTCTTTTGCTGTACCCTTTACTGTTTTAAAAGCTTAATTTGCTGTGAAATTTTGGGAAAGACTTTCAAGTTGGGTTATGTGCTCAGGTTTGACCAAGCTTTTCATTTTTGCATGTTTGGGACTTTTAATCATGGGACAGTACAGTGGGGTTGTATTATTTATATGTTGCTATGCCACAGATTTCCCCAAAACGTAGTGCCCTAAGCCAGCACTCATTTTTTGTGGGTCACAAGCCCAAGCCTGGTCCTGCACGTGCTCTGGCCGGGACTCAAAGACTTGCAGTCCGTGTTCTGGCTTGACCCCTACCTGAGGGTTCTATAGGGAGTGTTCCCATCCAGACTCCCTCTCATGCTGCCAGCTGGAGACCCAGTTCCTTTCCTGGGGCATCTCACAAAAGCAGCAGAGAGGGGGCCAGTGGCAGAGCAAGGCAACCTCAGGAAGAAGGCTGCAGGTTTCTCAGCCCATCCTTGGAAGTGGCATATCATCATGCTTGCTAAATTCTGTTAAAAAGAGACACTAGGCTCTGTGCACATGCAGGAGGAGGGGAATCCCACAGAACGGGCATACCAGGAGGTGAGTGTGGTTGCACTAGTGCTGTGAACCAGGCATTTACCAAGTTTTACATACCATATGGCACATATCCAAGAAAATTTCACAAGTAAATTAAGTTACATGTAGGGCCAGGCACACCTACAATCCCAGAACATGGGAGTCTGAGGCAGGAAGATTCTAAGTGAGTTCAAGTGAGCTACAGAGTGAGATCCTGCCTCAAAGAAACAAAATCACACTTGAATGTAGACTTGTATGTTAGACTGAGGCTTCCTAATTGACCCATGCAGGTTCCTTTGATGTCACTCTAATAGTTGAAATCATTGTGATGTGTGGATCCTACACCAGAGGGAAGATGAGTTACAAGCATAAAATGTTCCAGAAATAATTTACCTTGGTGTTGAAGCTCTGAGTCCAAGGATTTCCAGTGTTCTGAGAGTCATCATTTATTCTGCTAAAAACTTGGTCCATAAATTACAAACAGACCTCTGTAAGAAGTTTAACTTAACCATTTTAAATTATGTGGAGAAAGTGGCATTCCTGGTATCTTGAATGAACCTTGTGCACTTTATTATTTGTAACCTTCTCAAAATAGTGTAGATGTGACATCTTGAAAAGTTTGGGATATTTATCCCTTGTGTGAGCACTATGTTCCAGGGAACCCCTGCTCCCCACCCCAGGCCTTGAGGGTGGACTAGAGCACCCATTAAACCCATCATGGATGCCATAGCCTCTAGTGGCTGCCTCACTGCCCTTGGGAGATTCTACTTCAAGATCACGAGCCCTTGGCCATTGGCGGGAATTGACCTGGGTTGTTTGATTTGGATTATAAAGCACACTTTTTTGGGTTTATATTCTTGCTCTTTAATGACAAGAATTGTTATATGCAGCCTTGTTTTGGTTGATGTTTAAAATGGGATTTAAAGTTGAAGATGTAAATTTGATTTTTTCAAATACATGGGGATTGAGGGTCAATTTTTTGTTGTCTGTCTGTTTAATCTCATGATCCTAATATTGCAAGAATGCTATGCAATACACTGTGCTTAAAATTAGCTGTTTTTGTTGTTGTTTTCAAGGTAGGGTTTTACGCTGGTCCAGGCTGACCTGGAATTCACTATGTAGTCTCAGGGTGGCCTTGAATTTACGATGATCCTCCTACCTCTGCCTACCGAGTGCTGGGATTAAAGGTGTGCGCCACCACGCCTGGCCTGTTCTTGATTCTGTGAGTTGACAGATTATCATTAACTTTAGCTAGCCATGGAGGCACATGCCTGTAATTCTAGCTACTACTCATGTGACTGAGGCAGGTGGCTCACTTGAGCCCAGATGTTCAAGACCAGTCTGGGCAACATAGTGAGGCACTGTCTCAAAAATAATTTTAAAGGAAGGTGAAGCCTTTAAACTATCTCATATAACACATGATTTTGTTTTTATTTTTATTTTTTTGTTTTCTTCAAAGTAGGGTCTCACTCTAGTCCAGGATGAACTGAAACTCACTCTGTAGTAGTCCCTGGTTGTTCCCGAACCCCTGTAAATCTCTTTACCTCTGCCTTCCAGAGTGCTGACATTAAAGGTTTGCACCACTACACCCTGCTTATACCACATTTTTTTTTTTTTTTGAGGCAAGCCCAACAGACTGGCCTTTTTTTTTCCCTTTTATGAGAGAGAGAGAGAGAGAATATGAGAATATTGGCATGCCAGGGCCTCCAGCCACTGTAACTGAACTCCAGACATGTGTGCTATCTAATTTGCAACCTTGTGTCACCTTGCATCTGGCTTACATGGGACCTGGAGAGTCAAACCTGGGTCCTTAGGCTTCACAGGCAAGCGCCAAGCCATCTCTCCAGCCTATCGCATTTTTTTTTAAATAAAACTACACTATACAGAAGCCAAAAGGACAGAGGGAAGTAGTTTTGAGCAATACCTACATGGTTTTGTAGAATCACCACTGAATTGGACAGACTCCTACAGACAGGAGAAGTGCTCGCTGGAAATGCTGTCCCTGTCAGCCTGGTGTTGGCTGTGTGCTGTTAAAGATTCTCTATTTGGTTGAATATCAGAAGTGGAGGCTAATTTTTTTTTTTTTTTTTTGCAAAGCCATAGATACTTACTGGACTTTGCTGTAAAAATTAGCATGCAGAGCTGGGCGTGGTGGCACATGTCTTTAATCCCAGCACTTGGGAGGCAGAGGTAGGAGGATTGCCATGAGTTCGAGGCCACCCTGAGACTACATAGTGAATTCCAGGTCAGCCTAGGCTAGGGTGAAACCCTACCTTGAAAAACCAGACACAAAGAAAAAAAATTAGCATGCCTATCTGCAGACCTTCCCAAAGACTCTGCTACCCCATGGTTCCTGTGTGGGTCTTATGGGACTTTGGAGGATCTTGTAGAACTTACAGGTCTCTGAGTTTTGTGAGACCTACAGGAGCCCTGTGGGTCTTGAGTGGGTTTCATGGCCCTTGTCATGTGCTGTGGGACTTAATGGAACCCATGAATCCTGTATGGATGTTGTAAAGCCTAGTAGGAGCCTGTGGGAACTTTAGGAGCACGTAGCCTTTTGTTCCGTCTCCAGGTTCCAGTCAGGGTTTGGCCTGTATTATGTGCTCAACAAACTGTAGCCTAAAGCAGATTATGACCTTCTGTAGCTCTGTTCCAAGGAGGTGGTATGTATACGCTTGATGGCTCTATTCAGCAAGAACAGGGGAGGCATATACTAGGAGGTAGAGGCAGAGAAGCATGAGCCTTCCTTCTTTTTATTTAAAGACTTTAAAAATATTTTTGGTGTGTGTGAGTGTGCATGTTGTGTATGTACTTGTAAATGCAGATGTGCACACCCCACATGAAATGTAGAGACCAGAGGAAGCCATCAGGTGTCATCTATCACACTTCTGCCTTACTTCCCTGAGACAGTAACTGACCCTGGAGCTCCCCATATTATGATCAGAGTGGCTGACCATAAAAAAGAAAGCCCAGCGATTCTCTCTCCTCAGCACTGGGGCTTAGGCATGTGCAGCCATGCCATGCCTTTTTTTTTTTCTTTTCTATTTTTTGGTTTTTCAAGGTAGGATCTCACTCTAGCCCAGGTTGACCTGGAATTCACTATGTCTCAGGATGGCCTCAAACTCATGGCAGTCCTCCTACTTCTGCCTCCCAAATGCTGGGATTAAAGGCGTGCACCACCACGCCAGGCCCCATTTTACTTTTTTATCTAAATACTTACAAGACAAAAACAGCAACAGCAACAAAAAATCACAGTGGAGAAAAACAAGAATAATACAATCAATGAGTATGTACTGTGATCTGCAGTTGTATTCCCAGATCCTCAAGTTAAAATCCTAGCCCCGAGGGGATGGCATGAAGAGTGAGCCCTGGAGAGGATCTGTCCTCATGGACAGAAATAGCACCTTCATCAGTGGTTCTGAGAGCTTCTTCACACACACACATCCCTACCCTACTGGTGAGGAGCCATCCATGAGGATCTGACCTGAGCAGTTATGAGTCAGCAGCACCCACTGTGACTGGGCTGCCAGCTCTGAGTGGTAAACTTCTTTTGTTCATAAACCTCCAGTATAGGCTGTTTGTGACAGTAGCCTGTACAGTCTAAGACAGGATCTACATGCCCATTTGCTTCATGGTTCACTGAGTATGTTTGTTTTTGTCATTGAAGCATTGGAGAGCAACTGCAGATGATGGTAGGCTGCCTCCTGCAGGAAGGGAGAAAAACTTGAGGCAGATTTGGCTCCCACCCTGCGTTCCCCCACTCCCACAAAGTGGGGAGCTTGACATGTCCCACAGATCGCTACTTCCAGGACTTTACAGTTGGCCCTACTGATGTGAGGAAGTCCTTAAGGCTTTCCCTAAGCAGATCCCTGGGATCTGGTGTTCATCCTCCTAGCAGATGCTGAGAGGTGGGGTGTTGGGTTGGTGACCACCATTCTGACACACTAATGGAGTTCTAGTGGTGTCTGGCTTGCACACATTCAAGGAGGTCTGGTGTTGTGTTGGTATCTGTCCTCATGATGCACAGGGAGTGCAAGAGTTGGAGCAGGACACTCTAGATCGGAATATTTTGGATTTGTGATGTGTTTTAGCAGCCCATGACCACAGCCTTGGTAAGTTGTTGGAGGCTTATTTCCCTGATGGTTACCTTTGTGAGGTGAAAGGACTCAGCACAGTCAGGCATACTGGTGAGGTCATAGGTCTGGACAGGATTCTATCCCAAGCAGCAGGCAGTGGTGACACCTGGGAGATTGTGCCCATGCATAAGGCTAAGGGTTGCCACTGGGCACTGATCTCAGAAGCACTTCTCCATCCTAGTAGTTTCGGCACAAACCACCATGGTACATCACTGTGGGTACCTGGTTAAGGCACAGCATTCAGGCTTAGCACAGTGCTTCTCCTCCCATCCCCACCCCCGAGGTAGGGTCTTACTCTAGTCCAGCCTGATCTAGCACTCACTCTGGCTTTGTACTTATGGCAATCCTCATACCTCATTCTCCCAACTGCTGGGATTAAAAACATGCTGCACAGCCATGCCTGGCAAACACAGCACTTTTTTTTTTTTTTTTTAAGTTTTTCAAGTAGGGTCTCACTGTAGCTCAGGCTGACCTGGAATTCACTGTGTAGTCTCAGGGTGGCCTTGAACTCAAAGTGATCCTCCTACCTCTGCCTCCCAAGTGCTGGGATTAAAGGCATGCACCACCATGCTCAGCTAACACAACATTTCCTTTTTTTATTTTTTTAATATATATTTTTATTTTATTTTTTTATTTGAGAGGGAGAAAGAGGGGGGAAGAGAGAGAGGGAGAGAATGGACACGCCATGGCCTCCAGCCACTGTAAACAAACTCCAGATGCATGCTCCCCCTTGTGCATCTGGCTTACATGGGTCCTGGAGAGTTGAACCTAGATCCTCTGGCTTTGCAGGCAAATGCCTTAACTGCTAAGCCATCTCTCCAGCCCAACACAGCACTTCTTAATCTGGGAAATTTATATAGGGAACTCTCACCAGCTAAGGGCCAGCTATGCCCTACTGAAGGATGGCTGTCCCATCTGTTAACAACAGAAGGTACCTCTGCAAGTCTCCCACAGATGTCAGAAGTACTGGAAGAAGCTGGAATGGGGAGGGTGGCGGGCTTGGATGCAGTAGCTGTGTCCGCTACTTGTCAAGGGCTCAGTCATTGCTGGCCACTAGAATGATCATCACAGAAGGAAAGGGATCTGTCACCACAGGACATGCTGGACAGCACTGTTGTAGACGGGTCATGGAACAGAAAATAGAGTCCGCCATTGGGAATGGGTGGGGAAGGCAGCTGTTGGAGAAGTCGAAGGTTTGTGACTGCCTTATTTGTAAAACGTCCATTTTATTGTTGTTGCTAGGAAGTACTAGCTACTACCAGAGTAGATGAAGTGTGTTCTCAGTAACACATATGGGTCTTGGGCTGAGACACGCAGATTTGATGGTGCTGTGCACTCAGACTCATGTTACTGATGTCAGTGAGGCCAGCATCCTGTGTGCGTGGGTATGGAGGATTGTGTCTGTGTTCAAGGCTGCATAAGGATCACTTGGGTTGCATGACTCGCAGTTACCAAGATGTGAGTAGAGCCAGGATTAAAGGAAATTTTATTTTCTAGCTTTAATTATCATTTAGATTTGTACATATCAGGAAGCCATGATAAATTGAGACTTCATGACTAGGTGTTGACTAGAGTTAGGGTGTATGAACCCCAGCCCTTAGGAGGCTGTTAGGAAGTGCCCCCAACACTTTCATTTACCTACAAGAAGCATGAGGTTCCCTGTCCCTGTTCCCTCATGCATGGAACAAACATGCACAGGGCGTGTGAGTCCCTGGGAATATACATCATGCCTGCCCTGTAGGAGATGAAGCAAGTGACCCGAGCAGCCTCTACCCTCAGAAACCTGCTGGCTTTTTCCAGAGCCCCTGAGCTCAGAGGTCTGCAACTCTCAGGGCAGCAAGCCACAAGCCTGTGCCTAGATGGCTTCCCTGTCTCAGGAGCTCAAGACATTCTCCACCATCTTCTGTGTGGATCACTCAACCTCAGAGTTGTCTGCCTGGACTCACAGCTAGCCAAGTGCTGTCATGATTGGTTACATCCATGTGCACTCCTGTTCTTGTGACTGGGCATAATGGCATCCAATGTGGCAAATGCCTCAGAAGGCCTTAAGAGGAAGGCTTGATGTGGGATCAGCCCGCTTGCTGAAGCTGGGCTGGGTTTTGAAGGCTGGAGCCTTTCCTAACAGCTAGGTGCAGAGGCTGGCGTATGGCCTTTACCATGGGATGTCAGACTGTCTCCTGAATACGGCCTGCACCTGATGGCAGCTGGCACCAGGGCCCTCTGTTCACTAGCATGTGGTGTCCATTGTGAGTCTGTAACTAGGTCTAGTCAGATTTTTAGTTGTACCCCAAAGTTCACTAAGGCTTAAATATACTTAGTTGGAATTTCTCTTTTGTGAAACTCTTGTCGTGTACAGCAGCAGGGATTGGCAAACTTTCTCTTTAAAGGACCAGATCATGATGCCACAAGTTCATCTCTGTGCAGTCATATGTTGGTGTGGCTGGCCCTATCACATTATAGAGCACCACCACCCCAGCCTGAGAGCCTGAGTTTGCCAAGCTCTGCTCCCCATTATAGTTGTATTATATTCCTCAGCTCATAGTAGATTCCCATTCCAATAAACCAATTGTAAATTGAAAATACAAATGGGAAAAGCATTGAATTCCACTAACCTGCCCAGCATCCGAATGTGGCCTCATGTTGATGCTTTCCTGAGGGATCATGGTTGTACTAGGAGCTGTGGTTGGCTGTTACTGCCCAGCAGGGCAAGAGAAGCATACTGAGCATCGCTACCACAGGGAAGGTCTGTCTTGCAAGTCCACTTTTTGCTGTGTGTGCCTGGCTGTCCCATAACACAGAGTTGAAGATGTATGAACTGGACCATCCCCACTCACTTCTTGCCTCTGGTGTTCATTGGTAACCTCTCTTCTTTTGGTTTTATTTTTGGGTGTTTTTCGGTTTTTCAAGATAGGGTCTCTCTCTAGCCCAGGCTGGCCTGGAATTCATTATGTAGTCAGGTTGGCCTTGAACTCAGCCTCCCAAGTGCTGGGATTAAAGGTGTGTGTCACCACATCTGGCCTTTCTTGTTTTTTTTTTTTTTGTTTGTTTGTTTTTTTTGTTTTTTTTTTTTTTTTTGGTTTTTCGAGGTAGGGTTTCACTCTAGCCCAGGCTGACCTGGAATTCACTATGGAGTCTCAGGGTGGCCTCGAACTCACGGCGATCCTCCTACCTCTGCCTCCCGAGTGCTGGGATTAAAGGCGTGCGCCACCACGCCTGGCTTTTTTTTTTTTTTTTTTAATGTAGGATCTTGCACTAGCCCAGGTTGACCTGGAATTCACTATGTAGTTTCAGGCTGGCCTCTGACTCACAGTCATCCTCCTACCTCAGCCTCCCAAGTGCTAGGATTAAAGACATGAGCCACCATGCCTGGCCCTAATGTCTTATTATTTCTTTTAATATTTATTTTTTTCTATTTTTTAAAATATAGTTTATGTATTTGAGAAAGAAACAGATAGAGAGAGAATGGGCATACCAGGGCCTCCAGCCACTGCAAACGAACTCCAGACGCATACACCACCTTGTGCATCTGGCTTACATGGGTCCTGGGGAATCGAACTGGGATCCTTTGGTTTTGTAGGCAAACACCTTAACCACTAAGACATCCCTCCAGCCCATATATATACATAATTTTTTACTTGAGAGAGAGAAGGAGGTAGGCAGAGAATGGGTGTGCCAGGGCCTCTAGCCACTGCAGATGAACTCCAGACGCATATGCCACCTTGCACGTGGGTACTGGGGAATTGAACCTTGGTCCTTAGACTTCACAGACAAGCACCTTAGCCGGTAAGCCATTTCTCCAGCCCCGTGACGTCCTATTTTAATGAAGTCTTAATTTCCTTTGTAGCTAGTGCTTTTCATTTAATGTTTCACAGATCTCACATGGGGTCAGAAGGATGATGTTCATAGTATCTTCTGTGTGGCTAAAATATTGACATGTGGGGAGACCTGGCACATAGTCAGTTGCTTTTCCAATTGTATCACTAGGAGTATCTCTGCCATCTTGTTTTAAATCCTAGGATAATGTTTATTTATTTATTTTGGGGGAGAGGGTTAAAGCACTCTAGCCCAGGCTGACCTGGAACTCACTCTGTAGCACAGGTTGGCCTCAAACTCATAATGATTCTCCTACCTCAGCTTCTGGGGTGGTGAGATTAAAGGTGTGCACCGCCAAACCTGGCTTTTCTTTTCTTTTCTTTTTTTATTTTTTGCAGCTCCCTTAGTAGATGAGAGTATTTTGTTTTTTGGTTTTTCGAGGTAGGGTCTCGCTCTAGCCCAGGCTGACCTGGAATTCGCTATGTAGTCTCAGGGTGGCCTCAAACTCACTGCGATCCACCCTGCCTCCCGAGTGCTAGGATTAAAGGCATGCGCCACCATGCCCAGCAATGAGAGCATTTTGGGTTTTTCTTCACCTAATCAGTTTCCCCCCCTAGGAATCTAACTAATCATTTCATACAAACTCCACTTTTTTTTGTTTGTTTTTTTTTTTGTTTTCACTTTAGCTCAGGCTGATCTGGAAGTCACTATGTTGTTTCAGGGTGGCCTTGAACTCATGGCGATCCTCCTACCTCTGCCTCCTGAGTGCTGGGGTTAAAGGTGAGCACCACCACGCCAGGCTCCAAATTCTACTTTTAAAAAAAAATTTTTTTTAATTGGCTTTTTAGGGCTGGAAGTATGGCTTAGCAGTTAAGGCATTTGCCTACAAAGCCAAAGGACCTAGGTTCAATTCCCCAGGACCCATGTTAGCCAGATGCACAAGGAGGTGCACACGTCTAGAGTTCGTTTGCATTGGCTGGAGGCCCTGGCGAACCTATTCTCTCTCTCTCACCCCTCTTTCTCTGTCAAATTAATAAATAATAAAATATTTTTTAATTTGGCTTTTTAAATAAATGAAATGAGATATTTTTAATTTCTATTTTAAAATATTTTAGAAAAAATATGTTGCAATAAAGCTTTAGTCAAAAGAACTGCTTGGCTTCCTAACTCTGTAAGCCAAATTCCACTTTAAAAATTATTTATTTGTTTGCAAGCAGAGAGAGATAGGAGAGAGAGAACGGGTGCGCCAGGACATTCAATTGCTGTAAGTGAACTCCAGATGCATGCATCACTTTGTGCTTCTGGCTTTATGTGAGTACTGGAGAATCAAACTTGGGTCATTAGCCTTTGCAGGCAAGTGTCTAAACCATCTCCCTAGCCCACAAATTCCATTTATTTTATTTTATTGTTATTTATTTATTTTGGTTTTTCAAAGTAGAGTCTAACTAGCCCAGGCTGACCTGGAATTCACTATGTAGTCTCAGGCTGGCTGTGAACTCACAAGGATCCTACCTCTGCCTCTCAAGTGCTGGGATTAAAGGCATGTGCTACCATGCCTGGTTTCACAGATTCCTTTTTTTTTTTTTTTTTCTCTTGAGGCAAGCCCAACAGATTGGCCTTTTTTTTTTTTTTTAATGCGAGAGAGAGGGAGAATTGACATGCCAGGGCCTCCAGCCACTGTAATTGAACTCCAGATGCGTGTGCCACCTGTGTGCATGTGCAACCTTGCACATGCATCAACTTGTGTGCTTGGCTTACATGGACTCTGGCAAGTCAAACATGGGTCTTTAGGCTTTGCAGCAAGCACCTTAACCCCTAAGCCATCTCTCCAGCTCACAAATTCCATTTTATTGGCATGCAGCTGTTATGGCTCAGGTGTCCCCTGCTCCACAGGATGCCCACTGTTGTCAGGGGCCCACATGCTCCTGGCAGCTCTGCCCTGTTAATTTCTCTTAGAATTTCCCACCTTCTAATATACTAGGTAACTTATCTGCTTGCCATTTGTGATGTCTCTGTGGAGGTTTGTGTGTGGCACTCCAGCCAGGAGGCTGCAGCTGTGCTGGCCATACACCTGCACTCCCCGCACATGGGAAGCTATAGTAAGAGGATCACTGCAAGTTCAAGGCCAGCCTGTTGTATGTAGTCAGCCAAGACTACATAGCAAGACCTTGGGTCAAAATGGATGAATGAAGAATAATTGAATGACTTTGGTTCTTCTGTCACATGAAGCTCCTTTCAAGCGCCAGTATCCTTGTGTGGTCAGTGGGTAGGCCAGTTCACAACAGGCCTGACCTTGAGTTGGCTCCACCCTCTCATGTGAATGTTTCTAACATATCTGTCAGTCCTTCTTTGGCTTGCCTGGAAGGACAGACTTTACTCCCTTTTTTTACCCTTAATTTTTTTTATTTTATTTAAGAGAGAGACAGTGAGTAAGTGTGGACACACCAGGGCCTCTTTATGCTGCAGACAAACTCCAGATGCATGCACCACTTTGTGTGTCTGGCTTTATGTGGGTATTGGAGATTTGAACTCAAGCCAACAGGCTTTGCAAGCACTGTTAATTGCTAAGCTATCTTCCTAGTCCCCTTTAAACAAAAATGTTGCCTGAGTTTCAAGATTAGTTAATTAAAAAGTACAGTTCTGGGAAAAAAATTTAAGGGTGAAATAATAGGAATTGAATATATAAGAAAAAGATCATTCTAGCACATGTTAGCACACTGTTCCAGGTTCTCTAAACCACAAACACCCTGCATCTTCCTGTAGCCGTGGTACTGGCTGAGTTAGGCTTCAGGAGCCTTACCAAACCCTTCTCTGGTATGGCCTATTCCGACATGGAACAGAGCCCTGAACAGGCACAGAGGCAGTACTGAGGGATGCCCAGCCAGGCTTCTGAGTTCTCTCAAAGTACTCAAGTCAAAAGGCAGAATGCTTGCATGGTCTGTCTGGGGAGGTCCCAGATCACTCCACCAGGGTTTCTTCTCCTCCTTCCCCCGCTCCTCCTCTTTCCTTCTTCTTCTTTTTTTCTCAAGGTAGGGTTTCATTCTAGTCCAGGTTGACCTGGAATTCACTATGTAGTCTCAGGGTGGCCTCGAACTCATGAGGATCCTCCCACCTCTGTCTCCCAAGTGCTGGGATTAAAGGTGTGTGCCACCATACCTGGCTCAGGGTTTCTTTTCTAAGTCCCCTATTGCCTGTCCCACCCCCTACCATGAACGCCTGGCTCATCTTGCCTGATCCCCCTGAGCCTATCTTGGCACAATGCCCACATGAGCCTCAGGGCACATTCAATGAGTGGGTGGCAAGTCTGTGACCAGGAAAGATGACAGCTCACTCCAGATGTGAGGGCAGAAATTGCAGACACATAAATGAGTAACAGCGTGCTCATCATCGTTCTTCTCCTGATGTCCCTAAGTCACCCACAAAACTTCCTGACCCCAGGGGGCTTCCACAGCCCCCATCCTGCTTCATAGGTCCTAAGGTGTGTTGAGCTTCCACTTTCCCTTATCCCCACAAGCTGTATCTCTGCTGTGGGTGAGACTAGGCTTGGGAACCCAGGCAATCTCTGTGGTAGAGCCCCCTTCAACATCATTAATTCTCATTCTTGATTGTTTAAAGTAAGTCAGTGAGTAGACATGTTTAACGAAACAAGACAGAGCTGCTGGGGCATGGGGTCCAGTGTGGGCTTTGCCCATGTCCTTCCATGCTAACACCTGTCTCTACTTCTCCACAGGCTTCACCATGTAGCTGGGACTCCAGGCTCATTCACAGGTAAGTGCAGTTGAAGCTAATCATTCTGCCTGTGACTCAGTGTTGTGGCCACAGAGAAGTCTGTTCCTTGTGATTCCTTGAAGTTTGATCTGTGGAGATTTGTCTCCTCATTTTCTTTTTCTTTTTTTTTTTTAAATTATTTATTTGAGAGAAAGAGAGAGAGGCAGATAGATAGAGAATGGGCTCATCCGGGCCTTCAGCTGCTGCAAACAAACTCCAGATGCATGTGCCACCTTGTGCATCTGGCTTACGTGGGTCTTGGGGAATTGTACCTAGGTCCTTTGGCTTGGCAGGCAAATGTTTTAACCACTAAGTTATTTCTCCAGCCCTCTTATTTTCTTTCTTTTTCGAGGTAGGGTTTTGCTTTAGCCCCCAGGTTGACCTGGAATTTACTATATAGTCTCAGGGTGGCCTTAAACTCATGGCGATCCTCCTACCTCTGCCTCCTCAGTGCTGGGATTAAAGGCTATGCCCAGCTTTCTTTGCAGTATTTCTTCTCAGGTTTTATTGTTGTTTGTTTTTGGAGGCTGTCTCACTGTAGCCTAGGCTGACCTTGATTTCACAGCAATCCTGTTTTGGCCTCCTGACTGATTATTCCAGGCATGAGCCACCATGTCTAGCTCCTCAGAGCATTTCTTTTTTCTTTCTTTCTTCCTCCCCCCCCCACCAAGGTAGAGTCTCAGTCTAGCTCAGGCTGACCTGGAATTCACTATGTAGTCTCAGGGTGGCCTCGAACTCACAATGATCCTCCTACCTCATGACGATCCTCCTACCTCTGCCTCCCAGAGGGTTGGGATTAAAGGCATGCGCCACCATGCCCGGCTTCTTCTTCTTCTTTTTAAATTTATTTAATTTATTTATTTGAGAGAGAGAGGGAGAGAAATAGGCAGGTAGGGAGAGATTGGGCACGCCAGGGCCTCCAGCCACTGCAAACGAACTCCATATGTATGCGCCCCCTTGTGCATCTAGCTTACATGGGTCCTGGGGAATTGAACCTGGGTCCTTTGGCTTTGCAGGCAAGCACCTTAACCACTAAGCTCTCCTCACAGCATTTCTAATGTACTCTGGCTGTGTAGGACCTGTCTAAGCTCTAGTAAGGGCTAAATGTGATACTTTGTACAGGGCCAGAAGCAGTATGGTTTGAAGTAACAATGCTGTTTTTTATTAATTTATTTTTATTTATTTATTTGAGAGCGATAGGCAGAGAGAGAATGCGCATGCCAGGCCCTCCAACCACTCCATATAAATTCCAGATGCATGCGCCACCTTGTGCATCTGGCTTACATGGGTCCTGGGGAATTGAGCTTTGAACCGGGCTCCTTAGGCTTTACAGGCAAGCACTTAACTAAGCCATCTCTCTAGCCCAACAATGCTGTTTTTGTATTAGAAAATGGAAAAGGAGCAAAGGACAGAAGGAAGGTGCAGAAGCCAGCCAGAACTCAGAGTAAGGAGGGATCATCACATCCGCTTGGTGGCCTGAAGCCTCCATGCCACGGGGTGAGGAAGGACACGCCGACGTCCAGAGGAGGTAAGAACTGGCACTCTTTGGTGGGACTCTGCTGACTAGGGGAAGGCGTTCCAATGCTCTGTACCAAGAGGACCCCCAGTATACTTGATTGTCCTGACTCCCACTAGCCCAGGGTGGGGCAGGTGGGGCCTTTAAAGGTCTCTCTGTAAGTTGCCAGCGATAGGCTTTGCTGCCACTACATGGCTATAGTTGGCTGAGTATAGTGTTTTTAGGGTAATGGAGTGGTCACTCTGCTGAGGGGCAGTTGTTGGGCCTGGAGTTAGCAGGGTCTGAGTGCTAACTTGACTGAAGTGCCTACAGTTTGTTTCCTGTGCTATGAAGTGGACATCTGACAATGTCCCCACTCATAAAAAGTGCAGAGTGGAGAATGGCATTTGACCATGAGGTGGGAGTAGGGCCTGGACTTCACTGTAATGCCCAAGAGCATGTGACAGATCCAGATCAAACTGGCTATGGACAGGGTTGAGCCCACAGGACCTTAGAGACAGCCTTCTATGGGGCTTTGTGTCTTTCTGGTGGACAAGAGAGTGGGCAATGGCAGTTCCTTGAGTTGAGATTCATACTTAACTGCCACTACAGCCTGGGAAGAGCCACTATCTGATAGACTGGGCTTGGTCATGTGTCTAACTAAGATGCTAGGATGGGTCCTCTGCCTGTATTCTATGGACTGAGCAGAGAAGAACTGAGGAGGAAACAGCCAGACAGGCTCACCAAAGGGCATCTGGTCCTGGCTGGGATCGGCATAGTGTTGGGTTCAGGAAGAAGGACTGAGGTAACTTCTGCCTTTGTGGAGCTGCAGCAAGTGGATAGTGAGGCCCTGAGGTCCTAGCACATGGTACCTGTGACTGTGGAGACTCTGCACGGGCCCCCGAGATGCCCATCCACACTCATGTTCTCACAACTCTGTCCTCACCCTCATCTGCCTTCACAGACCAGAGCCTGTCACAGTAGTCTGGGGTTCTGCCTCTAGGCTCAACTCCAGGCCTTCCTAGCTTTGGCCTGTTCTGTTTCATACACCCTCCATGCCCACTGCCTCACCAGCTCTCGGCAGTAGGAAGAAGGAGTATGGGAGCAGAGAGAAGCCAGGGGCTGGGAGACATCTCATTGGGTAAAATGCTTACTGTACAAGCACAAGGACCTGAGTTTGGATTCCTGGAACCCACATTAAAAAAATCTTGGCAAGGTACTATGCACCTGTAATCCCAGAGCTGAAGAGGCAGAAATGTGATGATCCCGTAGACTCACTGGCTAGCAGTCTACCCAAATTGGTATGTTCTGGTTTGAGAGAGAGACCCTGTCTACAAAAAAAAAAAAAAAAGGTTGAAGAGTGATTGAGAAAGACATCTTACATTGGCCTGTGGCCACATACCTGTGTCCACACACATACAAACACACATTAAAAACACACATCGCGCACTACGCATATATACATGTGCTCCCAAAAACAGTGATGCCTCATGGGAGCAAGTGTCTTATTGAGGTGGTCATCACTGCATTCCAAGGTCCTTGTTACATGCCTGTACTGGCCACAGCTTGCCATCCCAGTCCTCCATGAGACCATTAACTTACTGTGCCCTCTGGTTCTGGTTAAGCAAGTAGACTCCATCCTGTATCCACAAGATGGAACCACAGGCAAGACAGAAGCATGCAGGATCATGATCCATCGTGTGTGTGTTTCTCCTACAGAAGCCAAAGATGTTGACCAGGAAGATTAAGCTCTGGGACATAAACGCCCACATCACCTGCCGCCTGTGCAGCGGCTACCTCATCGACGCGACCACAGTGACTGAGTGCTTGCACACGTGTGAGTGTGGCCAGCTCTGCTAATCTGGGGGGTGGGTAATGGCTGTCTTAGTGTACTGCCAAGGACCTTGGCTTGGGCACAAGGGTAACAGAGCTGACAGAGGAGACAAACAGATCTTGAGGGGAGGTTGGGAAAAGTATTTCAAACTAGGCATACCATAGATGACTTCTTGGAGTGAGAGTTCTGTCAACACAACCAAACGGGAAAATTGCATTTTTTCTCTGTCCAAAAGGTCAGCCACCAGGGTGTATTATCTCTAGCAGGGAGCTATGGCTGTGTTGTGAAATTTCAAATGAAGTCCTTTGGGTTTTCTAGGCCGGCATCTATGGGTTATCAGGGGCCAGTCACTGGTGCCTACTGTCTACTGTTCTGTCTATCAGGCACTGAGCCTATGTAGGATGTTTTTCTGTCTCACTGGAAGGCAGATGTTTTGTGTGGGTACCTGGACACATGGCTGCTGAGTGAGGGTGACAGTTCCTCTGGTGACCACTGAAAGGCAGTTCATAGAAGTAAAGACTCATGGTATACAAGAACTTCGACCTTGTACTTTTCATTTAAAAAAAAAAATGTTGCCCATCTTTGAATTTTTTTTATGTTAATCATATTGTTAGAAGCTGATGGGCTACAGACAGTAATTAAAGGCACTTGCTTGAAAAACCTGATGGTTCGAGTTCTGTTCCTTAGTACCCAAATAAAGCCAGATGTACAAAGTGACGCATGGGTCTGGAGTTTATTTGCAGTGGCTAGAGGCCCTGTTGTGCCCATTCTCTCTGCCTCTCTGTTTTCCTCTCTTTCTCTCCCTCTCTGTTTCTTTCCTTGCAAATAAATAAATGAATATATTTTAGTGGGGCTGAAGAGATGGCTTAGCAGTTAAGGTGATTGCCTACAAAGCCAAAGGACCCAGGTTCAATTCCCCAGGACCCACATAAGCCAGATGCACAAGGTGGCACATATGTCTGGAGTTCATTTGCAGTGTCTGAAGGCCCTAGCACACTATTTTCTCTCTCTACCTGTCTCTTTCTCTCTCTCAAATAATTAATAAAAATTAAGGGCTGGAGAGATGGCTTAGCAGTTAAGCGCTTGCCTGTGAAGCCTAAGGACTCCGGTTCGAGGCTCAATTCTCCAGGACCCACGTTAGCCAGATGCACAAGGGGGCGCATGCATCTGGAGTTTGTTTACAGAGGCTGGAAACTCTGGCGCGCCCATTCTCTCTCTCTCTCTCTCTCTTTCTCTCTGCCTCCTTCTCTCTGTCTCTCTCAAATAAATAAATAAACAAATTTTTAAAAAAATTTAGAAACTGATGACACTTTTTTGTTGTTGTTGTTTATCAAGGTAGGGTCTCATTCAGGCTGACCTGGAACTTACTATGTAGTCTCAGGGTGGCCTCGAACTCTCAGTGACATCCCTACCTCTGCCTCCCAAGTGCTGGGATTAAAGGCATGTGCCACCATGCCTGGCATAATTTTTTTTAAAGTATTTTTATCGAGCCGGGCATGGTGGCAACTGCCTTTAATCCCAGCACTTGGGAAGTAGAGGTAGGAGGATTGCCCAGAGTTTGAGGCTACCCTGAGAATACAGAGTGAATTCCAGGTCAGCCTGAGCTAGAGCAAGATCCTACCTCCAAAAACAAACAACAAAAAAAGTATTTTTATTGATTATTTATTTGCAACCAGTAAGAAAAATATGGCCACACCAAGGCCTCCTGCCACTGCAAATGAAGTCCAGACACATGCACCCCTTTGTGTATATGGCTTTATGTGGGTACTGGGGAATCAATCTGGGCTGTCAGGTTTGGCAAGCAAGCACCTTTAACTACTGAGTTATGTCTCCATCCCTGATGACACAGTTTTTAAAACATTTTCATTGAATTTTACTTAGTATTTTTTATTTTATTTTTGTTTATTTGAGAAAGAAAAATAAGCAGAGAGAGAGGCAGATAGAGAGAGAATGAGCCTTTGCTGCAAACAAACTCCAGACACATAAGCCACCTTATGCAGGCAAGTGCTTCAACCACTAAGCCATCTCTCCAGCCCTAGTTTTGTTATTCAAGACAGTGTTGCTATCTGTTAGGGCAATATACAGAAATTAATTTTTATTTATTCATTTGAGAGAGAGAAAAGGTGGAAGGGGCATGCTAGGGCCTCCAGCTACTGCAAACTCCAGACACATGCGCCACCTTGTGCATCTGGCTTACGTGGGTCCTGGGAAATTGAACCTGGGTCCTTTGGCTTTGCAGGCAAACAGCTTAACCGCTAAGCCATCTCTCCAGCCCCAGAGGTTTAAATATTAGCCATATTCTCATCTTAGATCAAACCTTTGACCTTGAATAGTGTCTTGTATTTCCTCACACTTGGTTCCTAGCCCAGGAGTATGGAGCAGGCTGACACTGCTCAGTGTGACCCGAAGGCAGATATTTTCTTTCAGGGGTCAGGAATTGTGCAGAGGAGGTTGTACAAGTGTCCCTTCAACCCTCTGGGAGTTGGATGGGCACAATGCCAACTGGCATCTCTCTTCTGGGGTCACTCTCACCTCCTGCTCTGTGGACAGTCTGCAGGAGCTGCCTGGTGAAGTACCTGGAGGAGAACAACACCTGTCCCACCTGCAGAATTGTGATCCATCAGAGCCACCCGCTGCAGTACATCGGGTGAGTTCCACATGCGGCTGGGCTCCTGGCCATGGCTCCCATGCAGCTGTATGGCTCTAGGCTCCCGGATATCAGGCCAGGACCATGCCAGTGGACATCCAGCAGCACCTGTTCTGGTCACTTGAGGGTCATGGGAGCAAGTGGAATTTATGACTTTTCTTAAATTGGAAATTAAGTGTGAAGTACAAGACATTCCCAGATCCACTTCTCTGTGGGAGTAACTTGCTGCTGTCTGGGTGTTGAGCCCAGGAGGTGAAGAACCAGTGGGTACAGATTCTGACTTTGAAGATCACTTGTAGGAAGTGAACCCCATACCCTCACACTGCATGAGGGGTCACAAAAAAAAGCCTCTGGCTCTTCTGTGTGCAGTGATTCAGTGACTGTTAGTTGGGTAGAGAAGTGGGCCTGCTATGGGGCCCTTGTGGCCTCTGGGAGCTCTTAGCTTCTCTCTCCTTTTCTTTTTTGTTTTGTTTTGTTTTTGTTTTAGTTTTTAGCTTTTCAAAGTAGGGTCTTGCTCTAGCCTAGGCTGACCTGGAATTCCCTATGTAGTCTCAGGGTGTCCTCAAATTCACAGTGATCCTCCTACCTCTGCCTCCCAAGTGCTGGGATTAAAGGCATATGCCACCACATCTGGCGCTTTTGTTTTTGTTTTTCTGGGGAGGGGAGTTCCAAGATAGGGTCTCACTGTATCCCAGGCTATTCTGGAATTCACTCTGTAGTTCCAGGATGGCCTCAAACTCACAGCGATCGTCCTACCTTAGCTTCCCAAGTACTGACATTAAAGGTGTGATGGTGCACGCCTGGCTTCTTGCCTGGTTCTTACTTGCAGGTGAAGTAGGATAGACAGTGGGCCCTGCAGCATCATATAAAACCTGTGGGGTTTTCTTGGCTTCAGCATTTATGTTTCAGGACTTGTAGTAGTGGACGGATGTATAGCCACAGCTGGCAGATGTGGTGTGAGCTTTGCCCCAGGCAGGTGCTGCCCCTGGGTCCATGGTGTGGTGGAGACCATGTAGTGAGTGACAAAGAATGTGTACTGCCTTCAGCTTGGAGTGTGAGCACATTCACTTTAAAGAAATAGCTCTGTGTCAAGGCACTGCTACCTAAAAAGTCCTTTGTATTGTGCTGTCCCATGTGTTTAGCACCTCCTCTGAGAATAAATCCCATCTCATCTGCCCCCCACTTCTGGCCCCCTTTCTGGGCCTCCCAGGTGGGTAAGGCTTGGCTACAGTGTTTGGGACCCAGGTGGAGCTCTGACTGCCTGTTCCACCCAACATGGTCTTGATCTGTGAGCTCAAGTAGAAGCCAGGTGGGTGTGATAGAAAGTGTAGAGGGCATGCATGCATAGGCATCCTGGTCTAGATGTGTACCATGCTTCCTCACATGGGTGTGGTGAGGAGAGTAAGAGCCCTGTGTGGCCACCATACCACGGCTGGGCCTCAGAGGCAAGAGCTTCTGGAGTACTAGAAGTTGATGGATGTGGCAAGTAAGGGTCTTGCAGTTGCAGTAGAACTTGCCAGTCAGTGGCCACTGGGCTGGCTAGATTTCTGTGAATTTGGTGAAATGTAATCATTAGTCAGTTATTAGGCACATAAGGGCTTTCTTATTATAGACGAGATTAGAAATTAAAATTGATAGGAAAATTAAGAAATTCTTTTAATATTTGCTCAAGAAGTTAATTACTTGAACTTGTTTATACTTCATGCTTAAAAGTACCAAACTGTAGTAGAAACTATATCTGAGATACGGCAAGTCTGCACCTTCTCAGAAAAACTTTTAAAAAGATATTTATTTGAGAGAGCTGGGGGCATCAGGGCTTCCTGCCACTTTACGTGGGTACTGAGGACTTGAACCCAGGTCATCAGGCTTTGCAAGCAAGTGCCTAAGCACTGAGCAATCTCTCCAGCCCTTTTGTTTGCTTTAATATTTTATTTTTATTTATTTATTTGAGAGAGAGAGAGAGATACTCAAAAATAGGCAGGTAGAGAGAGAGAATGAGCATGCCAGGGCCTCCAGACACTGCAAACGAACTCCAGATGCATGTGCCCCCTGTGCATCTGGCTTACGTGGGTCCTGGGGAGTTGAACCTGGGTCCTTTGGCTTTGCAGGCAAGCACCTTAACCACTAAGCAATCTCTCCAGCCCCTGTTTTTTTTTTTTTTTAATATTTTTATTTACCTAGTTGTAAGCAGAGAAAGACAAAGAAAATGGGCATGCCTGGGCCTCTTGTCATATAGCAAGTGAATTCCAGATGCGTGTGCTACTGTATGCATCTGACTTTACATGGGTACTAAAGAATTGAACCTGGATCATTAGGCTTTGAAGGCAAGCACCTTAACCACTAAACAATTTCTTCAGCTTCCTTTTTAAATTTAAATTTAATTTAATTTAATTTATTTATTTGAGAGAGGGGCAGATAGAGAGAATGGGTGCACCAGGGCCCCAAGCCACTGCAAACAAACTCCAGATGCATTTGCCACCTTGTGTATCTGCCTTTCTGTGGGTACTGGGGAATTAAACCTGGGTCCTTAGGCTTTACAGGCAAGTGCCTTAACCACTAAGCCATCTCTCCAGCCCCTACCCCCCCCCCTTTTAAAGGTGTGTGCCACCTTGTCTGGCACCACCTTGTTTGTATTTAATTTTGGTTTTTCAAGGTAGGGTTTCCCTCTAGCCCAGGCTGACCTGGAATTTACTATGTAGTCTCAGGGTAGCCTTGTACTCACAGCGATCCTCCTGCCTCTGCCTGCCGAGTGCTGGGATTAAAGGCAAGTACCACCACGCCCAGCTAAGGTTTATTTATTTTTTTATTTTTATTTATTTTTATTTATTTTTTGAGGTAGGTTTTGCTCTAGCCCAGGCTGACCTGGAATTCACTATGTAGTCTCAGGGTAGCCTCCAACTCACAGCCATCCTCCTGTCTCTGCCTCCCAGGTGTTGGGATTAAAGGCATGTGCCACCACACCCAGCTTATTTATTCATTTATTTATTTTCAAGGAAAGAGACAGAGAATGAATACACGATAAGGCCTCTAGCCTCTGCAAAGGAGCTCCAGATTCTTACACCATTTTGTGCATCTGGCTTTATGTGGGTACTGGGGAATCAAACCCAGGTTGTTAGACTTTGCAGGCAAGTGCCTTAATCACTGAGATCTCTCCAGCCCCACAGAGAACCTTTATAGGTGCAACAGCCTAGTGTCAGGGAGCCTAAGGGGACTCTGGGGTGAGAGAGACAAGGGGACAGTGTTACCCACATACATGGGACTCAATGGTGCTGACTGCTCTGAGAGACCCTCCATGTTAGCCTATGTCTAGCAGGCTGTTCCCAAAATAACCTCATCTGCCATTATTATTTGAAATGTTCATACCAAAACTGCAAGTTTGTGATTTAAGAGTTTGAGTTAATACTTACCTGTCAGGGAAGATACCAAGATTAAGAGTTTGAGTTTAAGCCGAGCATGGTAGCACATGCCTTTAATCCCAACACTTGGGAAGCAGAGGTAGGAGGATTGCTATGAGTTCAAGACCACCCTGAGACCACAGAGTGAATTCCTGGTCATCAGCCTGGGCTAGAGTGAGACCCTACAAAACCAACCCCCCCCCTCAAAAAAAAAGTTTGAGTTTAAATAGAAAATACAAGCTGGGCATGGTGGCACATGCCTTTGATCCAAGCACTTGAGAAGTAGAGGTGGGAAGATCGCTGTGAGTTCAACGCCACCCTGAGACTATATAGTGAATTCCAGGTCAGCGTGTACTAGCGTTTAACCCTACCTTGAAAAACCAAAATAAAATAAAATACAGAGAATTGCAGGATTAACATTATTGGCTGACCCTGCCTATTGTCTCTTTGCAGTCATGACAGAACCATGCAGGACATTGTTTATAAGCTGGTGCCGGGCCTCCAGGAAGGTGAGTCCAGACACTGTTTGGCCCAGGTCTATAGCTAGGGTCTTGGCTCTTGGGCTAAGGCCCCCCTGCTCCTGAAGTGTGTACATCATCCATCTCATTGTTCTTGGTTCTGGATTCTCCATTGTCTTCCCAGGTATATAGACTGTGTTTATGCTGGGGCAAGGCAAAGAATACATTGAAATACAATGTGAAGATTCTTTAAAAGTATGGGTGATAGCTTCAAACACACACAACCAAATACATAAACAGTCCTGTGTGCTGTGGCTACCTCCGCAGGGCCTACTCCCATCTCAAGGCATTTCATCTATGATGTTGCAGTTTGTGTTCCAGCGATAAGAATTCTTTTCTAAATGCCAAGACTGAGGAGAAAGTCTTAGTGGTTCCTCAGGTGTCTACTTGTGTTCACCTTGCTAGTTGTCTCATGACACATTCCTGTTGTTTGGTCAGGATTCACATACGGCTGGCCCCTGGGGGCTGACCTGAGGCCTCCTTTGGTTCCCTTCTGTGTCTTTTTGCCTTATCTTAGGGAGTACCCATGTCTAGTCCTGCATAGTGGTGTCTTCACCTCCATGAGTTGGTGGAATTCATAGTGGGTCCATCTTGAGATATTTCTGGTCTCTGTGGTCAGCAAACCTATTTTTGGGTGGCTTCCCACCCTGAGCAGATGCTGTTGGCACCAAATCATCATGTGGCTAACTTACCGTTCTTGCAGTCCTGCCTACCTTCATTTCCTAGTTGGAATGCCTCCACTGCTTGGATTCCCTGAGGTCCATAATAGAACAGATGCTGAATCCTCCATCTGCTTTCATGGTAGCAATTCCTTACTGTGGTGGTTTGAATTAGAGCTCCTCCATAAACTCATGTATTCTGAATGATAGGTCCACCTGGTGGCAGTTTGGGAACTGAAGCCTTGCTGTAGAGGTGTGTTGTTAGGGACAGGCTTATGGGTATTATAGCCAGTTTCCCCTTGCCTATGTTTGGCACACTCTAATGCCGCTGTTTTCCACTTGCTATGGAAAGGTAATGTCCCGCCTCTGCTCATGCCACCTTTCCCCTGCCATCATGGAGCTTCCCCTTGAGACTATAAGCCAGAATAAACAACTTTCCTCCCATCAGCTTCTTCTGGTCAGGTGTTTTGTGCCAACAATGAGAAGTTGACTACAATACTTACTGTCTGCTCCAGCCACTGTGGTCCTATGTTGTCAGTTCAGTGCAGTTATTGTCCTGTTTATACTTGAATCCTCTCTTTAGTGTCCAGCTGGAATCTCACATTGGATTAGGGTCCCTATAACACTGGTGGTCTTGGGTGTCCATGAATTCAAGAACAGGAAGTTTGAGGCCACAGGCTAGGTGCTGGGCACTCAGTGATATTCTGTCTTGGAGCTGCTGCAGGTGAGGGAAGGGATACAAGTGGATGATCATTTGGCTTGGACATCTTGTGTGTTCCTGTTCTTGTCTTTAACACACTCACACTACCCCCCAGTATCATTGCCATTGACTGTACTCTGAAGTTGGAGAAACTGAGAAGTAGTAGCATCAGTTCTGAGCTCACACTACCTGTGTAGGAAACCACACCCTGCCTTGTGGCCAGATATCTGCCTGGTATGCTCATAGACCCCTCAGACTGCAGTGTTTCTTGTCTAGGTGTATCTTTGCATTCAAGCTTTCGGTCATTTCTTGCTCTTTAGAAAAATCATTCTAGGACTGGAGAGATGGCTTAGCAGTTAAGGCGCTTGCCTGCAAAGCCAAAGGACCCAGGTTCAATTCCCCAGGACCCATGTAAGTCAGATGCACAAGGTGGTGCATGCATCTAGAGTTTGTTTCCAGTGGTTGGAGGTCCTGGCACGCCCATTCTCTCTCTCTCTCTCTCTCTCTCTCTCTCTGTATCCCCCCCGCCTCTTAAGTAAATAAAAAAATATATTTTTAAAAGTCATTCTAGTACTGAAACATTTTAAAAATATTTTTAATTTTTATTTATTTGAGAGAGATAGAAAAAGGTAGGTTGAGAATGGGTGTGCCAGAGCATCCAGCCACTGTAAACAAACTCCAGATATACATGTGCTACCTTGTGCATCTGGTTTTCTTGGGTCGTGGGGAGTTGAACCTGGGTCCTTTGGCTTTGTAGATAAATGCCTTAACTGCTAAGCCATCTCTCCAGCCCCATTATTTTTTTAATTTTTAAAAAATTTATTTACAAAAAGCCGGGCGTGGTGGCACGCGCCTTTAATCCCAGCACTTGGGAGGCAGAGGTAGGAGGATTGCTGTGAGTTTGAGGCCACCCTGAGACTCAATAGTGAATTCCAGGTCAGCCTGGACTAGAGTGAAACCCTACCTCCAAAAACCAAAAAAACAAAAAAAAATTTATTTACAAGGAGAAAGAGAATAACTGGGCATGCCAGGGCCTCCAGATGCCTATGCCATTTTGTACATCTGGTTTTACATGGGTACTGGGTAATCAAACCTAAAACATTATTATTATTATTATTTATTTATTTAATTAATTATTTGAGACAGGGTCTCATTTAACCCAGGCTAGCCTGAAACTCAGTGGGTAGCCACAGATGACCTTCAACTTCTTTATTTATTTGAGAGAGAGAGGCAGTAGAGGGATGGATGGATGGTAGAAAGAATGGGTGCTGATGGGCCAGTGCAAACGAACTCCAGACGCATATGTCACCTTGTACATCTGCATACCCAATTTTAAGTAGTGCTGAGTATTGAACCCAGAGCTTCTTGGATGCTAAACAAGTACTCTAGCCACTGAGCTAC
This sequence comes from Dipus sagitta, assembly GCA_036346955.1. Lineage (NCBI taxonomy): Eukaryota > Metazoa > Chordata > Mammalia > Rodentia > Dipodidae > Dipus > Dipus sagitta. The sequence goes on along the minus strand of CM070781.1, from coordinate 6,680,470 downwards.
ATCCACAGCCCCATGCTTTGAAACTCCTTTAACAGTGTGATTGTGCTCTTGATGAAAGTTGTCTACAATTTCTTTGGCTTTATTTTGTTGTGTCCACAGTCATAAACTTCATTTCTCAGGCCCGAGGCCTTTTGCTGGGCACCTACATAGCCTGGGATACATGCTAACCAAGATAGTGGAGAGACAGAACACTGACTTTGAAGTCAGTCCCAGGTTTAGTTCTTAAAGGAAAATTCCAGCATGACTCCAACCCTTTCCACTGCTCTGCCTAAGCTTGCTGTGGCCCTGACTCTTGCTCTTGCCTCTTGGTGATAGCTTCCTTCCCTCATGGCCTGTTCAGAGTTCTGATCCCAGAAGCTCCTGATTTACCTTTCCTTTGCAGATGGTTGGTGGGTGATTTGATTTTAGATGTTTGTTCTTTGTTTGTTTGTTTTTATTTGAGAGCGACAGAGAGAGAAAGAGGCAGAGAGAGAGAGGGAGAATGGGCGCACCAGGGCCTCCAGCCACTGCAAAGGAATTCCAGATGCATGCAGCACCTTGGGCATCTGGCTTACCTGGGTCCTGGGGAATAGAGCCTCGAACCGAGGTCCTTAAAGCCATAGGCAAGCGCTAAACTGCTAAGCCATTTCTCCAGCCTCCCCTTTTCTGTAGTATTTTAAAACTTGTCTTTCCAAAGAGAACATCTTTTTAAACAATTTTTTAAAAATTTATTTATTAGAGAGAGAGAATGAGAATGGGTACATCAGGGCCTGTAGCTGCTGCAAATGAACTCCAGATGCATGCGCCACCTTGTACATCTGGCTTATGTGGGCCCTGAGGAATTGAACCTGGGTCCTTTGCAGACAAGTGCCTTAACCAATAAGCCATTTCTCTAGCCCTGAGTATACACACTTTTTAATATGGCAATGCTGCCACCTCCTCTGCTTTTCTTCATGTTGCTCACAGCTTATTGCGTCCACGAACTCAAGATGAGGTCATGAGGAGTTTTGTCATCTACTCGTGGATATTTAGTATGCTTCTTACCTTGTGCTTTTTTTTTTCTTTTTTTTAAATGGTATGCTCTTATGAGTATAGGTGAAAGTACTTACTGGTTTTATTGTGGAAATAGAGTTTCTGGGTCAAAAAGTATGTTGATTTTTTTTTTTTAATGTATTTTCTTTAGCTGGGTGTGGTGGAGCACGCCTTTAATCCCAGCACTCGGGAGGCAGAGGTGGGAAGATTGCCATGAGTTCGAGGCCAGCCTGAGACTAAATAGTGAATTTCAGGTCAGCCTGGGCTAGCGAGACACTACCTCAGAAAACCAAAAAAAAAAAAAAAAAAATATTTGCAAGCAGAGAAAGAGAAAGAATGGACATGCCAGGGCTTCTAGCCAGACGCATATGGCACCTTGTACATTTGGTTTATGTGGGTACTGAAGAATCGAATGTGGGTCCTTAAGCTTTGCAGGCAAGTGCCTTAACCACAGAGTCATCTCTCCAGTCCCCGTGTGTTGATTTTTCTTTCTCTGTTCTTCCCTCTGTGCTGACTAGAGCAGGAGCCATACTCTGTAGCTCACATGCCCCATCTGTTATACTGCCTGTCCTTACATGGCACATGAGCACAAATGTCTCCTATGACAATATATAGTTGGAAAAAATTTAAGGAATATTTTGTGATGTAAAAATTATATGAAGTAAAATTTCATAGTGCATAACTAGTTATATTGGAACACAACCAGTTTCTTCGTGGATATATGTACTTCTGGTTTCACCTTCAGTGGCAACAGACCATGTGCATGTGGCTGTAGCCTGAGCTGCTGCTCAGCATACTGACATTTCCTCAGCACACTTACAATTTAACAAACTCTGTGTTTTCACCACATGGAGACTCTACCATCAGCACACAGCTACCATACTGAAATAAGGAAAGAAGAAAGGACCACAAGTCTTGGACCACTATGCTGTTGACCGGTTGCTGCTAAATGGCAGAGCACTGCATTTATGGGAACATCAGGGATAAATAAGCCACAATGTTCCTAACACTTTTGCGCATACACACATACATGTTTGGATTTTTTATTCATTTGAGCTAAAGCAGAGATGGGCTTATTTTCTGAATGAGATGTAGCACTATAACCACTGTTGTCAAATGCTGGATGGTTTTTGGAAATTTTCTAAATCTAAAATTATATTTTGCTAGACTTGATCATGCTAATGAATTCTATTTAAAACAACTCTTATATGCAAAACTTAGAGTACAGTAAGGCCATTTCAGTAACAACTAATGTTTGAATCACAGGTAGTATCAAGCTGCTTATGTTAGTCAGCATCCCATTATTATAACAAAATACCTCAGTTTTCAACTTGTAAAGAGGAAGGGTTTGTTTTAGCTGATAGTCTGTGATTGATTGATCCCATGGCTTTGTGCCATAATGAGGTATATGTTTGAGCCCAATTGCTTGCCTGATGATAATGAGGAAGCCAAAGAGGGAAAGAGGAATGGGCTGGAGCCCCACAATCCCATTTGAGGATCCCCTTCCAATGACCTGAAGGCCTCTCACAGGCACCATTACTAGTAGGTTCTGTCTCTCAAAGGTGCCATCTTCAACATGTGAACCTCTAGTGGACACTTGCCCCCAGCAATAGCACTGCTGTGTGTCATCCTATGCAGTATCTTCCTTCCTCCACAGCTTTGAGGATTGATGGCCTCTGTAGGAGTGCCTGCTGAATACATGAGGCAGCATGAGCAATGTCAGACCCAATCTGTCAGCCCCAGCACCTACATACAACATTTAAATTGTGTCTGATTTTTCAGTTTACAAATACGACTTCAGTAAGTGAATCTAGAAGATTCATGCCTCCTCACACATGTACCTGCTTGCCTTAGGTGCCAACATTCAAGTTTTTTAATATTTAATTTTTATTTATTTATTTGACAGAGAGGGAGAGAGAAAGAGAATGAGAATGGATGCACCAGGGCTTCCAACCACTGAAAATGAACCCCAGACACATGCTCCACTTTGTGCATCTGGCTAACGTGGGTCCTGGGGAATCAAACCTGGGTTCTTTGGCTTTGTGGTAAACGCTTTAATTGCTAAGCTATCCCTCGAATTTTTAATTTTTTTTGGTGAGGGGCAGTTCAAGGAGGGTCTCACTCTAGCCCAGGCTGACCTGGAATTCACTATGTAGTCTCAGGGTGACCTATAACTTGTGGCGATCCTCCTACCTCTGCCTCCCGAGTGCTGGGATTAAAGGTATGTGCCACCACATCAGGCTAAATTTTTATTTATTTGTAAGCAGAGAGAGATGGAGAGAAGACAGAGAGAAAGAAAGAGTGCACCAGGGCCTCCAGTGCTGCAAATGAACTCTGAGTGCATGTGCCACTTTGTGACTTTATGTGGGTACTGGGGAATCGAACCAAAGCTGTATGCTGTTTGTCATTCTCCTTTTCCTTATCACAGAGACAGGTGGCCATTTTGCCTAAAGATAAGATCTGGGGGCTGGAGAGATGGCCTAGCGGTTAAGCGCTTGTCTGTGAAGCCTAAGGGCCCTGGTTCGAGGCTCGATTCCCCACGACCCACATTAGCCAGATGCACGAGGGGGCGCACACATCTGGAGTTCGTTTGCAGTGGCTGGAGGCCCTGGCGCGCCCATTCTCTCTCTCTCTCTCTCCCTCTTTCTCTCTTTGTTGCTCTCAAATAAATAAATAGAAATAAAAGTTTTTTTAAAAAAAGATAAGATCTGGTGACACATGGTGCAACTCTCCTTGGGGTCTTAGACAGGAGAGGGACAATCCTTTCTCAGCAACCATTTTATCATGAATTTAAGCAATATATGAGAATTTATTAGTATAATTTACATTACAGTGAGGTAGAAAAAGGGAGAGATGGGCTGGGGAAATGGCTTAGTGGTTTAGGCATTTGCCTGTGAAGCCTAGGAACCCCAGTTTGATTCCCCAGGACCCATGTAAGCCAGATGCACAAGGAGGAACATGCATCTAGAGTTCATTTGCAGTGGCTAGAGGCCCTGGTATGCCCATTCTCACTTTCTCTTTATCTGCCGCCGCCGCCGCCGCCGCCGCCGCCGCCGCCTCCTCCTCCTCCTCCTCCTCCTCCTCCTCCTCCTCCTCCTCCTCCTCCTCTTCTTCTTCTTCTTCTTCTTCTTTCTTCTTCTTTTCTCTCTCTCTCTCTCTCTCGTAAATAAAATATTTTTTTTTAAAAAAGATACAGAGAGTCAGAATCGCAGTATGTTCACATTGATTTGAAGTCTCAGTAGTCTTGTGTGGGACTTGCATTTAGTTAGAAAAGCAAGTCTCTGGAGACCTCAAGACCATACCCCCAAGCAGGGCACATATGGTCCCCTGGCAGCCAAGAGTGCCAAGGTGGCATAACATTTTAGAGCACAGAGAGCCTACACATAAGGCACTTTCAGGATTGTACTTGGAAGCCTGGGATATATAGATTTAAATCCTTACTGATGGGAAGACCATCACCATGGTTTGGCCAAGTACTTTTAAATTTTATCTATTTTTGGTTACTTAGATAAGAGTAGAAATAAATAAAGGAAGAAAGAGAGAAGGAAGAAAGAAAGGGAGGAAGGAAGGAAAGCAGGCAAGCAAGCAGAGAGAAAAACACAGGTTATTGAGTGTCATGCTAAGAGCCTGGCAGTTCTGTCTTTAGAAATGTTCTGCCTCCATGCCCTATGCTAAAGGCATTTTACATTGGTGCCTGTCTGCTAGGGGCAAGTCTAGTCTCAGCTTCAAAGTAAAAGTGTCTAAGTCTCTTTCTCCCACTTTGTTTTTGGTTTGGGGTAAACCTTAAGGGTGTTTGTTAGGTTCAAAACTTATTTGAATTTAAACCAGCTGTAGATAGGAGAAAATTCAAGTTTCCTCATGTGCTTTTTCAGTGGGTTAGCATATTTCATGTTTTAGAACAAGTAGGGATGAGGGGTGCTTTGCAGAAACATTTAATATATAATTGTGTGACAGGTCATGGATAGAGCCATACCTCTGGCACATCGTGGCACTACCTTCTGCTTTAGTATTAAAGAGCTTGTTGTTTAAACATTGGACAAAGTGGCTGGCTTCAAAATAATCATTAACTGGACATGGTGATACATGCCTTTAAGCCCAGCACTCAGGAGGCAGAGGTAGGAGGATCGCCGTGTGTTCAAGGCCATCCTGAGACTACATAGTCAATCCCAGCTCAGCCTGGGCCAGAGTGAGACCCTGCCTCGAAAACTCCAAAATAAAATGGCGAGGCTGAGAAGATGGCTTAGCAGTTAAGACACTTGCCTGCAAAGCCAAAGGACCTAGGTTCGATTCCCTAGGACCCACGTAAGCCAGATGCACGAGGTGACCCATGCATCTGGAATTTGTTTGCAGTGGCTGGAGGCCCTGGTGTGCCCATTTTCTGTCTCTCAAATAAATAAATATAAATAAAAGTATTTTTAAAAGAAGAAAGAAAGAAAAGAAAAGGAAGCTTGACATGGTGGCGTCTTTGATCCCAGCACACGAGGCAGATGTAGGAGGATTGCTGTGAGTTCGAAGCTAACCTGGAACTATGTGGAACTTTACTGCATAGTTCCAGGTCAGCCTGAGCTAGAGTAAGACCCTGACTCAAAACAAAAAAAAAAAAAAAGAGGAAAGGACTGGAGAGATGGCTTAGCGGTTAAGCACTTGCCTATGAAGCCTAAGGACCCCGGTTCGAGGCTCGACTCCCCAGGACCCATGTTAGCCAGATGCACAAGGGGCCACACATGTCTGGAGTTTGCAGTGGCTGGAGGCCCTGGCACGCCCATTCTCTGTCTCTATCTGCCTCTTTCTCTCTCTGTCTGTCACTCTCAAATAAATAAATAAATAAATAAATAAATAAATAAATAATTTTTTTTAAAGAAAGGAAAGAGAAGAGACCATGATATTAGAAGTTTTGTGCTGGTTAAATTTTAGGTCTGTAGAGATGGCTTAGTAGTTAAGGCACTTGCTTGCAAAGCCAAAGGACCCAGGTTTGATTGTCCAGGACCCACGTAAGCCAGATGCACAAGGTGGCACATGTGTCTGAAGTTCCTTTGCAATGGCAGAAGGCCCTGGCACACCCATTCACTATCTGCCTACCTCCCCCCCCCACCAAATAAAATTAATCAATATTTTTTAAATTTTAATGTATTTCAGGTATAATGCCAAGAAAGACTAATGAATGTCTCTGCATCTGACATTGGCAGTATCAGTCAGGCTTTTTCTTGCTGTGATAAATGCATGAAATAAGCAATTTAAAAGGGCAATAGGGCTAGAGGGATGACTTAGCAATTAAAGCATTTGCCTGCAAAGCCAAAGGACCCAGGCTCGATTCCCCAGGACCCATGTTAGCCAGATGCACAAGGTGGCATATGTGTCTGGAATTCGTTTGCTGTGGCTGGAGGCCCTGGCACACCCATTCTCTGTCTGTCTCTCTCTCTCTCTCCCTCTCTCTGCCCCTCTCTCCCTCTCTCTCCCTCCCTCCCTCCCCCCTCTTTCTCTCTGTCAAGTAAATAAATAAATAAAAGGAGCAACAGTTTACTTCAGCTCATGGTTTCAGGATTTTTCGTCCATGTCAGCTAGCTCAATTGTTTCTGGGCCATAGTGAAGCAGAAGGATATTGTGGTGGAAAGGAATGGCTTAACCTTATGGTGGTCAGGAAACAGAGAAAGGGAAAGGAGGGGAGAGAGAAAAACAAACAAGACAGACAGGAAAAGTTTGGGGATAAATGCTCTTCAAAGACATGCCTAATACTCCCTCCAGCCAGACCTCATCTCCTAATAATACCATCAAATTATGACTCCATTGGTGAGCTAGTCTGTTGGAGAAGTTAGAGGCCGCCTGATCCAGTCACTTCCCAAGAGCCCTACACATCAGCCTTCCATAAATATTTCAGATTTGAACCATTGCACTGGATATTGTTATTTTTGCCCTTTTTTATTCTGATAGGTGAAGGGCAAAGAAATGAGCAGTAAACAACTGAGTTATTCCAGCCTTTGGTGTACTCATCTTTTTTGATCACTGGGCTTCTGTTGTTTTAGTCACAGCCCTGCCTGAGTCACCTTGCATAGCTTTTCTTCTGTCATCTGCTGCAGGCTCTGGTTCTGCAGCTGCCTCTTACACAGTTGTAATGGGAACATCTCTTTTCTTCTCTAATCTTTTTATTTATTTGCGTGTGTGTATATGTGATAGGCACACCAGGATCTCTTTCTTCTACAAATGAACACCAGATGCTTATGGTACTTTTTGTGTCTTAGCTTTATGTGGGTTCTGGGGCATTGAACCCAGGCCTTGAACTCAGGCTGGTAGGTTTTGCAGACAAGCACCTTTAACCGCTGAGCTATCTCTCGAGCCTGGGAACATCTAGCTGACACCTTTGTTTATTGGGCTGATCTTTGCATCCCTCCAGTCTACAGGCCCCCTTTTCCATGCAGGTTCCCAGCTGGTATACCTTTGTGCACATAGAGTTTGGCATTTGCAGAACTTTTTTTTAGGCTACATGTATCCGGGATGTGTCCCAAGCTCTGTCAGGGATCATGGTCTTTAGGGAAAGACAGTTGTACAGATAAAAAGTTTAATGAAGGCTGGAAAGGTGGCTTAGCAGTTAAGGTGCTTGGCTGGGACACCTAAGGACCCAGGTTTGATTCCCCAGAACCCAGAAGCACATGGGGACACATGCATCTGGAGTTCGTTTGCAGTGGCTAGAGGCCCTGGTGTGCCCATTTCCCCCCCCCCCATACACACACAAGAAAGAAGAAAGAAAGAAAGAAAGAAAGAAAGAAAGAAAGAAAGAAAGAAAGAAAGAAAGAAAGAAAGAAAGAAAGAAAGAAGACAGACAGAAAGAAAAGAAAAGAAAAGAAAAGAAAAGAATTTTTTTTTTACGTTTGAGAGTCCTTGGAGATGGCTCAATGAATAAGCACTTACCACGCAAGTGAACCTGCGTTCAGATCCCCAGAACACACTTAAAGGCAGATGCTATAACATCAACATCAGTAATAACAGTACTCCTAGGATGAGAAGGAAGGTGGAGACAGGAGAATCACCAAAAAGCTCACAATACAGCTAGTCTGACATTCATCCCAGTTTAACAAGAAACCCCACCTCAAACAAGGTGGAAGGACCAACACCCCAAGTTGTCCCCTTTTTTTCTTGGTTTTTTGAGGTAGGGTCTCTCTCTAGCCCAGGCTGACCTGGAATTCACTATGCAGTCTCAGGGTATCCTTGAATTTATGGCAATCCTCCTACCTCTGCCTCCCAAGTGCTGGGATTAAAGGTGTGAGCCACCACACCCGTTTTTGTTTGTTTTTGTCTTTCAAACTACGGACTAGCCCAGGCTGTCCTGGAATTCACTGTGTAGTTTCAGGTTGGCCTTGAACTCTGAACTATCCTCCTACCTCTTGCCTCCCAAGAGTGCTGGGCTTAAAGGTGTGCACCATCACACCTGGTTGAAGTCTTTTTAAAAAATATTTTATTTTTATTTGTTTATTTATTTGACAGAGAAAGAGGGAGAGAGAGAATGGATGGGTGTGCCAGGGCCTCCAGCCACTGCAGACGAACTCCAGATGCGTGCGCCCCCTTGTGCATCTGGCTAACGTGGGTCCTGGGGAATTGAACCTGAGTCCTTTGGTTTTTCAGGCAAACGCCTTAACCACTAAGCCATCCCTCCAGCCCTGAAGTTGTCTTTTAATGAACATGTATGTACATACATCGTACATACACACCAAAAAAATGTTTAAGGAAGCATTTCTTGGTTGGCTACATATAAGGTCTTTCAGAGTTACTGGTTTAAACAATTTGTTCTAAGCTTTCGTTGTCATCGGTATGTCCTGAGCAGTAGCCAGTCTCTTTTGCTTGTCACCTGGGTCTGGGTTTTAGAGTCACAGATGGAACTTTGCTGAAAGAAAGTCAGTAGCTGCTTTTCTCTCTCAGAATTGATCTTCTGGAATGTGCAAGGTGTCAGCCTGGCCCTGCCTGCAGGGGCTGTGTACTGACTGTCCAAGGACAGACCAAATTGCTTTTGTAGCCAGTGGTCCAGAGAAACAAGGCAATCAGAAGATAGGGCAGCTTCTGAACTGGCTACTGGTCTTCAGGAGCAAACTCCTTCATGGGTTGGAGGTTTATGGTTCCTTCCTTATTTTCTTGTATTGTGACTGCTGGTCACATACACCAGGGGGCAGTCTTCACCCAACACCAGAGAGGTATCCACCCCGGTAGCAAGTAATCTTGGCACACAGACACAGCTTCCCAGGACAGGGCTGCCCTGGGGCTGTCCTTGGCCTCCTGATGCAGCCCATCAGCCCAGTTACAATTCTGCTGAACTGCTCGGTGGCAGCCAAGTGTCTCTGAGCTGTGGTCTGTCATGGCTGCAGGCATTATGGGGACACCTGGCAGCCCTGGATCACTAAGTTGCCTATAGCACAATAATAGTAGGCGGGATATGGGAATTTACTGGCAGCTACATTGTCAGTGGTAATGTATAAGGAGTCACTAGAGCCACCTCTCAGGATCTGTTCTGTTCTCTAACTGGTCACTGGAGCTGCCTCTCTTAGTGTATATCACACTTTCTGAGAAGTTGCCAAAGCCACACCCTTTAGGGTTGTGTTACATTCTCGGGGGGGGGGGTCCCTTGAAACACCTCCTTAGGGGCTGTTACACTCTCTGAAGGATCACTGGAACCTTCTCCCTAGTGGATCTGTCACACTGAGGAATCTTCCGAGCTGCCTCCTTAGGGTCTGTCAGATTCTAAAGTGTCATCAAAACCACCTCCCTTGGGTTTTGTCACACTCACTGAAGGTTCTCTGAGCTGGTAGGGGTCACCTGAGCTTTTCTTAGGGTCTGGTATATACTCTGAGAAGTCCCCAGGCACCTTAGGGCCTGTCATACTTAAGGTAATGATTAACTCCACAACATCAGAGGTGGTTAAGGAGGTTGGGCCACAGTCCTGGGGACAGGACTCCCATGGTTCCAGAACCTGTCTGGCTGCACTAGGTCCTCACATGCTCTGTCTCATCTGTACTCTCCCATGTCTGTAGCATGAGCACTAAGGTGCCAAGTCTGGCCCATGCTTATTATGTCCACAGTTGATATTTTCTTATTAGCGGCACCTTTTAAACTTCATAATCTAACTCTGAAACTTCCTTCATGTGATGTCTGTGAACAGTTTTACTGTAATTCCTTGCCTACTGCAGATTAAAACTTGTTTATTGGTTTTTTAATAGCGGAAATGAGGAAACAGAGGGAATTTTATCACAAGCTGGGCATGGAAGTACCGGGTGACATCAAGGGGGAGGCGTGCTCCGCCAAACAGCACTTAGATCCCCGAAATGGTAAGTAACTGCATAGGCCACTGTGAAATTCAGGAACTCATTATCAAGCCTTCTCACGGAGTGCACTTTGTCTCAACCTTTAAGTGGTTTCACCAGAAAGTGACAGACAGTGCCATGGTGGGTACTGGGGAGGCTCTTCATCATCCTGGTAGATGGTCATGTAGGTCGGGGAGCAGAGGATCTGGAGGTTAGGTGGAGGAGGGTAGGTGTTGGAGAGGGCCGGACAGACCCCCTCAGATGAGATTGTGCCTTTGCTTGAGTTATGGTAAAGCAGCAAAAGAAAAATTTGGTTTGGACATAAGGTTAATTTCTGCTTTTAAAAAGTCTGTATGTGTTAAATTACACAGCTCTTCAAGTCCTGACACTTTTCTGGTGGCCCACACAAAGCTCATAGAATACCCCTAGACCACCCTGTGGCAACCCGAGGAAAGCCAGTACACACATCACCAGGGAGGTGGGGCCAGGTTAGGTGGGAGGGGAACCAGGGATCCAGTCCTGACTATGTGTTTAAACAGTGGGATTCTAAGACCTAGGCTTGCTAGAGAGGAAGGCTGCTGGGGTGAGTGCTGAGTGGCCCCGGGAGCTTGTCTCTGCTACGCTTAATCAATTTTGGTCACTGTTTCCATCTAAATCCCCCAGACATAGTTCAGAGCACCTCACCAAGCTGTATCCATGGGGAGACGTCATGCCACAGAGAAGCTTGGTACTTTATTAGACTTGCAGCATGGCTTTGACTCACTATGTTCCTTGTGTCCAAGCTCTCAGTAGAGTGAATATCACCAGCATTTTGAGGATACCGTGGAGCTTAACAAATAGTATAACATTTTATTTCATAATACAGGTTGAGTATTCCTTATCCAAAATGCTTGGGGCCAAAATTTTCAGAATTTTTTTGGGGGGAATATTCACATATGTATAATAAGATAGCTTGTGGAATTTCAAGTCTAAACATAAAATTCATTTGTTTCTCATACCCCTTATACACCTGGTACAAGGGTAAGTTCATACAATATTTTTAGTGCACCTGCCTTTGATTGCAGCCTGTCACATGGGGTTGAATATGGAAGTTTCCACTTGTACCTCAAACAGTTTTGGATATTGGAACATTTTGGAGTTTGGATTCCAGATACTCAGCCTGTATAATATTTTTTGTGCTAAAAGGTGAAACCAAAGCAGATGACAGTTCAAATAAAGAGGCGGCAGAAGAGAAGCAGGAAGAGGACAACGATTACCACAGGAGTGATGAGCAGGTGAGGGTGCCTCCTGTCTGAGTTGCCTGGGTTAATTTGTTTCCATGTTTGGATGCTTTGCACACTGCATTGTCTCATGAAACTGTAATGGCGGGAGATGCCGTGGGATTTTTCTTCCTATGAGTTCTTTACTTTATTTTTCTTTTTATTCTTTTTTATTAAAATTTTTTTAAATTTATTATCATTTGCAAGAAAGGAGAATGAGAAACAGAGAGAATGGGTTCTCCACTGCAGACAAACATCAGATGCATGCATCACTTTGTGCATCTGGCTTCACGTGGTTGGTTACAGGGGATTCGAACCTGGGCTGTCAGGCTTGCAACAAGTGCTTTAACCACTGAGTAGTCTCTCCAGCTCCTATTCTTTTTTTTTTTTTTTTTTTAATTATCAAAACACATATTGACTGAAAAGCATATATGTAGAATTATAGTCTATACCCAGGTCTTGTTCTCTCCAGCCCACTGTATGTTTATTTATTTACATGACAGAAAGGTGGATAAAGAGGAAGAATGGACACACCAGGGCCTGTAGCCACTGTAGACAAATTTCAAACACATGTGCTACGTTGAGCATCTGGCTTTATCTGGGTACTGGGGAATCAAACCTGGGTCCTTTAGCTTTGTAGGCAAGTACCTTAACTGCTAAACCATCTCTCCAGCCCTGTATATTTTCTTTATTGGTGGTTTGATGCCTTCTCTGTTGGGTGCTTTTCTGTACAAGGGAGGGAAGGGCCACAGCAGCATAGTAAAGGGAAGTATTTGTGCAATTTTGAGACCTGTCTATGCCTCATTTTCAGGTAACAAAGAAAACTAGACTAACACAGGTGCTATAGGAAGATCTGAGAAAACTCTATACCCCCATCTACAGAACTTCCTGATTTAGCATCTCAGTTTATGAACCCTAATAGTCATCTTACTTTTTCTACATGTTTGTATTGTTTGTGTTCACATAGAGGCCAGAGGCTGACTTCAGCTGTCTTCCTCAGTTGCTGTCCATTTTATTTACTGAGGCAGAGTCATTAAACCTAGACCAAGCTTCCCCAATCATCTACTCTAGCTAGCCATCTTGCCCTTGGGTTCTCTGTCTCTGCCTCCTGAATGTTGGGATTACAAGTGGGCTGCCACACCCATCCAGCATTTATGCAGGTGCTAGCAAAAGCACTTTATTCATTGAGACATCTCCCCAGCCCCCATCATACTTTCTGTGTGTAGGTAGAGAACAGCCTTAGATGTTGTTGGTCCTTGCCTTTTACCTTGTTTAAGATGGGGTCTCAAAAAGGGGGGGAGGGCCTAGAGAGATGGCTTAGTGGTTAAGGTGCTTGCCTGTGAAGCCTAAGGACTCATGTTCAACCCTCCAGGTCCCACATAAGCCAGATGCACAGTAATGCAAGTGTGCAAGGTCACACATGCGCACAAGGGGATGCATGCATCTGGAGTTCGATTGCAGTGGCTGGAGGCCCTGGTATGCCAATTCTCTCTCATACTCTCTTGCATTAAAAAGGGGGTTGGGGCTGGAGGCAGGTATGATGGCACATGCCTTTAATCCAAGCACTCTGGAGGCAGAGATGGGAGGATCACTATGAGTTCAAGGCCACCCTGAGACTACAGAATGAATTCCAAGTCAGCCAGGACTAGAGCAAGACACTACCCTGGGGGGCGGGGAGAAAAGAAAAAAGAAAGGCAGGGATTCCCTTGTTTGCCACTTTTGAAGTGGCTGACTTGTTGACCCACAAGCTTCCCAATTCTGATTTCACCTCCCTTTGCTGTAGGCACATTGGGATTTCAGGTGCCAGTACACCTTTTTGTTTTGTTTTTTGAGGTAGGGTCTCACTCTAGCCCAGGCTGACCTGGAATTCACTATGTACTCTCAGGGTGGCCTCAAATTCATGGTGATCCTTCTACCTCTGCTCCTGTGTGCTGGGATTAAAGACATGCACCACCACGCCTGGCACTATTTTAATTTAAAGTTATTTATTTGAGAGAGGTAGGGAGAGAGAATGGGTGTGCCAGGGCCTCTAGCCACTGCAAATGAACTACAGATGCATGCACTACTTAGTACATCTGGCTTCACATGGGTACTAGGTCCTTAGACTTCACAGGCAAGCACCTTTAACTGCCAAGCCATCTCTCCAGCCCGTCTAGATTTTTATGTGGGTTCTGGGAATCTTTATGTGGTCAAGCTTGTGCTGTAAGTACTTTTAACCCCTGGAACCCTGTCATGCTTTTTTTTTTTTTTTCAAGGCAGGGTCTCACTGTATCCCAGGCTGACTTGAAACTCATTTTGTGACCTCAGGCTGACCTCACAGTGATCCTCCTCCCTGAGCCTCCTGAGTGCTGGGACTAAAATTGTACACCAGCATGCCTGTCTTGTCATACTTGTTGATGAAATAGGATCATTACCTCACTAAAGTAGGGAAGGAGTAAGGAAATGCCATGGCAGGCTGTCACTCCGTGTGTTTAGGGGTCCTTGCCCACACATTGGGGAAACTAGAATGAGGCACTTAAGAGAGTACATAGAAGCTGTTATTCCTGAGTGATACTATCCTACATAAAGACTAAGACAATCAATAAAACAGCATTTATTTTGCTACATGGGAGATTAGATCAACATGTAGAAATCAGCAGGAACAAGGAACGATGGGGACCTAGTCCGTACACAAGTCAGAGATTTTAGCGTCCTTGGAGGAAAGATGTTGTTCCCCTGAGCTGACCTCAGGCTGTGATCCCAGAATTGACTGGAAACAGTCAGCCACTGTGTAGCTCACAGAGATGGGTGCACACCTGAACAGTGAGAGATCTGCAGAGAGCATGGCTGGTTCTTGGCCATATCAGAAGATGTAGGAACTAAAGGCCTGGTGTGATGGCACACACCTTTAATCCCGGCACTCAGGAGGAAGAGGTAGGAGAATTGCCATGAGTTCGAGGCCACCCTGAGACTACATAGTAAATTCCAAGTCAGCCCAGACTAGAGCGAGACCCTACCTTGAAAAACCAAATAAAATTAAAACATAAAATAAAAAGAAATGGACAGGCTTTAAATACAAGACTCCACTAATCTGGCCCCAACCACACTACTTTTGCCTCCTGAGTGCTGGGATTAAAGGTGTGTGCCACCATGCCCAACACCTTTTTTTTTTTTTTTTTTTTTTTTTTCTTTTTGAGACAGGTTCTCCCTCTAGCTCAGGCTGGCTTTGAATTCACAGTGATCCTCTTACCTCAGTCTCCCAAGTGCTAGGATTGAAATAGGTGTGTGCCACCATGCCCAGCCTTTTGTTCTGGCTTTTTAAGCTAAACCTGTTCTTTGTTCTTGGTCACTTCAGTATTGAAATCTATGTGTCTTACTGAGTACCCCAAATGCTTCTCCTGGTGCCAACATGCTCTGCAGGCTTCATTTCTAGAAAGGCATTAGGGCCATCACCTTGTCCGAGTGTCCACTTACATAGCCTGCGTTAGTCTGGTTTGCTGATCCCCTGTGCACTGGTACACAAAGGACGTTTTCTGGTTATAAGGAAAGTGTAAGAGAAAAGCAAAAGAGAACACTGGACTTGATCTCTACAGACAGACTGTTTATTGAGAGAAATAGTGAGGGGCAGCAGCCTTCCTGTGGGATGGAGGCTAAAGCACTGGGCCAGGCTGGGGTGCAGGCTTATAAGGAGGATCCTAACAAAAAACAGACTGGACCATCCAGGGATGTAGATAACAAACTATAGTTATTTGTGTCTACTCAGAATAAGCTTTTGTAGCAAAATTGTCTAGGGAGGTGATCCCATCAGGTGGTTTCTTCAAGGTTCTGAGCTAAGGGAACTTTATCAATTGGGAGTAGACAAACCTGTCAAGGCCACATGTTTCTGAGGTTTTCTTTATTGTCTGCTAGTCTTAGGGATAGTTATTAACTCTTTAGTACCCTCTAGTTTTCAGGGAAGGCTGTTAACCCTTCACTGGTCCCCTGTGCACTGGGACACAGAGGACGCTGTCTGCATTGTCTGCATGGAGCCTAAGCTCCTCCTGTGTGCAGGTGTGTGGAGGACCCAGGGGGACTGTTTCTAATCTGGTTGTTTGCACTGTAAGGTTTAGAAGTGCCCAAGACCATGAGCACTCTGAGGCAAAGATGGAAGTTTTTAATTGGGGGAAAAACACAAGCTGCCAGGACTGACTCTCAGAAGCAGAGCAGTCAGCTTGGGGTTACAGATAGTGGACTTTATAGGCTCTTCAGTTGGGGGAAGGTGAGGAAGGGAAGGAATTTTTTGTTGTTCTTGTTGTTGGGGCAGTAAATCTCTGTTCTTTGCATTAGCCATAGGGTGAAACCAGAAGTGACCTGGTGAGAGAAAGGGGGGCAGTAAATCTAGACTTGGAGCCTTGTTAGGCAGGGGAGGGATATTGGGTGGGCAATTTCTTGAAGAATGTGGATGACTCACTTCTCTGTCGCCCTCCTGCTGACCTAGGTGACTCCATTTTGTCCTGACCTAACATGCATGGTTAAACACTGGGCCCCACAGGCCCATTTTCTCACTTCCTAATTCTAACTTTAACCCTAACTCCATGTTGTTCACAAGCTACTACTCTGTGCCTCAGTTTCCCACCTGTAAAGTGGATGGTGGTAATGTCTATCCTGGGCTTCAGTAGGGTTGAATGGCCTCACAGTTGAACCATGTGAATGTAGTAAGTTTGAGAATTGGACAGTGAGGCACCTAGGCCAGCCAAGGAGATTAGTTTAGGGTTTACACCTGTCTTGTCTGAATCATTGTTGTCTTGTCAGTTTCCCTCTGTGATCCCTGCAGCTGCATTTGTCTGCTGTGTTACGGGGGAGCACAGGCTGGTGGCTAGTCCACATTCATTTTTTTTTTTTTTTATTAGAGACAGGGAGAGGGAGTTAGTGAGTGAGTGAGAATGGGCACACCAGGGCCTCTAGGCACTGCAAACGAACTCCAGATGCATATGCCACCATGTGTATCTGGCTTATGTGGGACCTGGAGAATCGAACCTGGGTCCTTAGACTTTGCAGGCAAACATCTTAACTGCTAAGCCATCTCCAGCCCAAGTCCACATTCTTGATGAAGTATGCCTTCTGCCAGTGTGAGTTCTTGTTTTCTGGGCATTTCCTTTGCTCTAGGTCCTGGCTCATCTGGCTCTGGTATTGACACCCTTGGTTTCTTTTTAGAACTTCCCATGTCCTGGGTGCTTTTGGGTATGTAATGTGGGGTTTTGTGTTGCTTCTTTTTGTTTAAAAAAAAGTATTTTACTTATTTATTTGTAAGAAGTGAGGGAGAAAGAGAGAACAAGCAAGTGAGAGAACACATAATTGCACCAGGGTCTCTTGCAGCTGCATACAAACTCCAGGTACATCAACCACTTTTACATCTGGCTTTACATGGGTACTGGGGATTCGAACTCAGGCCATCAGGCTTTGCAAGCAAGTGCCTTTTACAACTCTGAGCCATCTCCCCAGGCCCCCCCTTTTTTTGTTTTTTTTTTTTAAATTTTTTTGTTTGTTTTTATTTATTTATTCAAGAGCAACAGACAGAGAGAGAAAGAGGCAGATAGAGAGAGAGAATGGGTGCGCCAGGGCTTCCAGCCACTGCAAATGAACTCCAGATGTGTGCGCCCTTTGTGCATCTGGCTAACGTGCATCCTGGGGAATCGAGCCTCGAACCAGGGTCCTCAGGCTTCACAGGCAAGCGTTTAATGGCAAAGCCATCTCTCCAGCCCTTTTTTGGTTTTTTGAGGTAGGGTCTCACTCTGGCCCATGCTGACCTGGAATTCACTATGTAGTGTCAGGGTGGCCTTGAATTCACGGCAATCCTACCTCTGCCTTCCAGGTGGGATTAAAGGCGTGTACTACCATGTCCGGCTTGACAGTCTTATTTCTCTATTTTATGATGCAAGGGAATGACAGGATTCTTTCTGGTTTTTAAAAATCAAAAACATGGGCTGGAGAGATGGCTTAGCGGTTAAGCGCTTGCCTGTGAAGCCTAAAGACCCCAGTTCGAGGCTTGATTCTCCAGGACCCACGTTAGCCAGATGCACAAGGGGGCTCACGCGTCTGGAGTTCGTTTGCAGTGGCTGGAAGCCCTGGCACGCCCATTCTCTCTCTCTCTTTATATCTGCCTCTTCCTCTCTCTGTCACTCTCAAATAAATAAATAAATAAATAAATAAAAAAAAACATTTTATTTATTTATATGAGAGAGAGAAAGGCACATAAGAGAGAGAATGGGCACACCAAGGCCTCTAGCCACTGCAAACGAACTTTAGACACTTGTGCATCTGGTTTTACATGAGTACTGGGCAATCAAACCTCAGTCCTTTAGCTTTTCAGGCAAGTGCCTTAACCACTCAGCCATCTCTCCAGCCCTAAAATTCTTTTTTTATCTCTTGCAATTTTAAACATACACATTTCAGTTAATTCTTTTTGTCTGGATTTTCAGGGGTTTGAGTACATTCTTTTGGGGGGGCAGGTCTCAAGGTAGGGTCTCACTCTAGCCCAGGCCGACCTGAAATTACCTATGTAGTCTCAGGGTGGCCTTGAACTCACAGCGATCCTCCTACCTCTACCTCCCAAGTGCTGGGATTAAAGGTGTGCGTCACCACGCCCAACTTTTGAGTACATTTTTAGGGTAGCTACTCCCTGACCAACCTGTGTTGAAAGTGGAACTTTCTCCCCCAATCTTCGAATGTGAATGACATTTTTTCCTGTGAAGCAGGTGCACTTTTGCATTGCCCAGCACCCCTGGCTGTTACTCTGCCTGCACTCTGACCGCTATGCAGAGGCTCAGCCAGAGTGCATTCCAGATTCCAGACCAGGGCTTTTCTCATGGCTCTTCCTCTGCTGGGAACACAACAGCCTCTGCTTCCTTCACAAACCTTGCTCAGTGCAGCCCTTGTGAGGCTAGGGATGGCCACTGGGAGTCCAGTACCGTTGGCAGACACAGACACATAATTCCCAGGTTAGGAAGACAGAATTGACAGGCTAAGGTATTTCTCAGCATTGCAAGCAGACACTTAAGAGGTTTTAGTAAAGTAGAGACAGTGACTGAAGTTAAACTTTTGCAGTGTTGTTCTGATTTCAAGAAGGCCACACTAGTAGATGTAGGAGCCAGCATTCCTCTCAGAAAGTCCTGAGTGCTCCTGACCATGTGCCCTTGTCCCTCAGGTGAGCATCTGCCTGGAGTGCAACAGCAGTAAGCTACGGGGCCTAAAGCGGAAGTGGATCCGCTGTTCAGCCCAGGCCACTGTGCTGCACCTGAAGAAGTTCATCGCCAAGAAGCTCAACCTCTCCTCTTTCAATGAGGTAGCCGCCAGCAGCACAGGAGCTGGGGCGGGGTCTTTCTTTGTTTTTATCTTGAACAGTCTTGTTTGGAGAGTTTAAGTTTTATTTATTTATTTATTTGCAAGCAAGGAGGAAGAGAATGTGAGTGAGTGTGCCAGGGCCTTATGCCAGAGCAAATAGACTCCAGATGCATGCATCACTTTGTGCATCTGGCTTTACATGAGTACTAGGGAATCGAATCCATCATTTAGGCTTTGCAGGCAAGTGCCTTGACCATTGAGCCATCTTTCCAACCCCTTTGTTTGGAGATTTTAATGGAAAAAAAATCCTTTTTTTTCGTGCCCTGCAGGTAGTGTGGAAAGGAATACCAGTGAGGTTGTAAAAAAGCCCAGAGAATGCAGGGCTGTAGAATAGGTTATAGTTGTGCATGATGAGTGTATGAGTGAATGAATAGTGGGGTGGATGTAACACCTGGAAGCTGTGATCAGTAACTGAGAATAAAGCAGATCTGAACACCCTGTGGCTTGTTAGGGGTTAGTAGCAAAGATCTGTGAGCACACAGGCTCAGAAGCTCTGGGTTGTGCCCACAGGAGCTAGCCCTTTTGCATCAAGCAGGGGTTTGTGATTTGCGCTGCTGCTTCAGAAGAGCCCACAGGTTGTGTGGGAAATGTCTTGTGGGACACTGTCAGGAAAGGGGCCTGCATATTATGGACACAAGAAGTGGTGATTGAGAAGTAGTCAGAGTACAGTGTATGGAGTTGTGCCAGCTGGTGAGCCAACGTCCCCTTTGGAGCTTGTAGGTATGGCTCCAATTGAAGAGAGTCTTTGCAAATGTGACCACCTTAGGATTCAGAGATAAAATATCCCATATTATCTGTTGACCTCAATTCAGGAACAAGCATCCTTATTTTTTATTTATTTATTTGATAGATAAAGAGAGAGAGAGAGAATGGGTGCGCCAGGGCCTCCAGCCACTGCAAACGAACTCCAGATGCATGCGCCCCCTTGTGCATCTGGCTAACATGGATCCTGGGGAATCGAGCCTGGGTCCTTTGGCTTTGCAGGCAAACGCCTTAACCGCTAAGCCGTTCCTCCAGCCCTATTTTGATTTTTTGAGATAAGGTCTCACACCAGCCCAGGCTAACCTTGTAGCCCACGCTGGTCTCAACTCACAGTGATCCTCCTACCTCTACCTCACAAATGCTGGGATTAAAAGCATGCACCACCATGCCCACTGACTAGCGCTCTTTGTACAGATGAGTCAGACAGAAGAAGCTAAAAACAACAAAGGCAGAAACTGGAAGGACTCACAGGAACCAAGGGGCCCTGCAGTCTGAGTGTCCCCAAATGCACGTGCTGGAATTTAACCCCAGAACTATTGTCTGGGAGGCTGTGAGCGCTGAACTCTGGGGAATAGGTTCTCTCTTTGTTCCTCTAGCCTACGAGGACATGGCTGAGACCTCCACAGGCACAGTAACCTGGACTTCAGCCTCTGGCACCATGACAAACACGCTGTTCCTCATCAGTGACCCAATCTCTGCTGCTCTCCACAACCACATAGACATATCCCCCACTTCCCTAAACTCTGGGCTCTAGAACTGTGTATCAGGTCCCAGAACCAGGGTCTGAGAAGTTGTCAGGGGGCCTAGTCCCAGGCCTCAGCTGCCCCATAGGAGGCTGGGAGGGGCCAGTACACAGGGTGAGCCATCCTTGAGCACCAGCTACCAGGAGCCCACAGGAGAAACAAAGCCTGGATGTGGATGGTGTTGGGGAAAAGGATGAGGAAAAAATGAGAGAGGCAAGGGGGCCATGTGCCCTGTGAAGGTTGAGGTACCATGAAAGGGGCATCTGTGCAGTATTTGTGGAGAGGTGGGGAGGTTCGAGAGGAACTGCCTTCCCAGTGCCAGGACGTTTCCTTCTGAGAACCAGAACGGAGAGGGGCTGGGCATAATAGTGTGTACCTTTCATCCCAGTACTTGCAGGGCAGAAGTAGGAGGATCACCGTGAGTTCAAGGCTACCTTGAGACTACATATTGAATTCCAGGTTAGCCTGGTCTAGAGTAAGCCCCTACATTTAAAAATAAAAAATAAAAAAAACAGAAGGGAGAAGGGAGGTATTGTAGCCAGCTATCAGCTCATGAGTATCCCAGGTACAAATGTGCTACTATTGCTCAGGCCCAGGACAGTGACCTGAGAGGCAGTGAGTAATTCCCAGGAAGGGGACTTTATCTGAGGCCTTGAGCCTCACCACAGAAGCCAGGAACCAGGGTAGGGACTGAGGGTCAGGTGCCCAGGCATTAGCAATGCAAAGAGCAGCTAGGCTGTGCCTCTCAGGCCCACCTAGTAACAGCCATGAAGGGCCATACTGCTTGTGTCCCTTGAGAAAATTTTGGTTCAAACAGGAATGTTCTTTCATGTTCTACCTTGTGCTCATTCCTGGTTTCTGTTCTGGATGAGGCAGGTGGATGAACAGATAGACAAGTATATTCCCACACAACTGGGGGGTGGGGGGTCCCTCATAGACACTATCACTGTCAGCCTCCATCTCAGGGTGAGTAGAAGGTGCCACTAACTGCACCCCTTCTCCCTTCAGCTGGACATTTTATGCAACGAGGAGATCCTGGGCAAGGACCACACTCTCAAATTTGTGGTTGTCACGAGGTGGAGATTCAAGGTAAGATTGCGAAGTGCTCAGGCTTCTGTTTTTAGACAACCATATGACCCTTCCTTACTTGTGCTTATCTTCTGTCTGAGTGCAAACCTGACAGTTCCATCGAAGTTACTGCTGTGGAACAGCTGTCTTTCTGGAATCATCCACTATAGCCAGGATCTTTCCCCCACCCCACTTCAAGTCTAGGCATGGGAGGGTCATGACAACCGCAGTTAGGAGTGAACATTCAAACCTTTTGGTGTCTTTCTGAGTCAGGAAACTGGTAGTGGGGGTCCCTAACCAGGCCTGGAAGGCAGCTCCTCCCTCTCCAGCTGAGCCACCTGGGAAGAAGGGGAAAGACAGAGGCAGGCCAGGACCCAGGATGGCCAGTGGTTGGTGCTGACTAGGGAAGGCTAGCAGATGTGAAAGGAAGGACTAGAGCTAGTACTGTGGGCAGAAAGAGCAAATTGAAGTAATGAGCACTGGCCCTGGTATGGGACCCAAACACTGCACAACCCTGGGACCAAGGACCGTGACTGCATCACCCAGGACTGGGTTCAGATGTGGCACTGCTGTTGCAGTTGTTAGCATCCCCTTCCTTCCTCGGCCACCTGTGTCTTTGTCTTGTAGAAGGCGCCCCTCCTGCTACACTACAGACCCAAGATGGACTTGCTGTGAGCCCGGCCACACTCAGCCCGCACCCGGCGCTCCACACAGCAGCCCTGCGTGGAATGTTGCCTCTGGGTGTCATGCGGACCAGATTTCTGAATAGAGAATATTTATAACTTTTGTATGAGAGAATCCACACCCAACAAGACACTACCAGCACGCGTTTACAGAAGATGAAAACACTTCGCAGTTCTGTGGAGCCAAACATGCTCGTCTCTGCTTCAGGTCCACAGGCCAGAGAACAAGTGAAATAGTACGACACGCTTCCACAGCGCCTCCACCACAGAGCACCTTTGCTTGCTTTCCAGGTCTCAGAAATCCAGTTCATGTCTGTTTAATTCATGGGTTAGGCTTCATGATAAGCCTCAAAAATCCTTGTATGTTTAATTTTAATGAGTTCCTAAGTTATTGAAAAAGTCCTTTCATGGTCAATATTTATGTTGCCTTTAGCTTCCTGAAGACTTAGAAGATGCACACATAAAGAGGCTTGCGGTAATGCTATGATTTAGCCGTGGCATTTAATTTCTGCCTTGCAGAGCACAGCAGAGGCCTGCTTCCAAGCTCAGGCCTTGTGTCCTGGGGCTGGCCTATGTCCTTCATTACCCTCAATGTCACACGGCCACAATTCTGATCCACTCAGCAGAGCACAGCAGAGGTGGCACGGCAGAGCGACCGACCATCACTTGCTGAAAAGTTCTTGTTCTAAATTGCCTCTGTTGGAAAGGCTGTCCCTATGTTTCCTGCCTCTTCCTTCCCATCTCCTTTTGATGAAAGGCTGTTGCGCTAGCTGTGTTCCACACTGACCGGTCAGTGCAGGCTGTCCTGTGGGGAGACCTTGCACAGGCTCGTGGGAAGCCCTCATGCTCCTAGTGGCTACTGTTTGCAGGTTTACCTTCCTGCTGGTGAGGTTGACATGTGCTTTGGAGCTCTTTTTTGCCGAAGGTGGCCAAGCCACCCAGTGGCATTGGCGCTCTGCCCAGCAGAAGGCACTTTCTTGGTCACAGCAGAATACTCTTTGTTAGGCCCTTTGTCCCCACATGAGATGGCGGTGGGTTACTAGAGAGTAAGTCTCCAGCACACCCACATTTGTTCTTAAGGTAGAGGTTGCTGTGTGGGCAAGAATGAAGGGGAGGGGTGCTGTCCTCCCAGGGACCTCTCTCAAGTCTGGGTGTCATCTTACCTCTTCCCCCCCTCTCCCTCCCAGGTCCAGCACCCTGCAGTCCCAGCCAGTCCTGTGCCCTTAGTGGGCAGACAGAGGTCTCAGTGTGTTCCCAAGGGCTGGGCTTTCTGAGTCTTCACCTTAGCAACTGGAATTTTTTGAGGGGAGCTTTGCTTCGGCAGTTGGAGATGGACTGGTTGGCCTCCCTTTGGCTTGTTGTCCTCTGCTTCCTCTTTCATGTGTACAAGATGTCAGAAGCAGCAGCTAGTGAGACCCAATCTTAGTGATGAGGAAACATACAAATTAACTCATCCAAGCAGTCTTTAACGTATGACCTTTTAAAACACAAAAACAAGCGCTTTGTTAGGAATTGATCCAAATTCCCTTTATTTCAGCCCAAGACTTTGGGACTATTCAGTTTCTTGAGTTTGCTGTTTATCCAAATCACTTCTAGAGTTCTCTACAAGGGTTTGTACGTAAATATTACCTGTCTACCTCAGAACACACGTGCTGCTGAAGCATTCTGCAAGACCGTGTTCTCACAATGCATTACATTAGAATTTAGGTATTTTCCTGTGTGGTGAAATTAAAGAAGGGTTCAGCAGTTAGGAGCCTCCAAATTAAAATAAAGTTAATTCACAATTCAGATCAAACTTAGTATCGCTGAATAATCTCACGATATATATTTGTAACTTTATAGCTACTTTTGGAATCACTTGACTTTGCTATGGTGCTAAGTTGATAGATCTAAGTGTTCAGCAAGGCGGACGTTGTAGCCGGCCCCGACGTCCCAGCAGCCCTGCTTCTGTCACCACGTTAACCTGATAAACCTCAGCAGCAAAAGTACCTATTTTTCTAAGATTCCATCGTGCACCTGTCTGCACTGCAGACAGTCTCCCAATGCCCTTCCGCCCTTTGGTCTGACCTGTAGCCTTACCTCGCTCAGAGACAGAGCAGAGTGAACCTGCGTCAGATGGATATGTCCATGCGTCGCATTTCACTTCTGCCAAGCTTCATGTGACATCAAAGGCCGAAGTTTATTTTTCCAGCATGAACACAGGATCAGTTAGTGGCCGGTCCTGTCGCGCTTTCTTAGCAGCAGGCAGAGCTCCTGCGAAGTTGTTTTCACAGCTGCCGAAGCTAGAAACCAGGTGCATCCAGCTGGCAGCGGCGGGGCCAGCCTCCCAGTTCTGGGTCTCGCTAGACACCATTTTCACAAAAATAGAAAACTCAGATAGAATATATAATATTGAATTTAAGATTTGGGGGGTTAAAAAAAGAAAACTTAACTTTATAAAATTATTTATTCTATTTTAAGCCTTCTATCATATTTTCCCATGCAATTGTTTGGTTTCCGTGGTCCAGCTTTAGTTACAGGCATATAAGATGCGATTGTGAGGTGTTTTGCAAGCTTCTTTTACTTTGCGTAGCTTCAGTTTGTATGTTTTTATAGGGATGAAGAGCATTTTCATGCTTTGTGCAATAGGTTCCAACATGCGTTTATTAGCCGTGTTTCAATTGTGATCTAGCATCGATGCTACTAAATTGAAAGGGAATATAGTTGGAATTTCAAAATGTGTGCATTCAGCTATTTGGTTTTGCCTTTTTCATTGTTACTATGATAAGAATGCTGTTATTGGAACTGTGTGCGTGCGTGCGTGTGTGCGTGCGTGTGTGTGTGCGTGAGGATACCTGCCAGCAATATTCAAAAATACGCAGACAGGCAGGGAGTGACTAGGGTCATGCCATGCTCTGAGTCCTGGAGCTGTGTGCCATGCTGAGCCACCCTGGGGTTGGGATCTCATAGTCTCTGCCCACAAACCTGGCAGTGCTGCCCTGAACAGGCCGCTGGCCCCTGACACCTGCCCTGACATCATAGTCTTTGGAGCCTGAATTGTTTTGTTTCTGAGGGCACACAGGATGGCATTTCATAGTGCTCTGAAATGTATCATTGGCATGAATGTTTTAGGAATGAGCCAACTGATTTCTACATTGTATGTGGATATTAAATGTGCTATTAAAACACATTTAGTGCAGATAGCTAAATCACACACACATAAACACACATGTCTCTGCTTCCTCAGGAAATCATTTAAGCCCCAACATGTCACATGTGACCTTAACATGAAAACAAAGGTTTTCTCCGCCTTGATACTTAAATACACTAAATGAATAAACTGGGATATGTAGATTAGGAATATCACTTAAATTATATCTGCATATCTTGCACTCCTCCAGGCAGGGACTGTCCCTCAGGCTCCTATGGGGAACACGCTGTGCAGGGCTGTGGCAGTGGCTGTCTCGCACGGCATTCCTGTCAGGTGTCATTCACTCCCATTCAAGAGCACATTTGGAGTGAACTAAAGTGTATCCATGAGATGTGTGTGTGTGCTGGCTACCAGACACACTTCCTGAATGAAAGCAACTTCACATCAGGTCAGGGATGGCAGCTCCACCTGAGCCCTCACCTCGGAGTGCGGCCCGCAGCTAACAGCTGCATGGTGTATGGAAATGATGATGCAGATACAGATTTTTGACTGTTTTATTTGAAAGTTTACATTTTTTATGATTGTGTTAGTGTGTAATTTTTGTACCATCGGTGGCTAGTTTTTGTCTAAAATCTTTTTTGGAATATTGCTTAATGTTTTGATTTTATGATAGTGAAGCTTGTATTCAGTGTTTTGCCAATTGATATTATATGCTTGTAATAAAAGCAGAAGAAAACTAATATCTCCTAGGCTGGAAATTATTACCTGAAGTATTTGTAGAGGTTGAAACAAGATTAACTATTATGGAATGTAATTGGCCCTCTGTATACATAGACTCAACTAGTTGTAGTTGACACTTATTCAGAAAAACTTACTTGACCTGAAAATGTACAGACATTTTTCTTGTTTGTGTTCCCTAGAACCTAACAACTGTTTACATAGCATTCACATTGTATATGATATTCTAAGCCATCCAGAGATGGTATGAGGAATATAGGAAGGTGGACATGGCTATAGATAATCCTATGCCATTTTATAAAGAGGACTTGAGTGGCTGCAGGTGTCTATGGGGGATCCTGTCCCACAGAAGCTGAGGGGCTCCCAAGAGTGTCACAAGAAATGCCGGAGGTGCAGGTGCTGACCATCCAGGTAGGCCTCCTCTTCACTCAGGAGCACATAACCATATGCATGTCCATACCACAGCAACGTGTGTGCTCATGAGTGTGCTGTTCCCCTCCCAGGCTTACTACCCCTTCCTCTATTCCACACAGCATTTCTAAAATCATTTTGGACATTCAGTTTCATTTAAATTGGCCTAGCATTGGATACTGGAGTTTGGCAGAATCTGTGAAGTGCATGTGTGCTTGATTCCTGATCCACTCAAGTTGAAAATAGAGATTGACCGGCACAAGTCCACCTTTTGTTCACTGGACACCCAAACACATCTCCTTATGTCATGAGTAACTTCCAATAACAATGGTCATAATTCCACCTAACATAACTATTTCCCTATTACTTACCCTTTAGATAGCAAGGTTTCTTGAGGAATGTTTAGTCTTTATTAATAGCACTTAGCTACTGATATTATCTCAGTCAGTATTACATGGTGAAGCAATAAGAGGGAGGGCTAGGGAGATGTGGTTAAAAGGCACTTGCTTACAAAGTCTGCCAGCCAGGATTCATTCCCCAGTACCCATGTAAAGCCCTCTACACAAAGTGACTCATGCATCTGGAATTATTTGCATCTGCAAGAGGCCCTGGCATGCCCTTAAGACTTAAACACACTCTCTACTCACCAGTAAATAAATGCAACAAAATAGATAGGAGGAAAGCACAAGTATCTTGTTAATTTTTTTGTTATTTATTTATTTAAGAAAGAGACAGAGAGAGAGAGAGAGAGAATGGGCACACTAGGGCCTCCAGCTACTGCAAACAAACTCTAGACGCAGCCTACCGTGTGCATCTAGTTTACATGGGCACTGGGGAATCAAACCTGGGTCCTTAGGCTTTTCAGGTAAGCACTTAAACACTAAGCCATCCCTCCAGCCCTTAAAATACTTATTTTAAAACTTATTATTTACTTTATCTTGAGATAAAGAGAGAAATAAAGAAGCTTATAGAAAGAAAGAGAATGGGCGCACCAGGGCCTTCAGAAGTGCCTTAATCACTAAACCATTTCTCCAGCCCTGCTTGCTTATTTATTTATTTGTTTATTTATTTATTTATTTATTTATTTATTTATTTATTTGAGAGAGAAAGGCAGAGAGAGAAGAATGGGCACTCTAGGGCCTCTAGTCACTGCAAATGAACTCCAGGCACTTGTGGCACCTTGTGCATCTGGCTTTATGTGGGTACTGGGGAATTGAATTTGGATCCTTTGGCTTTGTCAGCAAATGCCTTAACCACTAAGCCATCTCTCCAGCCCTTTTTTATTTTATTACCATTTTTTATTTTTTATAATTAACAACTTCCATGATTGTAAACAATATCCCATGATAATTCCTTCCCTCCCTCCACTTTCCCCTTTGAAACTCCACTCTATCATATCCCCTCCCCATCTCAATCAGTCTCTTTTATTTTGATGGCATCATCTTTTCCTCCTATTATGATGGTCTTGTGTAGGTAGTGTTAGGCACTGTGAGGTCATGGATATCCAGGCCATTTTGTATCTGGAGGAGCATGTTATAAGGAGTCCTACCCTTCCTTTGGCTCTTACCAGCCCTTTTTTTTGAGGTAAGGTCTCGCTGTAGCCCGGGCTGACCAGGAATTCACTATGTAGTCTCAGGGTGGCCTCAAACTCAAGGCGATCCTCCTACCTCTGCTTCCCAAGGACTGGGATTAAAGGCATGTGCCACCATGCCTGGCTTCTTTTTTATTATTATTTATTTATTTGAGAGAGAGTAAGAGGAAGAGAGAGAATGGGTATGCCAGGACCTCTAGCCACTGCAAACGAACGCCATACACATGTGCCACCTTATTCATTTGTCTTTACATGGGTACTGTGGAATCAAACCTGGGTCCTTAGGCTTTGCAGGCAAGTGCCTTAACTGCTGAGCCATCTCTTCAGCTCCCACAAGTATGTGTGTGTGTGTACACACACATTCTTTTATTTTTAATGGATTAAAGGATTTCATTTTATTGACAACTTCCATAATTATAGACAATAAATTATGATAATTCTCTCCCTCCTCACTTTGCTCTTCACATCTCCACTCTCCATCATATCCCCTCCCCCTCTAAATGTCCTTTATTTTGATGTCATCTTTTCCTCCTATTACAATGGTCTTGCATAGGTAGTACAAGGCACTGCAAGGTCACAGATATCCAGGCCATTTTGAGTCTGGAAGAGTGCATTGTAAGCAGTTCTACCTTCCTTCGGCTTATACATTCTTTTTTTATTAACATATTTCGTATGGATACATCATGTGTTGGTTCCCTGTTATCTCTTGTCCCTGCCCCCATTCTGCCGTGGACCCTCCTCAGTGGGGTTACAGGTATTCCCCATGGGGTTGTGGGATATGCATTGTGGGAGCAGCAGTCAGTTTTTGTTGTTTATGGGGAGGAAACGCCTCTGGGCATGATGTTTCACCCTGTGGCTCTTAAATTCTTTCTGCCCCCTCTTCCAAAATTTCCTGTTGGCTCTTAGATTCTTTCCACCACCTCTTCCGCAATGGACCCTGAGCCTTGGAAGATGTGATAGAGATGTTTCAGTGCTGAGCCCTCCTCTCTCACTTCTCAGCACTATGGTGCCTTTTGAGTCATCACAGAGGTCACCACCATCTGAAAAGAGAAGCTTCTCTAACCCAAAAGTGAGATTAGCATTAATATATGAGTATGAACATTAAGAGAAGTGCTTACTGGGCAGTTTGGTGAGCACAATATATGCATTTATCCAGACAAGAGCAGGTGTTACACCCCTAGGGCTCATGATCTCCCCCCCCCACCACCATCATAGGTTTTCAGTATCAGGCATGTATGTATTCATTCCCATGGAGTGGGCCTCCAGTCCAATTTAGAGAGTGATTTGTTTCCCCCATAACAGACATGGCACTGTTGCACTCATTGGCTCATTTGGCATGGCTGGCCCATCTTTAAGGCTTGCAGTGTCCACTGTTGTTCATCTTCACTGGTGACTTTTCTCTCTCCCATGGACCTGCATGCAGCATAGTTTTTTCCAGCTTTCTGTCAGCTGGTCTACAGCAAGGTTTTCAGCTCAGCTCCAGCAAGATTTCTTAGAGACATTGCAGCCCAAGCATGTGGAATCTTCAGCAATAGGGCCATACCAGTTGTTCCTGGTGGGAATCCAAGATTTTTTTTCATTTTTTTAAATATATATATATTTTTTTTTATTGACAACTTCTATATTTACAGACAACAAACCATGGTATTTCCCTCCCCTCCCCCACGTTCCCCTTCATAACTCTGCTCTCCATATCCCCTCCCTCTCTCCATTAGTCTCCTATTATGAGGGTCTTGTGCAGGTATTGCTAGGCACTGCAAGGTCTTGGATATCGAGGCATTTCTGTCTGGACAGTTGCATGTAAGGAGTGGTACCCTTCCTTTGGCTCTTACATTTCTTTCCACCCCCTCTTCCGCAATGGACCCTGAGCCTTGGAGGGTGTGAGATGTTTCAGTGCTGGACACCCCTCTGTCCCTTCTTTTCAGTACTATGTTGCCTTTTGGGTCATCCCAGAGGGCATCACCATCTGAAAAGAAAAGCTTCTCTAACCAGAAGTGAGAGTAGCATTAATATATGAATATGTACATTAAGTGTAGTGCTTTCAGGACAATTTGGTGAGAGTAATATATGCATTTATCCAGACAAGAGCAGGCTTTATACCCCTAAGGCTCATGACCTCCCCTGCCATAGGCTTTTGATTAGGTTTTCAGTACCAGGCATGTATTCCCTCCCATAGAGCAGGCCTTCAGTCCAATTAGAGAGCAGTTGGTGTCTCCCAGAGCAGACATGCCACTATAGCACTCGTTCAGTCATTTGGCCTGTCTGGCCAAACTTGAAACTTCCAGTATACACTGTTTTCACAGTTGATGACTTCTGTCTCCTATAAGGCTGCATACAGTACAGCTTTTTCCAGCTTTCAGTTGGCTGGGCTACAGGGAGAAGGTTTTCTGCTCAGCACCTGCTTGATTTCTCAGTGACTACTGCTCAGGCATGTGAAGTCTTCAGCAATAGGGTCTTACCACCTGTTACTTCTGAGAAACCAAGGGCCTTAGCAATAGCCTATAATGTTTTGGAGGCAACAGTGACCTCCCTGGTCAACTCACTGGAAGGTATCCCATCCCTGGCACTGAAAATTTTCTAGAAACAATCTATGGCTTCTAGATGTGCCATTATTCTAGAAAGTAGATTTTCATATGTCTTATTCAGAATATCTTGAATTTTGATTGATTTCCCCCCCCCCCCCCCCGCCGCCTTTCTTTTATACAATCTCTTCCCCTGACCTCGCTTAGGCCTTTCCCCTCCCTGTAATCTGTTCTTCTACTTCTATAAACACAATACCATCCCCTTAATACCTTCCCTCTCCTCCCTCCCCGTATAGCCTTTTTCTAGCTTATGGGCCTCTGCTACTGATTTTTGGTTCCAGCTCACACACAAGTCTATACATTTGTAGTTAGAATCTACATATGAGAGAGAACGTGTAACTTTTGGCTTTCTGGGCCTGGGTTACCTCACTTAGTATAATTCTTTCCAGATCTATTTCCCTGCAAATTTCATGATTTCATTTTTCTTTACCGCTGAATAGAGCTCCATTGTATAGATGTACCACATTTTTATTATCCATTCATCTGTGGATGGACATCTAGGCTGATTCCATTTCCTAGCTATTGTGAATAGAGCAGCAATAAACATGGTTGTGCAAGTATCTCTAAGGTAGTGAGAAGAGTCATTAGAGTATATGCCTAGGAGTGCTATAGCTGGATCATATGGCAAATCTATTTTTAGCTGTCTCAAGAAACTCCACACTGCTTTCCACAATGGCTATACCAGATTACATTTCCACCAACAGTGTATAAGGGTCCCCCTTTTATTGCATCCTCGCCAACATTTATTGTCATTTGTTTTCTTGATGGTAGCCATTCTGATGGGAGAGAGATGGAATCTCAAGGTAGTTTTAATTTCCATTTCCCTGATGGCTAAGGATGTAGAACACTTTTAGATGTTTATATGCCATCTGATGAGAACTCTGTTTAGTTCCATAGCCCATTTTTTCATTTGGTTGTTTGATTTCTTATTGTTCTGTTTTTTGAGTTCTTTGTATATTCTAGATATTAATCCTCTGTCAGATATATAGCTGGCAAAGATTTTCTCCCATTCTGTAGGTTGTCTCTTTGCTCTATTCACAGTGTCCTTTGATGTACAAAAGCTTTGTAATTTCATGAAATCCCAATGGTTGATTTAATGGTTTTATTTTCTGAGAAATTGGGGTTATATTCAGAAAGTCATTACCTATGCCAATGTGTTGAAGGGTTTCCCCTCCCTTTTCCTCTAGCAATTTCAGAGTTTCAGGTCTGATATTCAGGTCCCTGATCCACTTAGATTTGATTCTTATACATGGAGAAAGACAAGGATCTATTTTCATCTTTCTACATATAGATATCCAGTTTTCCCAGCACCACTTGTTGAAGAGGCTGTGTTTTGTCCAATGGATATTTTTGGCATTTTTGTCAAAAATCAGATGGCTGTAGCTGCCTACATTAACGTCTGGGTCCTCTGTTCTGTTCCATTGATCTACGTGTCTGTCTTTGTTCTAATACCATGCTGTTTTTGTTATTATGGCTTTGTAATATAGCTGAAAATCAGGTATGATGATAACACCAGCCTTATTTTTGTTGCTCAAAATCGTTTTGGCTATTTGAGGTTTTTTGTGCTTCCAAATGAATTTTAGGATTGTTTTTTTCTATTCATGTGAAGAATGCCATTGGGATTTTAATGGAGATTGCATTAAATGTGTAGATTGCTTTTGGTAAGATTGACATTTTCACAATATTGATTCTTCCAATCCAAGAACATGGGATGTCTTTCCATTTCCTAGTGTCTTCTGCAATTTCTCACTTGAGTGTTTTAAAGTTCTCATTGTAGAGATCCTTCACTTCCTTGGTTAAGTTTATTCCAAGATACCTTATTTATTTATTTATTTATTTGAGGCAGTTGTGAATGGGAGAGATTCCCTGATTTCATCCTCTGCATGTTTGTTGTTAGTATATAGGAGAGCTACTGATTTCTGTGTATTTATTTTGTATCCTGCTATGTTGCTAAAATTGTTTATCGGCTCTAACAGTTTGCTGGTAGAATTTTTAGCATCTTTTATGTATAGAATCATATCATCTGTAAATAGTGATAATTTGATCTCTTCCTTTCCAATTTATATCCCTTTTATGAGTGTCTCTTGCTTTATTGCTATAGCTAAGACTTCCAGTACTATATTAAATAAAAGTGGAGACAGTGGACATCCTTGTTTTGTCCCTGACTTTAGTGGAAAAGCTTCAAGTTTTTCCCCATTTAATATTATGTTGGCTGTAGGTTTGTCATAAGTAGCTTTTATTATGTTGAGATAGGTTCCTTCTATTCCCAGTTTCTGTAATACTTTTACCATGAAAGGATGTTGGATTTTTTTGAATGCCTTTTCTGCATCTATTGAGGTGATCATGTGATTTTTGTCCTTCAGACCATTTATGTGATGTATTACATTTATTGATTTGCGTATGTTGAACCACCTCTGCATCCCTGGGATAAAGCCAACTTGGTCGGGGTGAATAATTTTTTTGATATAGTCTTGTATTCTGTTTGCCAATATTTTGTTCAGAATTTTTGCATCTATGTTCATGAGGATGATTGGTCTGTAATTTTCTTTTTTTGTTCTGTCTTTGTCTGGTTTTGGTATGAGGGTGATGCTGGCTTCATAGAACGAGTTCAGTAGGATTCCTTCCTGTTCTATTTTATGGAAAAGTTTGAAAAGCAGTGGTGTTAGTTCTTCCATGAAGGTCTGGTAAAATTCACCAGTGAATCCATCTGGGCCTAGGCTTTTTTTAGTTGGAAGACTTTTTATAACTGCTTGGGTCTCTGTACTGTTACAGATCTATTTAAATGGTTTATCTCCAAGTTTTTTTAGTATGAGAGAGAGAGAGAGAATTGGCACGCCAGGGCCTCTGGCCACTGTAATCAAACTCCAGATGTGTGTGCCACCTTGTGTGCATGTACAACCTTGCATGCTTGCGTCACCTTGTGCGTCTGGCTAATGTGATATCTGGAGAATCAAACATGGGTCCTTAGGCTTCACAGGAAAGCCCCTTAACTGCTAAGCCATCTCTCCAGCCCTACACAAACATTCTTAACAAAATAAGAATTATTTTTTTGTCACTTACAGTCCTTGTTTCTGTAACTGGCCATGAGGCCTTAGCATTTATAACTACCTTGTCGTTACATAATTCCTCCACCCTCAGCAGGCCTTCTTTACCTGAAGAAGTGACCCAGACCCACATCATTTCTGAAGGGTCTGGGCCATTTACCACCCTGCCTTGGTTGTGTTGGTGTAGTTTCCCTTTGACCTTGGTTGCAGAGCATATCACCAAGAGGTACCCTAAAGGATCTCTTGCACACCAAAAACACTGCTCTACCTCCACTGAGAGGAGCAGTCCAGTTCTCCCCTGGTACTCTGGATCAGTCAACCCTGCTAGCACTGCTCCTTTCTTAGCTTGTTGACTCGAGGGCATCAGGAGACCAAAGCCTAGGAGGAATTCTTAGCTTCTACTTCAATGAAACCTTTGTTCAACCTTCTGGCAGAAACACTCCCTCCGAAACCAAGACCAGAAGAATATAAGCTCATCGGGACAAGAAGCAAAAATTTTGCTAGTGGGTCACTAGGGGTGATGGTGTTATCATTCCCATTTCGACACCTTGATTCCCGGACCCGTGAATCCTAGCTGTAAGAAAAACAGTACCGTGTAATGGATGCTGATTTAGAGCATATACAATCATGGTAGTTGATAAGGCATTCTGTAAGTCCATGGATGGCAGTTTGGGCAGAAGCATTACATGCAGGAAGGGCAAACCCATACCCAGAATTTCCCAGTAGGTCATGGGCATGTCTTATATTAGGATCACAGGTGTACCACCAGCCAGCCTTTTTTTTTTTTCCTACACTGGAGAAAATGGAGTGGTGGGTGAAGTCCTCAAGACCAGCTTAGTTGCTGCCATCCACATGCTAGTTAGTGCACAGGTGGCAGGGTCTGAGGTTCCAACTTTACCCCAAACCAGAGCTATAGCATGAAGCAGTTCCCTCATGGAGGGGTTATCTGTCCCAGAGAGAGGAGAATAGGAATGTCCATTCACGCACTGCCAGCCACAACTGCTCTTTCAGCCCACATGGCTCAGTGGCCCTCAGTTGCTACATGGAACCAGATCCAGTGCCCCTATCCGGGTAGGTGGTACTATTTCTCTAGCACTCTTCTGTGTGCAAGCTCCTCCCGACCACATTTGGTATAACAGATGTGAAGGTTCATGTCCCCTAACATGCAGCAGGCACATGGAAACAGGTGTTGGTGTGACTGAGACAACAAACATTTCTCTTTAGGAGCACACACTTCCCACAGAGGCCCACTCTACTACAGATCCACTGAGCTGAAGTTTTGGTCTAATTCTTGGTTATTCAGGCTAAACCCTTTCTCAGATGTACTATATCCTCCTTAGCCACGTTCTCATGGAGAAGAGGGAAGCCAGTGTCATGGATGTCACTCTGCAGTGACTGGTGAGTGTCCCTTTTAGTAAAAAGATAGAACTGGACTGGAGAAGTAGCTTAGCAGTTAAGGTGCTTACTGACAAAGCCAAAGGACCCAGGTTCAATTCCCCAGTGCCTATATAAAGCCAAAAACACAAGGTGAAACATGGGTCTGGAGTTTGTTTGCAGTGACTAGAACTCCTGACATGCCTTTTCTCCTCCCCCCAACCCCCGCCCCCACCCCCACCTCCTCACACACTCAAATTTTTTGGTTGTTTTTTTTTTTTTTTTTTTTTGAGAGTCTTGCTCTAGCCCAGGCTAACCTGGAATTCACTATGTAGTCTCAGGGTGGTCTCGAACTCATGGCAATCCTACCTTTGCCTCCTGCATACTGGGATTAAAGACATATGCCACCATGCTCAGCTCAAATATATATATAATATCTCCAAAAAAAAAAAAAAAAGGATAGAACTACTTCCTTTTTTTTCTTAACCAATATGTAGCCGTGCTCATGAATTGCAGTCTGCCCATTAACCACAAAGTGTGAGGGTGGTACATGCCCATAAGCCTAGCACTCAGGAAGCTGAGGCAGGAGGATCATGAGTTTGTGGATAGCCTGGGCTATATGACTATCTCAAAAAAGTGAGGGCCTCCCTTTCTCTCTCTACTTGCAAATAAATTTTTTTAAAACGATTTATTTACTTATTTATTTATTTATTTGGCAGAGAGAGAATGGGCATACCAGAGCCTCCAGCCACTGCAAACGAACTCCAGATGCATGCACCACCTTGTGCATCTGGCTTACATGGGTCCTGGGGAATTGAACTTGGGTTCTTTGACTTTGCAAGCAAGCAACTTAACCTCCAAGCCATCTCTCCAGCCCTAAAAAGTATTCTTTTAGAAAGGGGGGATGAGGAGATCACTCAGCTGTTAAGGTATTTGCCTGCAAAACCCAATGACCCAGGTTCAGTTCCCCAGGACCCACATAAAGCCAGGTGTGTTTGGACTTTGCAGCAACTAGAGGCCCTAACATGCCCATTCTCTCCCCCTCCCCCCCTCTCTCTCTTCTGGTAAATAAATAAAATATATTTTTCAAAGTGCCTGAGCGTGGTGGCACATGCCTTTAATCCCACACTCAGGAGGCAGAGGTAGAAGGATCACTGGGAGTTTGAGGCCAGCCTGAGACTACATAGTGAATTTCAGGTCAGCCTGGGCTAGAATGAGACCCTACTTCAAAATCCAAAAAAAAAAAAGAGATTTAAAAAAAAGGCACCATTACAACAGAAAATCATAAGGACATACTTTAAGATCATATACCCCACTAAGTTTGAAAATCTGAAAGAAATGGATCATTTCCTAGATTTATATGACCTACCAAAATTAAATCAAGATGAGATAAACCATTTAATAGACCTGTAACAAGTGTGAAGATCAAAGCAGTTATACAAAATCTCCCAGAGCCAGGCATGGTGGCACATGCCTTTAATCCCAGCACTTGGGAGGCAGAGGTATAAGGATCACTGTGAGTTTGAGGCCACCCTGAGACTACATAATGAATTTCAGGTCAGTCTGAGCCAGAGAGACCCTACCTTGAAAAAAAAAAAATCTCATGGGCTGGAGGGATGGTTTAGTGGTTAAGGAGTTTGCCTGCAAAGCCAAAGGACCCAGGTTCGGTTCCCCAGGACCCACATTAGCCAGATGCACAAGGGGGCACAAGCATCTGGAGTTCGTTTGCAGTGGCTGGAGGCCCTGGTGCGCCCGTTCTCTCTCTCTCTCTCTCCCTCTTTCTCTGTCAGATAAATAAATAAATAAAAATAAAATATTTTTTAAATCTCCCAATTAAAAAAAAGTCCAGGCCCAGATGGTTTCACTGGTGAATTTTACCAGACCATCACAGAAGAACTAAGACGAATGCTTCTCAAACTTTTCCATAAAATAGAAAAAGAAGGAATACCACCAAACTCCTGCAAAGCTAACATTACCTTGATACCAAAACCAGACAAAGACAGAACAAAAAAGAAACTTACAAACCAATCTCCCTCAGGAGCATAGATGCAAAAATTCTCAACAAAATATTGGCAAATAGAATATAAGAATATATCAAAAAGATCATTCACCCCAGGCTGGAGAGATGGCTTAGTGGTTAAGCGCCTACCTGTGAAGCCTAAGGACCCTGGTTCAAGGCTCTATTCCCCAGGACCCATGTTAGCCAGAGGCACAAGGGGGCGCACGCATCTGGAGTTGGTTTGCAGTGGCTGGAGGCCCTGGTGCACCCATTCTATCTGCCTTCTTCTGTCTGTTGCTCTCAAATAAATAAATAAAAATAAACAAAAATTTTTTTAAAAAAAAGGATCATTCACCCCGACCAAGCAGGCTTTAATCCCAGAGATGCAGGGATGGTTCAACATAATGCAAATTGATAAATGTAATACATTATATAAATGGACAGGAAGACAAAAAAACACATGATCAGGGCTGGAGAGATGGCTTAGCAGATAAAGTACTTGTCTGCAAAGCAAAAGGACCCAGGTTTGATTCCCCAGGACCTACATAAGCCAGATGCACAGGGTGGTGCATGCATCTGGAGTTTGTCTGCAGTGGCTGAAGGCCCTGGTGTGCCATTTCTCTACCTGCCTCTTTTTCTCTCTCAAATAAATAAAAAATATTTTAAAAATCACATAAACATTTCAATAGATGAAGAAAAGTCATTTTACAAAATCCAACATCCCTTCATGGTAAAAGTCGTAAAGAAACTGGGAATAGGGCTGGAGAGGAGACTTATCAGTTAAGGTACTTGCCTGTGAAGCCTAAGGACCTAGGTACAATTCCCCACTACCCATATATGCCAGATGCACAAGGTGGTGCATGTGTCTGGAGTTCATTTGCAGTGGCTGGAAGCCCTGGTGCAGCCATTGTCTGTCTGTCTATCTCTTTCTCAAAAAAAAAAAAAAAATCCTGGGAATAGAAGGAATATATCTCAACATAATAAAGGCTATTTATTATAAACCTAAAGCTAACATAATACTAAATGGAGAAAAACTTGAAGCTTTTCCACTAAAACAGGAACAAGACAAAGGTGTCTACTCTCCCCGCTTTTATTTAAGATAGTACTGGAAGTCTTACCTACAGCAATAAGGCAAGAGACACACATAAAAGCGATACAAGTTGGAGGGCTGGAGAGATGGCTTAGCAGTTAAGGCACTTGCCTGCAAAGCCAAAGGAGCCAAGATTCGGTTCCCCAGAACCCATGTAAGCCAGGTGCACAAGGTGGTGCATGTGTCTGGAGTTTGTTTGCAGTGGCTGGAAGCCCTGACATACCCATTCTTTCTCTTTCTTTCTCTCTCTCTGTATCTGCCTCTTTATCTCTCAAATAAAAAAAACTAAACTGGGCATGGTGGTGCACGCCTTGTAATCAGGAGGCAGAGGTAGGAGGATCGCCGTGAGTTCGAGGCCAGCCTGAAAATACAGAGTGGATTCCAGGTCAGCCTGGGCTAGAGTGAAACCCTATCTCATAAAACCAAAAGTAAATAAACAAATAAAAATAAAATGTTTTTTTAAAAAGGAATACTGGGGTTGGAGAGATGGCCTAGCCATTAATGTACTTGCCTGCAAAGCCTAAGGACCCAGGTACAATTCCCCACTACCCATGTAAGCCAGATGCACATGGTGGCAAATGCATCTGGAGTTTGTTTGCAGCAGCTGGAAGCCCTGGCACGGCCATTCTTTCTCTCTCTCTCTCTCTCTCTCTCTCTCTCTCTCTCTCTCTCTCTCCCTCTCTCCAAAATAAGTAATGAATAAATTAAAAATAAGATATGTTTTAAAAAAGGATACAGATTGGAAAGGAAGAGACCAAATTATCATTATTTGCAGATGATATGATTCTATACATAAAGGACCCTAAAGACTCTACCAGCAAACTATTAGAGCTGATAAACACTTTTAGCAACATAGCAAGATTCACAATAAATACACAGAAATCAGCAGCTTTCCTATATACTAACAACAAACATATGGAAGATGAAATCAGGGAATCTCTCCCATTCACAATTGCCTCAAAATAAATAAATAAAATAAAATAAAGTATCTTGAAATAAACATAACCAAGGAAGTAAAGGATCTCAGCAATTAAAACTTTATTTTATTTTTTTGAGAGAGGGAGAAAGAGGCACAGAGAATGGGTGCGCCAGGGCCTTTCAGCGACTGTGAACGAACTCCATGCGCCCCCTTGTGTGCATGTACGGCATTGCATGCCTGCTTCACTTTTGCATCTGGCTATCTGTGGGACCTGGAGATTTGAAAAAGCATTTTTAGGCTTTGCAGGCAAGTGCTTTAACGGCTAAGCCATCCTCCAGTCCATACAATGAAAAATTTAAAACACTCAAGAGAAATTGCAGAAGACACTAGGAGATGGAAAGACATCCCATGTTCTTGGATTGGAAGAACCAATATTGTGAAAATGGCAATCTTACCAAAAGCAATCTACACATTTAACACAATCTCCATCAAAATTCCAATGGCCTTCTTCATGGAAATAGAAAAAAACATTCTTAAAATTCATTTGGAAGCACAAAAAAAAAAAAAACTCAAATAGCCAAAACACTTTTGAGCAACACAAATAAGGCTGATTGTATCACCATTCCCAAGTTTAAGCTATAATACAGAGCTATAGTAACAAAAACAGCATGGTACTGGCACAAAAAGAGACATGTAGATCAATGAAACAGAGCTATCTGTTTTTCTACAAAAATGCCAAAAATATTCATTGGAGAAAAGACAACCTGGTTCTAGGAAAACTGGATATCTATATGTAGAAGGATGAAAATAAATCCTTACTTCTCTCCATGCACAAGAATCAAGTCCAAATGGATTGAAGTTCTTAATATCAGATCCAAAACTCTGAAATTGCTAGAGGAAAAAGTAGGGGAAACACTCCAACATATTGGCATAGGCAATGACTTTCTGAATATAACTCTAAGGGCTCAGAAAATAAAACCACTAATCAACCACTGGGAGATCATGAAATTAAAAGGCTTTTGTAAGGCTGGAAAGGTGGCTTAGCAGTTAAGACATTTGCCTGCAAAGCCTAAGGACCCAGGTTTGATTCCCCAGTACCCACATAAGCCAGATACACAAGGTGGTGCAGGTATCTGGATTTTATTTGCAGTAGCTAGAGGCCCTAGCACACCCATTCTCTCTCTAGCTGCATTTTCTTTCCCTCTCTCTCTCTCTCAAACAAATAAATAAAAGAAAAAATAAACCAGGCGTAGTGGCACACACCTTTAATCCCAGCACTCAGGAGGCAGAGGTAGGAGGATTGCCATGAGTTCGAGGCCACCCTGGGAAGACAGAGTGAATTCCAAGTCAGCCTGGGTTAGAATGAGACCCTACCTCAAAAAAAAAAAAAAAAACTTTAAAAAAGCTTTTGTACAGCAAAGGACACTGTAAATAGAGTAGAGGCAACCTACAGAATGAGAGAAAATCTTTGCCAGCTATATATCTGACAAAGGATTAATATACAGGATATACAAAGAACTCAAAAAGCTAAGTAATGAGAAATCAAACAGTCCAATTTAAAAAATGGGCTATGGAACTAAACAGAGAGTTCTCAAAAGAAGAAATGCAGAGCACTCGGGAGGCAGAGGTAGGAGGATTGCCATGAGTTCGAGGCCAACCTGAGACTCCCTAGTGAATTCCAGGTCAGCTTGGGCTAGAGTGAGACCCTACCTTGAAAAACCAAAAAAAAAAAAAAAGAAGAAGAAGAAGAAGAAATGCAGATGGCATATAAACATCTTAAAAAATGTTCTGCATCCTTAGCCATCAGGGAAATGCAAATTAAAACTATATTGAGATTCTATCTCACTCCTGTCCAAATGACTATCATCAAGAAAACAAATGACAGACTAGAGAGATGGTTTAGCAGTTAAGGCACTTGCTAGCCAAGCCTAAGGACCCAGTTCAATTCTCCAGGTTTTGTGTAAGCCAGATGCACATAGTGGCGCATGCACCTGGAGTTCATTTGCAGCGGCTAGAAGTCCTGATGCACCCATTCTCACTCTCTCTCTCTCTTTCTCTACCTGTCTCTGTCTCAACTAAAAATAAATCTTTAAAAATCTTTAAAAAAAATAAAACAAATGACAATAAATGCAGGGGGAAAAGAACCTTTCTACACTATTGGTGGAAATGTAAACTGGTACAGCCATTGTGGAAATCAGTGTGGAGGTTCCTGAGACAACTAAAAATAGATCTACCATATGACCCAACTATAGCACTCCTAGGCATATATCCTAAGGACTCATCTCGTTACCTTAGAGATACTTGTTCATCCTTGTTTATTGCCGCTCTATTCACAATACCTAGGAAATGGAACCAACCTACATGTCCCTCAACTGATGAATGCATAATGAAGATGTGGCACACTTATGCAATGGAGTTCTATCCAGCGGTAAATAAAAATGAAATTGCTGGGCATAGTGGTGCACTCCTTTAATCCTAGCACTCAGGAAGCAGAGGTAGGAGGATCACCATGAGCTCACGGCCACCTTGAGACTCCATAGTGAATTCCAGGTCAGCCTGAGCTACAGTGAGACCCTACCTGGAAAAAAAAAAAAAAAAAGAAAGATGAAATTATGAGATTTGCAGGAAAATGTATGGATCTGGAAAAGATTATACTAAGTAAGGTAACCCAGGCCCAGAAAGCCAAACGTCACATGTCCTCTCTCATATGTGGATCCTAGCTACAAATGTTTAGACTGACATGTGAGCTAGAGTAAAATCAGCAGCAGAGGCCAGTAAGGTAGAAAGGGGCTATAAGGGAGGGAAGAGAGGAGAGGACTTAAGGAGATGGTATTGTATATATGTAAGTAGACGAACAGATTCCTGGGGGTGGAATAGCCTAAGTGAGGTCAGGAGAAGAGATTGAGTAAAGGAAGGATGGGGGGAAGGTTAATCAAGATTTAAGATGTTATGAATAAGCCATGTAGAGACCTATTTTTTTGGATAATAGCACACCCAGAAACCATAGACTGTTACTAGAAAATTTTCCATGACAGAGATGAGATACCTTCCAGTGAGTTGTTGGCCAGGGAGGCCCCCGATGTGCCCAAAACATTATAGGCCACTGCCAAGGCTCTTGGTTTCCCACTAGGAATAGATGATAAGACCCTATGCTGAAGACTCCATCCACATGCTTTGGCTACTAGGTGATTGAGAAATCAAGCTGAATCTGAGCCAAAAACCTCATCCCTATAGACCAGCTGACAGAAAGATGAAACAGGCTATGCTGCATGCAGCTCTATGGGAGACAGAAGTCATCAGTGGAGAAAAACAGCAGTGGACACCGCAAGCCTTAAGTTTGACCAGCCAGGCCAAATGACCCACTGGGTGCAATAGTGGCAGGTCTGTTATGGGTCAAACCAACCACTCTCTAATTGGACTGGACCCGCTCCATGGGAGGAAATACATGCCTGGTACTGAAAACCTAATCAAAAGCCTATGGCAGGGGAGGTCATAAGTCCTAGGTGTGCAATGCCTGCAGTTGTCTGGTTATATTGTGCTCACCAAACTTCCCTGTAAGCACTTTTCTTAACATTCACACTTTTGGTTAGAGAAGCTTCTCTTTTTAGATGGTGGTAACCACTGGGATGACCCAAAAGTTACCATAGTGCTGAGAAGAAATGTCAGAGGCATGCTCAGCACTGAAACATCTCTATCACACCCTCTAAGGCTAAGGGTCCATTGAAGAAGAGGTGGCAGAAAGAATGTAAGAGCCAAAGGAAGAGTAGGACTGCTTACAATGCAATCTTCCCGACACAAATTGGCTTTGATATCCATGACCTCACAATGCCTAGTACTACCTACACAATAGGAGTACTAGTACTAGTACTACCCTCATAATAGGAGGAAAAGATGACATCAAAATAAAAGATTAATTGAGGGGAGGGGATATGATGGAGACTAGATTTGTGAAGGGGAAAGTGAGGGTAGGGAGGGAAGTATCATGGTTTATTATCTATATGGAAGTTGTCAATTTTAAAAAGTTCTAAGAACGTGGGGGGGGGGCTGTGGAAATAGCTCAGTGGTTAAAGGTACTTGCTTGCAAGCCTGCAGGCCTGAATTCAATGCTCCAGCATCCATATAGCCAGATACAAAGTGGAGCATGAAACTGCAATCTCAATGCACCTATGTCAATGGGAGGCAGAACCAGGAGAATCCAAAAACTTACAGGTCAGCTAGACTGGTACACACACAGCCACAAAAACAAGGGAGACCCTGTCTCAAACAAGGTGGAAGAAGAGGACAAATACACAAGCTTGTCCTCAGACCTCCACATGTGTGCCATACACACATCATATACTTACATACATACAACAAATAAAAACCTTAGGCCAGGCGTAGTGATACATGCCTTTAATCCCAGGCAGAGGTAGGAGAATAGCCATGAGTTCAAGGCCAACCTGGGACTACAGAATGAGTGTCATGTTAGCCTGGGATACAGTGAGAGCCTACCTCCAAAAAAACAAACCAAAAAAAATGTTTAGGCATGCACATTTTCTCTCTCTCTCAAATATCTTTTTACAAAAAAAATTGAAGAGCACATTAGTATCTTTGGATTTTGATTGCTTCTGCCTGACGTGTTGGAAGGAGATAGTGCTTGGAGTTGTGCTGAGCTGTGTACTGAGCTTCTGGACCACGTGCTTGCTGGGGCAGCCTTCTCCTTAGATAACACTCTGCTCATTTGGTTGTGGGTTTTGCTTGTACACTAAAAGGGAGCACTTCTCTAAAAACAAACAAACAAAAAAAAACATTCAGCCAGACACAGTGGTGCATGCCTTTAATGCTAGCACTCAGGAGGTAGAGGTAGGAGGTCACCCTGAGACTATATAGTGAATTCCAGGTCAGCCTAGGCTAGAGCAAGA
Source organism: Dipus sagitta (assembly GCA_036346955.1). NCBI lineage: Eukaryota > Metazoa > Chordata > Mammalia > Rodentia > Dipodidae > Dipus > Dipus sagitta. The sequence goes on along the minus strand of CM070781.1, from coordinate 6,636,525 downwards.
CCCTACCTCAAAAAAAAAAAAAAAAAGTGCTTGAACGTTACTTATTCCTATGCTTTAAAATACATATTGGTATTCCATGAGGGCAATACTGCTCCCTTAAGAATATTTTTATCCAAAATCTCTTGGAAAATGAAAACATCTGCCCTTTATAAAAACTAGGCCATGTTGTGCTCTGCCACAAAAAAGGCTTTGGTGGAAACGAGTCAGGTCACTGGAGGCGGTGAGGCAGGTCAGTCAAGGTTGAAGCATGTGATCCAGGGCAGTGGGATTACTGGAGTTGACCAGAAAGTGGCTTATGCAAGCGCCCCCATCTCAGAATGCCTGTCCTCAGCAGTTGCTTCCCCCACCCAGTCACTCCAGAACATCTGGGGCACGTGACCATTAGACCCAGCTGAAGAAACCAGTGCATCTCCCGCCCTCAGGATGGAGGCCGGTGTGTTGGGGTGCAGTATACTTGGACAACCATCTCTGGGGTTACAAAGCTGTCCTTATTATCTGGGTGATAGCAGAGATGATTCCCGTTAACCCCCCACACTGCACTCTCTTCTCCCACCTGTCTTCCTTTGAACCTCATTGGCTTGGTCCTTGAGGTCACTATGTGGGGACAGAGGAAGGGGAGCAATTCCTGTGGCAGAGATTTCCAGCCTAGGAGAGTTGCAGGATTGAATACAATGGAAGTCTCCATTGACTTTGATGCCCCCCAGTTCATGGAGAGGGGGACCAGGGCGGAAGTGATGGGATTCAACTGTGACTGCTGATGACCATGGTCTACCACACACCTTCCATAGGCTGGGCTGGAAGCACTTTCTCTGTCCAGCTCCTCTAGGAAGGGGCGCGGCAGAAGAGGTGGCACCCTGTTGACAATGACGTCTTTCTAGCCCTGATTGGCCAAGGCCTCTGCACGTGATTCTCTCAAAGCCAATCACGGCGGTTCTCTGTGGCGGGCGGTGATTGGCGGGAGCTGGGGGCGGGGATGTGGGCTGCCCCTCGCCGTGGTCCGCCGTTCCAGCCCGTAGCTCTCTTGCGGTTTACCTTACAGCGAGCGGAGCCCAGGTTTGGATACAGCACAGTCCCATGACCTCTGCTTTGTGCCCAGTCGCGCGCACCGGAGAGATCCTGCCCCGAAGCCCCCTTCTCCCGTTTGTCATGTCACCGGCCCGACCTCCCCATTCAGAGCTGTCCACATTGTGTGGACAGGTGGCCCAGACCCAGGGTTCCTTGACCCTGCTGTTTCGTGATGGACGACAGGATTTGTCTAGCTGCGGATTAGCGAAACTAGACAAAATGGTCCTTAATTGCTGGACCTTTGAAAGTTTCCTGGGAAAGCCGTGATGGTTAGCGGCTTGGGATTGAATGTAGCTCCTGCCCTCCGTGAAGGTCCCGCAGAGACAGTGGAACACAGGTCCCTGCCGGCGAATGCTAGGGAGAGGGCATAACCAGAGACCGGAGTCTGGCAAAAACGATTTTTAGTCTGTCCAGAAGGGAAAGAGATCTGGAGTGCCTGGGGCCAAGACGGCCAGGGCAGACTTTTTGGAACAGCCTGTCTCCCTGCTGTGGGTTTTTAGAGCAGGTCTTCAGTCCCTGGTGACTGTCCCTCGGCCTGGAATAAGCCCCCTTCTTCCCACCCCCACACAGGATGTACACATGCCTCCAGCCTTCCTCCCTCTTGGTTTCTACATGTCACATCAACAGCTCCTAGACCACTTAAGAATAGCAAGCCCACCCCCACCCCCACTCAGTTTCCTCCCAGTAGAAATCATCAGTTACATTATATAACACATCTCCCATCACTAAACAAATCAACTTCAGAAGGGACCTCGATTGTTCCAGGGACTAAAAGACACCTCATTGTAGTTGGTCAGGATCTGAGCCATCTGTACCTGGAAGCTCAGCTGGTCAAGCTCCCCATCAGCTACTACATAGAAGCCACCGTTCAGGCTCAAGAGGGATTAGACACAGCTGTCAAGTGGGGCATGGGGTAACAGGTGGGTGGACTCTGGGGCACCCATGCTGGATGACAGGTAAGGCCCCAGGGACAGATCTCAGATGTACCTGCAGGAAAGAGGTCAAGCTATCTCGTTGCAGGTGGACTGTTACCTGAGTCATGCAGTGGTACCTGGCGCTAAGCCCACTCCCCTAGAGGACGTGGGAAGGCATGAGTGGGTCTATGCCCCCAAAGGCTGAGGGAACTGCATAGAATACACTCCCTGCTTGGGGGAAAGCAGGGTCCCTCTGAGAATCCCCTTTACCTCCACTCTTACCACTACCCACCCCACATCCAGTAATACCCAGAGATGAGATATGTGTGGCCATTCTGCTTGGACTGGGCAGGTTTTGCTAGAAGGTCCCAATGTGGGGAAGGTCACAGGATTCCCAGGTTTGGTGCCTCAGGGCTGGGCTGAGCGTTAGGACAGCCTGCGATGGTAGAACCACACACGGAAGGAGGCACATGGGCTATTCTGTGGCCCGGGGTCCGATAAAATTTGCCAGACCAGAAAGCTGGCAAGTCCTACAAGCATCTCCTCCGTCCTCAGCAGGGTTGGCAGCCATCCCGAAAGGTGTAAGACCCAGTGCTGCAGAGACTAGGGACAGCCCTTCAGTTCAGGCAAGAGAGCAGGGCTAGGAAATTCCTGACAGGCCCAGACCTGGGAAGCAGTGTGGTCAGCCCCCCAGGGCCTGAGAGAGCTGTGAGGAGGTAAGTGTGACCATCTTGGAGGCTCACCATGGGCGCTGGGGCCCACAGGGACAGCTTTTGCCTTCACAGAATAAGTTGGGATGGTAAATCTGACTTGGGGTCTGAAGGGGACACATTGTGTTTGCCTCACCATGAGGGGAGATGCCTCCCATCTGGCAGGCACTGTCCACGGCAAGAGGTCAGATGGTGGGGAGAGTAGAGCCAGTCTGAGCGGGAGTCCTGGAAGGAATGACCACACGGTGTGAAATCACTGTTTATTGGCTGTGATTCCCTCCGGAGAGAACACACGTGAGACCTCCGACATGCAGGAGGAGGCGCAGGCACAAGGACAGACGGACAGGTAACACGCGCTATGCTAAGCTCGGCGGCCCGGCGCCCCATGCGAGGAACGAGATGCAGGGTAACTAGCGAACACCCAGTCTGCTCGGAGCCGGCTTTTCAACGCGTGAAAACCGGTGGGGGCGCAAAGGGCCGCGCGTGCGCCGGGCATGCTTCATGTCTTTGGGCAGAGGGCGGTCTAGTTAGTATTGCAGTCTAATTGTTATGGCTTCTCTAAAGAGCTATGTAAGGTCATGAAGGTCAATGCCAAGCCACGCCCCTGGCCCCACGCAACTCTTGAATGCTGAATGCAGTTTTGATGTGGACAGAAAGGGCCGGGGGAAACCAGGCGACGATGGCCTTTCTGTCAAGATAAAACTCATCAAATACAGACCTCATTTACCTGAGATTCAACATATTATGATGTAAATTAAACAAGGATGAACAAAGGGTCACTGGCCAGGCAAAGGGAGAGGGGAGCTGGGTCGCAGTCCTGGCTGGGACTCCTGTAGAGCAGAACAGAACACCACAGCCCCCAACCCAGGGGCTTGCACCTGCTGGCCACCCTCAGCCCTTCAGAGGAGGGATGGGCTGGGGAGGGTGAGGACACCCGACCCCAAGGTCCTCTGTCTGCTCTGCACGTGGGTCCCCAAATCCCTGGACTTCTTGATTAGAAAGATTTAAAGATGGATGGTCAGTGGGAAAGGCAGGAGCTCCCCAGGGACCTACTGTGCCCTCTGTGGAGAGGGCAGGAGACCACCAGGAAGAGGTGGGACTCAGGAGAGCTCGCATCACAGGGAGTGCCAAAGGACTCGAGGTGTGTCTGAGAACGCCCCTAAACCTATTGCTTTGTTTCCCCTGGTTGAGTTGGGATGCGGCATTCCCAAGAGACCAAACCTTTCGGAACAACAGCGAAGAAGGAAGAGAGGGAGCGACAAAGAGACAGCTGGACAAAGAATGCAAGGGCCGCCAGCGGACACTAGACAGGAAGACAGAGTGTGGTCCAGCAGGTACAATGGGTCCAGAAACTGGGGCATTGGGCTCTGGGAGCGGCTGGGGCCCCCAGGCACCCATTGCCCACTCCCTAGGCCCCACCCCACTATGGCTGTGCTCCTGAGTTTGGGCCCCAACAGGCACCCACCCATGAAGGGACGATGCTTCATGGTCAGGACTGGCCCTCCGGGGCCTGACCTCGTTGGGCTGGATGTGTGTGTGTGGGGGGGGGGGTGAATGCGAGATCAGTAAGGTGGGGGAGGGTCCGACCACCCACAGGCAAGGGTGCAGAGCATGAGACTCTGGCTTTCAGCAGGACCCCGGGGACCTGAGGGTCAATCCTTTGTCAGGTGGTGTCAGTAATGGCAGTGCGGGGAGGGGCGGCCGAAGGCTCCCGAGGCGCTAGGGGGCATGGGCAGGACAGATCTAGGACTATGGCTTATTGTGGCGTGGGGGGCTGCATCTGCTCCCAACATCCCTTGGTGGGGGGCCTCCGCGGGGGATCTGTACAGAGGGCGGGGCTCCCGGCGCTGACTGGGTAGCATTACTTCTTGAACATGTCCTGCAGTGGCCCAGGCAGGTACTTGATGACGGTGTCCAGGATGCTCTCATCCTCCTCCTCTGGTTCATCCCCGCAGCCTGGAGGGATGGCCTTCTTGGGTCGAGTCAGGCTACCCTCCGCGTTGGCCTCCATGGCTGCCTGGGCCTCAGCTTCACGCTCCTCCTTCTTCTTGATGCCGTACTGTGGAGGAGAAGGTGGTCAACCCCAGGCCTCCCACATCCTGCATGCCCCGTCCCCAGCCTGGGTAACACCCACACCATACCCAGGGAGTCTGGGCCCTCCCTGCACTGGAGGAATCACCCAAGGACCCTGAAAAGTGGTGCCCATGCTGAGAAAGACCCAAGCAGAGCCCCCAGCCCATCCTGTGCACCAGAGCACCAGAAGTGCTCTCACTAAGATATGGGGGACCCACACTGAGAACGGGGCAATTAAGAGGTGCCTGAAGCCGGGCGTGGTGATGCTCACCTTTAATCCCAGCACTTGGGAGGCAGAGGTAGGAGGATTGCTTTAAATTCGAGGCTACCCTGAGACCACAGAGTGAATTCCAGGTTACCCTGGGCTAGAGCAAGACCCTACCTCGAAAAACAAACCAAAAAAAAAAAAGGAGAGAGAGAGAGAGAGAGAGATGCCTGAGATCATAGAGACATGTGGAGGCTGCACACTGGGACTCCCTAGTGGAGGTAATTCTAGGACATCCCCCCGCACACACACACACACTAAATCTGGCTCCTTCTCCTACCCCTCCTGCTGCAGACTTCTCTTCCCTGGAAGCCTGAAGGTGTGTGTCTGAGAATGCCCCAAATCTATTGTCTTGCTTCCCTTGTTTGAAAGGCAACATAGCCGTTCCTGGATTATCTATTGTTCCATCAGCCCTTCCCCAGAGAAGGGGTGTAATCTGCTTCCTCGCCCACCAAGGGCATCTTTCTCCTGGTGCTATGGGTGGCTTTGGATGTAGAAGAGGCAAAGGCTACATTTAGTCAAGATCAGAGGACACTAGGCACCCTTGAGAAGAGGCACCAGGGGCTCATTTTGGCTTCCTCAGTCACTCCTTAACAGAGTTAAGAGTGCAGGTCCTCATGACCAGCAAGGGAAAGTCATATCCACTGGCACCTGGCAGCACAGGACAGATGATGAGTTAGCCAGGATGAGAAGCAAACAGAACAAGGCCCCCTCTATGACCAACCTTGTGCTGGCCACTGCAGGTCACTTCCTGAGGCAGCCTCACCCACACAGGCAGAGCCCCTGCTGTGGGGAGGAGGAACATGTGTCTCAGTGTCCTATGGGGTAGTGTGTGGGCTGGGAGAGATGTCTCCAGAAACTAGGTCAGGCTCTCAGAGCAGCCAGCAGCCCAGGCTGGATGGGCGGCTCCAAGCAGAAGCTGAGCAGCAGGCATGGGCCAGGTGAGGTCTGCAGGCCACCCAGGAAAGTGAGCTGCCCAAGGCTACCCTAGGAAAATGTGAGCGTGCAGGAAACCTGTGCAACAGCAAGCCCCGCCACTGCCCTGTGGTCATTTAGCTTGGCCTGAAGTGCCAGTCTGTCCACTAACGCTATGGCCACTCTGAGCTTCACCTGAGGGAGGGTCATGGTTACTCTGCTGGGGGATGTTATCCAGTCTCCATTTCAGAGTCAGACTCATGTGGTGTGGCCAGTTGTGAGCTTCTGGGCTCCAGGTATAAATGCCAGCCCAATCCAGGCCAGTCCAATCATATCAGATGACTACTGCCAGGAGCAACGGCCCAAGGACAAAACCAAAGGATGCACTAGCCAGCAAGGACTGCTACAAATTGAATCCTGTGTAGCTTCCACTTGGCCAGGGCAAGACTGGGAGTGGGGCAAGGTGGGAGGGTAACAGAAGCCCTGAGAACATTGGTGAAAAAAGTCCATAGTGGCTAAGAGCAAATAACTCTGGCTGGCTTCCACTTGTACACCTGCTGTCATCACACAAGCTGAGGGAGCCCTAGTGAGTGCAGGTGGTCGGGGGGACTGAGGCAAGCCAGCTCCACTTGAGACACTTGAGAGCCTCGTCTGTCTCCTCACCAGAAGGAGCCCACTGTGGGTGGCTGAAAGCACATGCAAATCATGTGGTGTATATGCAAATCTGGAGGTGTGTATGCAAGCTGGCTGTCTGCAAAGCAGGTGGTGAGAATATGAATTGGACAGTGGGTATGCAAATTAAGTATTTGCTTATATGACATCTTTTTTTTTTTTTCTAGGTAGGGTCTCACTCTAGCACAGGCTGACCTGGAACTCACTCTGTAGTCCCAGGCCGGCCTCAAATTCATGGTGATCCTCCTACTTCTGCCTCCGGAGTTCTGGATTAGGCATGCACCACCATGTTGGGTTTATGTGGCTTTTTTTTTTTTTTTTTCCCAAGTTATGGTCTCACTCTAGCTCAGGCTAACCTGGAATTCATTATGTAGTCTCAGGGTGACCTTGAACTCAAGGCAATCCACCTACCTCTGCCAGTGCTGAGATTAAAGGCGTGTACCACCACGCCACCAGGTTTGTGGCTTCTTGATGGAAATGAGATGCTCCTCTGGGAACTGTGGGGAACCACTGGACACTAGGAAAGCAAAAGTACCTCCATCTTAAATAATGACTCCATTTTGTAATAAGTTGTCTGTTCTGGAAAGTCGCAAGGTCTGCAGTTGTTAACCCATGCACGGAAAAAGAATAATGTAACCCATAAAGAATGAGAAAGTCGTTATCTCATGGCTTTGGGGCTGGGGCCTTATCCTGTGAAACATCTTGTGCCTTTGGGGCCGGAACCTTATCCTATTGAAACGGAACTGTAGCAATACCTAAACTGTTGACAAACTTCCCTGTTCTGCTGCATAAGAGGCACCCTGAGAAAAATTAAAATTGGCAGCTTGATCAGACTCTTGTCTTGCTGTCCGTTCCTTGTGTCTCTTGTCCCTTTCATTTCAGGTTCTCTGGGGTCCGTGCTCCCGTTGAAGCCCCGCTGGCCGGGGCAGGGAACCACCCCAGAAACCCACAGTCCCAAGTGGCCATGCCTACTTCTTCCTTGGATGAGATCCTCTAGGGCCTCAAGTCATGAAGACGTGGGAACTAGACCCAAACCCTCATTTCTTCATCCAACTCCTCAGCAAAGAGAAATCTTGGACCACTATTCAGCAGCCTTCCTTCTCTGACCAGTGCCCAAGACACTGGGATGCCCATGGTCCAGGGTGGCTGGGGAGCCAATGCCAGGGAGAAGGAGTAGCCAGCGAAGACTATCTGAGAAGTTACTCTTGACAGGCAGGCTGTGCGCCTGTGGAGAACAGGAAAGGAGGGGCACTAGTAGCAAGGGCCCAAGGGTGAGGCTACAGGGGCCAGCAGCTATGCAGCAGCAGTGGTAGCTGCAAGTCTCACCTCCCGTGTTCCTCACTGGCCAGACCAGGTCGGCTGGGGGCCAGGACATCTGGGTGTGCCTAGGGCCTTCTCCCCTGCAGACATTCCTCTCTTTGGCCCACCCTTCCCATTGTACCAGAGGGTCATGCTTTGAGAGGTTCATTGACTATTTCTCATTTCTTTCCCCCATGTCCAGCCTGGCACAGGCTTATTGAGCCTGCTGGATGCTGAATTTCTTTACAATTTTCATGAAAACAAAGTTGTAGAGAAGGAGCACTTCTAGGCCATCCCTGGACTATGAATTTCTAGAAGGTCTCCATGGGTGGGATGGTGTCTGGGAGCCTAGGGATGCACGGAGGGACTGGGCCAAGCACAAGACACCCCTGGGCCCTGTACCCAGCCCAACTCTGGATGTGAGGGAGGCCTGGCTTCCCAGAGCTGCTGCATACCTGGACACTCAGCCCTCCCTACTTCCCCAGTCACTCTTCCCTTCTGAGCTATTGTCCTGTAGCCCCATCTGGGGACCTTTATGACTGTTTTCTTGCTTCTCTGTCCCTTCATTTCTCTATTTCTATCCCTCCATCTGTCTCTCTTCCAGAACTGCTGCCTGACTGCCTCCCTCTTCCTCATTTCCATCCCCCTTTCCTGATACACTACAGCAAAAATGAAGTCTGTCACCTCATCAATCACATGGCCAGTGGCACATCCTGCTGACTGCAAAGGGACTGTAAAAAGAGTATGAGGCTCACTGGCTGTGGCAGGTTGGGTCATGGCAAAATCAACCGGTACTTTCTGCAGGGCCCAGGAAACTGTCGAGTGATGGCACCCCAAGATGGGGTGTCAGAGTGTACAACCCAGTCCCTATCAACAGCTCTCTGCACCCTGACCACACGTACACTAAGGTAATTTTAGGGCCTTGGGGAAGAAAATGCATGTGGGAGAGGAGGCAGCCACCCAGTTGGCCCTCTGTGTGCTCAGGGAACAGGATGTGCCCAGCTACCTGCCAAACATCTCTCTCTGTCCACCTCAGGAGGCCCAGTTTCTACATGAGACCCATGGAAATCCTCACCCCTAACATATTGACACAGAAGCTGCTGTCAGCCCACAGACTTAAGAACAGGGCTCAGGGGCTGGAGAGATAGCTTAGTAGCTAAGGCGCTTGCCTATGAAGCCTAAGGACCCATGTTCGACTCCCTAGAGTCCACGTAAGCCAGACACACAAGGTGGCACACGTATCTGGAGTTTGATTGCAGTAGTTGGAGGCCCTGGCATGCCAATTCTCTCTCTCTCATAAAAAAAAAAAAAAGAATATGAGCTGGGCATGGTGATGCACAGCTTTAATCCCAGTACTCGGGAGACAGAGGCAGGAGGATCGCTGTGAGTTCGAGGCCACCCTGAGACTACATAGTGAACTCCAGGTCAGCCTGGGCTAGAGCGAGACCCTACCTCAAAAAAAAAAAAGAAAGAATAGGGCTCAGGGCCTGGGTCTTCTATGTATACACACCCCTACCACAGCCTCGTGTCTCACTGAGTCCAGAACTATTATGTGTATTATGACACCTGGACCTGCTGAGGCATCTCTGGGAGGGACCCAGCTGAGGTGCTTTGGTGGCTCCAAGCCTCTCCTTTGTGTGGGCAGCAGTTGTCATCACTATGCGCCTGGCCTATGAGCAGAGGTTACAGTCTACTACCGTGATTCCACCCTCACCTCCATCTAGAGACCCAGGACAGGGACCTGGACTCCACTGTTGTGACTTCTCATCTGGCTACCCACAGCCTCTTCAGGTGCTCGTTAATAAAGCTGATAACCACCCCTCAGCTACCCCTTCTCCAGAACACTGTGGAACCTGTTCCATACCACTGGGTACAACAGGGATGAGGGTAAGTAGGAACAGGCCATCTTCTGGAAGGGCTGCTGTGGCTGTCAGTGCTGGGGACCAAGGCCTCAACTCAAGATCCCACATGAAGCCTCACTTTTTTCATGAGCTATGGACATGGTGCTCTGGCTGACCCACCCCCAGGAGGTCACCTGCCCACCCAATCCCCTTGGGTGAGTCCAGAAGGCACAAGATTTTCCTGGGGCACACCTGACCTTCAGGCCTAGGCTGCGTCAGGAGGAATCCCTAGCTCCCCTGTCTGGCTAAGACCACCTGCCCTATCGTCCTCCATCCCTCTCTCGGAGTCTTCCCCCTGGGCAAGGAGCCAAGACTAACCCAAAAAGGACGACTGGTCCCAATGTTAGGGTCAGGATAAGTCAGCCCCCTGAGTGAACCCTATCTGAATGTGAACATCTGTGGTTCCATAGAAGTCTCCTTGGCAGGGAGGAGTTGCTAGCCTTTCAAGGAAGGAGGCCCACAGCTCTCCTCCCATACCTTTCAGTTGCCCACCTTGTCACGGATGCCCTGCCGCATGACCTCACGCTCTGCTTCCATCTTGGCGTACTTGGCCTTACGCTCCTCCTCTGCCTGCCGCAGGGCCTCCTGTCGTTCCTCCTCCTTCTTGGCAGCATCAGGGTCCTTCTCCTCATCACCCCCAAGCATCTTCCCCATGTCCTTGGTGGCCCCTGGGGACAAAAGCAGAGGTCAGACAGCTGTATCCAGCACTCTCAGTCCCCCCTGTTACCCATGGGATCCAGTGTTGTCCATCCCTCAAAGGAAATGGGTGGACATGCTGGTTTCTGAGAGGTGTGACTGTGTGTGGTTGTGTGTACTGTGTGATTACTTATGCAGTTACATATGTGTGGTTGTGTGTGTCCACATGAATGTACAGCCGTGTTGTGGTTGCATGTTTGTTTATGTATCTGTGTGTCTCTAGATCTCTGTATGGTCGTGCAAAGGTGCCTGTGTATAGTGGTTTATCTGCTATCTGTATACTCCTAAGAGGCACATGTGTTTCCTCCCTGAGGCCCCTGGAGGGTGAAGTTCCAGAAGGTGGTGGAAGAACGAACCAGACATGCAGATACAGAAGTGAAGAGCAGGCAGGGGACATATCTGGTTGGCAAGGTCACCAGCTCTTGTGCCAGGACCAAAGCAGGTGCCAGGAAGGTGGCACTTGTGGCCTAGGCTCCAGATGCCGCCTGTCTCTAGGCTCTAATTCTCCCTGTGCTACCCGCCACTTTTCTCATGAACTCCTGAGTCACAGGCCCTACAGACACCTCCCCAAACGCCCTTGTGGCTTGGCCCACAGGACAGACACTGTAATTACAGCCTGGAGCACAGACCCATGGGCAAACCCCAGCCCACTGCACCCAGACACCAAAGTCACCCAGGGTGGGGACCTGGCAGGCCCCATCGGATCTCAGCATGGGGTCTTCTGGGCCACGTTTCACTAGAGCCCTTGCTCACTCTGCACCATGGTAGGCAGGAGCAAAGCCAACCATACCCTCTTCTCTGCACAGTGCCCTGTGATAAGCTGTGGGAGGCTGGTTGACCAAAAGACCAGAGCCACTCCAAAGAGTGACAGTAGTGTTGGGCACCAACTGCTGACACCTGCTTTGCAGATGCCTGCGGGGCCCTGAGTCCCCCTGATAGGCTAGGGACATTTTAGCTGCTTAACACTCTACCACAGTGGATAGGATGTAAAGATACCAAAGCCATATTCTTGTCATTGCCACAAAGGAGACAAGCAGCCAAACTGGACTAAAAACTTGCCAACAGAACAAATCTCAACCAACAAAAAATTAGCCTGGAACCTGGTATGGTGATAGACACCTTTAATCCCAGCATTCGAGAGGCTGAGATAGGAAGATGGTCATATCTTCAAGACCAGCCTGGGCTAGAGTAAGACCCTGCCTCAAAAAAAAAAAAAAAAAAAAAAAAAAAAAGCCTCATGGTCAGTTTTTCAGCCTTATCTAGAAACTTTCGAAAAGGTTTCCAGTCAATGACTTTAGGAAAACCGAGTCATGAAATAGCATCTTCTAATATGTTTCCAGATAATTCACTGGAATCTCTCTGCCTCTGGTGCAGCTGTCTTTGGCAGGGGTTGGGGAGCCAAGGACAAACCTTATAATCTTGACCGCTTTTGTGCAAATATGCCTCACCAGAATAATACTTTCACTAACGTGAGAGAGAGTCATAACTTTTTTCCTTCCTGAAATATGCTGGCATCTTAAAGCAGAGAGGGATAAAACTGGTCCCAATGTCTCTCCTCTCCAGGGAAAGGTGTGCAGTGCCTAGGATGAGGCAAGAGGAACTATGTGACTTGTGGCTGCATGCCTAGCACTCCTCTGACCCATCATGTACACTCTGGTCCTGCAATAGAAACACCATTTACTGAGTACCAATTATGAACTGAGTATGCACTATCTTGGTGTCTGCTGCCTTTCCTGGCTCCTCTTAACAGGCCAGGACCTCTTTTCTGGTCTGCCTTGGGCTCTAGGAAGATCCACCTGGCTGAAGGAAGATCCACCTTTGACATGAGGCAACTGAGCCTGTGGACTATAGCAGGACAGTTCTGGGAAACCGTGTGACTCCAAGGCTAGAGACAGAGAAGGCAGAGATTCTCCTACCTCTGCCTCCCAAGTGCTGGGATTAAAGGCCTGTGCCATCACATCTGGCTTCCTCTATTTCTCTTTGTCTGTGATTCATTTCTTTTTATTTCTCTAGCTCACTGTCTCTCTCCCTTTCTTTCTATCTTTCTTTTGTTCTCTGTCCCTCTTTGCTTCTTCCTTTTTCCTCTTTCCTTTTTCCTGTCTTCCTCTCTTCCTTTCTGTCTCTTTGCTTTCTCTTCTCCTCCTCTCTCCATATCTTTTTCTCCCCACCTTGACTACAGCCTCCAGTGACAACAGTCACATTTCTTTTTTTCCTCCCCCTAGACAAAAAGCTCCATGCAAGCAGCCTCAAAGATACATGGCACAATAGGGGTGCTAGATTTGGCCCACTCAGTTTACCAATTTGGCTCTAGATGTTCACAGATATAATTAACTAGCTTGATAGGCATCTCTTAAAGGGGATTTAAGAATTGGAATTTAAGAAATCTGGAGGTAGAGATCACTGGGGCAAATTATGTAAGCTTTCTGTGTTTTGCTCATCCATGGAGATACAAAGGGGAATGCATAAGACACTTAATGTACTCACTATAGTGCCTGGTCCGTGTAGAAAATGCAGCTGATATCAGCACCAGTCTCTTATACAAAGAGGAATGAATGTAGGTCCATACTTACCTAAGGGGACAGTAACAGTGGTAGAAACAGCTGTGTCTGTATGTGACAACCCCTTGTGCCTCTGTCACTTGAACTGCAAAATGAGGGGATTGGACAAAAATTCATGGGATCTTCCAGTTCTACTGGCTCTCATTGTGCTAATTGTCACCCTAAAGCTTTAAGAGCTAACTGCTCTCCATGTACCTTCCTTACAGTCTGGAAATGAGTTCATACCCAGGAATAGGAAATGCAGAAAATCAGGCACAGCTTCGCTTGAGTGTGTGTTTGTACATACATACACACATTATAATTTCTCAGATACCCAGGACAGGAGCCAAGTCCTTGGTAATTAGTTTGGTGAATAACTGCACTGTATGTCTTTAAGTCACTCCTGCCCTTGTCTCGGGGACTTTTAAGCTACACATTCTTTTAACAAATCAAGTCTGTGCAAATATGCTTATATTATTTTGACAAAATGATTAAAGTAATGAGATAAAAAAAAAAAAAAAGGCTCCATGCAGACAGAGAGACTCACAGCTCGTGGCTCTGGCCCCAGCACTAGAGCAGTGACCAGTGTGCAGCAGGTGCTCGACAAGTATTTGGTGAATTATGAGTCTCTAAGACCTTGGCTTAAGCAAAGGCTTTTCTCATTGTTGTTGCTGTTTGTTTTTTAAATTTATTTATTTATTTGCAAGCAGAGGGAGACAGAATGGGCATGCCAGGGCCTCCTGCCAAATACATGCACCACGTTATACATCTGACTTTATGTGGTTACTGAGTATGGAACCCAGACTGTCAGGCTTTGTCAGCAAGTGCCTTTAATCACTGAGAAATCTCTCCAGCCCCTGTAAAGAACTCTTAAAGTCAGTAATAAGAACATAACCTGTTGTGAAGCTGTTTTCTCCAGACTGGAATATTCCCTCTTGGAAAGAGTCCTCACAAGGACTCAGGAAGCTCACAAAACTTACAAGACTCAAGGGGCTCCTCCCTGAGTTGTATAAGTGGTAAACAAGTGCTGGGGTGTGAGGGAGACTCTTCAGAGGAACTGCCTGCCAGTTGTGCAGGGACTCCAGTGATGGGGCTTTCATGAATCTTCAGTTATACTTGTATAGGCTTTTCAGTTATGCAGTGGCTTGAGTCGCCCATACTTCTTTAAGTTACCTCCCATCCATGCTCCTGTAGGTAACATCAACAAATTCATTGGTTCACTGAACAGACTTGAATCATTTCTTTGGTCTGTCATTGCCCTCTCTATCTGAGATAAATAGAAATAGTTTCTCCTGCTAGGCGTGGTAGTGCACATCTTTAATCCCAGAACTTGGGAGACAGAAGTAGGAGGATCACTGCAAGCTCAAGGCCAGCCTGGGACTGCAAAGTGAGTGCCAGGTCAGCCTGGGCTAGAGTAAAACCTTACCTCAAAAAGATAAAAAAAAAAAAAAAAAAAGCTGGGCATGGTGGCACACGCCTTTAATCCCAGCACTCAGGAGGCAGAGGTAGGAGGATCACTGTGAGTTCGAGGCCACCCTGAGACTACAGAGTTAATTCCAGGTCAGGCTGGGCCAGAGTGAGACCCTACCTCGAAAAAAAGAAAGAAAGAAAGAGAGAGAGAGAAAGAAAGAAATAAAGAATCTCAGACTGGAGAGATTTCTCAGTGGTTAAGGTGCTTACCTGTAAAGTGAGGAGCCTGGTTCAATTCCCCTGTACCCACATAAAGCTAGATGCACAATGTGGTACATGCGCCTGGAGTTCATTTGCAATGGCTAAAAGCTCTGGTACATCTATTCTTTCTCTCTATATAGCTACATCTTTCTCTCATACATAAATAATTTAAAAAAAAAGAAATAATCTCCCCTATACTGGTCACATGACAGGAAAAGTCATGTGATACCCTTGGTGCCTAAACAGGGACTGGCAGGATCAAATATGGACCTGGGGAGACACAGTTGCGTGTCATTGGGGTGTGAAATATCCCTAGGGAGAATGTCAGGGTGGCTCTCTTCCTTTGTGTGGTATGGGGTAGTACACACTTCCATCAAGTGAGTAAGGGGAAGGCCTCCCAAATAGCTGATGAATTAAAGACTATATGATAGAATCATATACTGGTAATTGTGTGGCCCTTGCTATGGGTAATAAGACATACATCTAAAGCTAAGCTGTCTGCCTGGAAAGAACTTGCCTATTTAAGGGAAGAATTACAAGAAAAAGACATGCAGATGCTATCCTCCGCATGAGCCTCTGATTTGGCAGGAAACATGGAAAAAACGAGAGAATGGAATGGAGGTGTTGGCTTGCTGTGTGTTACAGCTGGCAGGACATAAGGGAAAGAGAGCACAAATTAGATCTGTGCTGAAATGCCCTTGTTGGGATCCAAAAACTTGGAACCCAAGGGAAGAACTGGACAGTGAGGAGGGAGGGAGCAGAGAGAAGCTAGAGAAGAAACCCTTCAGGTCCAGCCTTTAATACACAGGAAGAGGAAATCCATGAGTCAACATGACATGGAGTCCTTGGCCATGACCTAGAGCAAGAAACTATGAATCAAGGAATATCTGACCTGCTTTGATTGAAACAGGAAATGAAGCTGATCACACCTGTAATCTGGGCACTCGGAAGGCCAAGACAAAAAGATTCCCATGAGTTTGAGGTTAACCTGGGCTACATACAATGTGAATCTAAAAAATAATAAATAAGCCGGGCATAGTGGCACACACCTTTAATCCCAGCACTCAGGAGGCAGAGGTAGGAGGATTGTTGTGAGTTCAAGGCCACCCTCAGATTACATAGTGAATTCCAGGTCAGTCTGGGCTAGAGCAAGACCCTACCTCAAAACACCGAAAGAAAGAAAGAAAGAAAGAAAGAAAGAAAGAAAGAAAGAAAGAAAGAAAGAAAGAAAGAAAGAAAACTCAGGACCTTGTGCAACTATAATGAAACTCATTGGGTCCACAGGAAAAAAGAAAAGACATGTAAGTAGAAGGGGGCCTGGTTGGTAAGAAGTTAGGGAGCAGGAGAGGGTAATGGTTAATGTGATAAATTTTTAAAAAAAATACATTGTGAGCTAGAGCGATGGCTCAGTGTTGCCTGAAAAGCCTAATGACCCAGGTTCAATTCCCCAGTACCCATGTAAGGCCAAATGTACAAAGAGGCACATAATCTGAACTTCATTTGCAGTGGCTGAAGGCCTTGGTGCCTCTCTGTCTCTCTTCTCTCTGCTTGCAAATAAATAAATTTAAAAAAAAATTTTAATTGTGAAGCTGGGCATGGTGGCGCATGTCTTTAATCCCAGCATTTGGGAGGCAGAGGTAGGAGGATCATCATGAGTTCAAAGCCACCTGGAGACTACAAAGTGAATTCCAGATCAGCCTGGGCTAGAGCAAGTTCCTACCTCCAAAAACAAAACAAACAAACAAAAAAAAAATTGTGAGGCCGGTGTAGTAGCACTCACTTTTTACCTCCGTATTTGCACTCAGGAGGCTGAGGTAACAGGATTTCCATGAGTTCAAGGCCTGTCTAAGCTACAGAGTAATTCCAGGTCACCTGCGGCTAGAATGAGACCTTGCTTCAAAAAAAAATGTGTACATGTATGAAAATATAATGAAACCTTTGTTGTGTTTAACTAATATATGCTAATAAAATACATATTTTAAATATAAATACATAAAATTATATTAAAAATAAAAGATGAGGGATGGAGAGATGGCTTAGTGGTTAAGCGCTTGCCTATGAAGCCTAAGGACCCGGGTTAGAGGCTCGATTCCCCAGGACTCACATTAGCCAGATGCACAAGGGGGCACATTCGTCTGGAGTTCGTTTGCAGTGGCTGGAGGCCCTGGCATGCCCATTCTCACTCTCTCCCTCCTCTCCCTCTCTCTGCCTCTTTCTCTCTCTGTCACTGTCAAATAAATAAATAAAAATGAACAAAAAAATAAGAATAAAAATAAGAGCTGGATGTGGTGGCGCACACCTTTAATCCCAGCACTTGGGAGGCAGAAGTAGGAGGATCTCCGAGAGTTTGAGGTCACCTTGAGACTACACAATGAATTCCAGGACAGCCTGAGCTAGAGTGAGACCCTACCTCAAAAAACCAAAATATATAAATAAGCTGAGTGATATAACTGCTTAGCCTTTCCATAACCTGAAGCGATGTGAGCAAAATCAGTCCCTGATAGACTGGCTCATATAAACCATTAGGGAAACTTGGTTATCACTTCCTGAGGCATCCATTAATATCAAGGATTGTGATATGATAGAGTGCTAGACATTGCTAAGAAAAGTGGGCATGAGAGAGGCAGTTTGATATGCAGCTCACTGCGAACTGTGTTCATGGGAGAGGTAAGAAAGAAGTTAATTTAAGAGGGACTTCAGGACTGGTATGGGATCTTAGTAGTTTCGCTGAGCTCCATGCTGGGGCATGTTCTTTTACAAGGTAGGAGAAGCAGGTCTGAGTGACTTACACTGCCATGTAATTCAGGTTTATAAGATGCTAAAAAAAAAAAAAAAAAAAATCAAGCTGGGCATGGTGGCGCACGCCTTTAATCCCAGAACTTGGGAGCAGAGGTAGAAGGATCGCCTTGAGTTCAAGGCCACCCTGATACTACATAGTTAATTCCAGGTCAGCCTAGGCCAGAGTGAGACCCTGCCTTGAAAAGCCAAACAAACAAACAAAAAAAGGCAGACAAAGGGATCTATCTGGGTCACTTAAAAGCAAATGTAGGGAAAGTTGTGTCAAGCTGGAATTCCCAGAACAAAACTTGACAGGAAGCTAAACTCAGTGCTTGTGAACCTCTGGAAGGTTTAAAAAAAATTATTTATTTGATAAAGAGACAGAATGAGAGTGAGTATAGACATGCCAGGGCCTCTTGCTACTGCAAATGCACTCCAAATGCATGCACCACTTAGTGCATCTGGCTTTACGTGAGTATGGGGGAATCAAACCTGGGTCATAGGCTTTGCAGACAAGTGCCTTAACTGCTGAGCAATCTCTCCAACCCCTCTTTGTTTGTTTGTTTCTTTCTTTCTTTCTTTTTTTCTTTTCTTTTCTTTCTTTCTTTTGGCAGGACGGGGGAGGGGAGGACCCAACAGACTGGCCTTTTTCATGAGAGAGAGAGACAGAAAGAGAGAAAGAGAGTGAGTATTGGCACTCTAGGATCTCCAGCTACTGTACTTGAACTTCAGACGTGTGTGCCACCTTGTGCACACGTGCGACCTTGTGCGTATGTCACCCTGTGCATCTAGTTTATGTGGGATCTGGGGAGTCAAACATGGGTCCTTAGGCTTTGCAGACAAGTGCCTTAACCACTAAGCAATCTTACCAACCTTTTCTTTCTTTCTTTCTCTCTTTCTTTCAGAGTGAGTGAGTATAAACACAGCAGGGTCTCTTGCTGCTGCAAATGAACTCCAGACTCATGTGCCACTTTGTGCATCTGGGTTTAAATGGGTACTAGGGAACTGAACCTGAGTCATCAGACTTTGCAAGCAAACAAGTATCTTTTTTTAATTTATTTTTGTTTATTTGTATTTATTTGAGAGTGACAGATAGACAGAGAGAGAAAGAGGCAGATAGATAGATAGAGAATGGGCATGCCAGGGCCTCCAGCCACTTCAAACGAACTCCAGATGCATGTGCCACCTTGTGTATCTGGCTTATGTGGGTCCTGGGGAATCAAGCCTCGAAACAAGGTCCTTAGGCTTCATAGGCAAGTAGCAAACAAGTGTCTTTAACAGCTGACCCATCTCCCATCTCCCCAGCCCAATATTACTTTTTATTCATTTATTTTTTTAGGCAGGGTCTTACTCTAGCCCAAGCTGACCTGGAATTCATTATATAGACTCAGGTGGCCTTGAACTCAGTGATCCTCTTCCCTCTGCCTCTTGAGTGCTGGGATTAAAGGTGTGTGCCACCACCCCTGGCCCACCATTGTTTTTATTTTATTTTATTTATGTATTTTGTTTTTTAATTTATTTATTTATTAGAGGCAGAGAGAGTAAGAGAGAGAGAATGAGCACACCAGGACATCTCTTCAGCCCCTTATTTTGGTTTTTTTTTCTGAGGTAGGGTCTCACTCTAGCCCAGGCTGACCAGGAATTCACTATGTAGTCTCAGGCTAGCCTTGAACTCACAGTGATCCTCCTACCTCTGCCTCCCAAGTGCTGCAATTAAAGGCATGTGCCCCCATGCCCAGCAACATTGGTCTTTTAAAAATTTATTTATTTATTTATTTATTTATTTATTTATTTATTTAAAAGAGAGACAGAGGGAAAGAGGAAGAGAGAGAGAATGGGTGCGCCAGGGCCTCTAGCCACTGTAAATGATCTCCAGACACATGCACCACCTTGTGCATCTGGCTTACATGGGTACTGGGGATTGAACCTGGGTCTTTAGGCTTCACAGGCAAGCACCTTAACCACTAAGCCATCTCTCCAGCACAACATTGCTCTTTTAATAGAACATTCATATGAGTAATGAAATTTTTGTCCTATATTGGACCTTGATAATTTTTTTAAGTATTCCCTTAGCTTCTGAATCCCAAGATCAATTGGCACTTGCTTGAAGCGATCCTGCCTACCCTCTAAAAAAAGTTTCAGAGCCAGGCATTGTGGCAAACACCTTTAATCTCAGCACAGAGGTAGAAGGATCACCGTGAGTTCAAGGCCACCCTGAGGCTACATAGTGAAATCCAGGTCAGCCTGAGCTAAAGTGAAACCCTACCTTGAAAAAACAAGAAAAAAAAAGTTTCATTATATAATGCTAACATTTAAGTGTCTTGCAGATATGCATAAACATCTGGAAGATCAATAATAACAGCAGTTGAAGACTACTGAGCAACAATGTCTTGTATGTGTAGATAAGTGGACTCTTGGAAGCCATAATGTTGCTGGGTGACAATCACAGTGCCAGAGGTGGGCCGCCTCACTATGAGTTGTTGGCTAGGAAGACCCCTAAAGCTCCACACATAATACATGCCATTGCTATTCATTCTGGTTACAGGCCAGAACTACATAGTAAGCCCCTATTGTTGGAAACATCATACACTTTAATTGCAAGACATGGAGAAATCATAAAACTGAACTGAAAGCTCCCTCCCTATTGGCTGGCATTTATAGTGCTAAGGGTTCTATGCAGGCTACTGGTGGAGAATTGTTGCCAGCGGCCCTGTTTGGCTATGGCTTTGCATATTACACTATCAGCATACTAGGCAAGATGTGTCCACTGGTGCAATAGTGGCATGACTGGTATGAATGCAATTATTTTCCAGTTGTATTTAAGAACTGCTCCACAGGAGGGAACTCATGCTTGGTACAGTAATTAGCAAAGAGAAAAACCTATGATTGGTTAAGTTACAGACCATAACAACGAATGGATAGAAATATATACCCTGTCAACTTGCCCTCTTTATTTTTGAATTTACACCAGTAGACAACTGCTGCTGTCCATCTTGGTCATGAAGGAAACTTCTTCTTTTTTTTTTTTTTTTTCTGAGGTAGGCTCTTACTCTAGCCCAGGCTGACCTGGAATTTACTATGTAGTCTCAGGCTGGTCTTGAACTCACAGTGATCCTCTTATCTCTGCCTCTTGAGTGCTGGGATTAAAGGTATGGTGCTCAAACTTCTTTTGATTTTATGGTGGGAAGTAGTTACTTTAGCAATTCAACTGGAAAAACTACTGAGAATAAATGACTGCTGCTCAGATATAGTGGCTCAATGCTCAACCACAAATTAAAGAAAAAAATAAGCATACATCTCTATCACTCCATCTAATGTTAATGGGGTAGTTGGAAAGAATATGAGCCAGGAAAACGGGTGCAGCTATTTCTTCTGGATTGAAATATTTCTTCCTGGAGGAAAACTCACAAAACTCATAAAGTTCATGAAATTTACAAGACTCATGAGGCCCCTCTCTAAAGTTATATAAGCAATGAATAATTGCTGGAGGAGAGAAGACTCCTCTGTGAAACTGCCCACAAATTGTGGAGGGAGTTCTGATAAAGCAGCTTCTGTGAACCATTATCAATGCTGGGGTAGGCTTCTCAGTGATGTAGCTGCCTTAGTCACTCATGCTCCTATAAGTAACTTCTCACCATGCATGTTCCCATTAGTAACTCCAATAAACTCATTGGATTATCAAGATGGACTTGGATGGAATTGTTTCTTTGGTGTGTTACTGACTTTACTATCTGGGGTGAACAGAAATAGTATCTCCATGAAAAGTCACAAAACCTAACCTGATTTTAAAATAGATGAAAAAAAAGCCAGGCGTAGTGGCACACATCTTTAATCCCAGCACTTGGGAGGCAGAGGTAGAAGGATTGCCTAAAGTTCAAGGCTATCCTGAGAAATGGCTCAGCAGTTAAAGGGACTTGCTTACAAGCCTGATGGCCTGAGTACAATTCTCCAGTACCTATGTAAAGCCAGATACACAAAATGATGCATTCATCTGGAGTTTGTTTGCAGTAACAAGAGGCCCTGGTGCAACATTTCCCCTTTCTCCAATTCTCTCTCTCTCTGCTTGAAAATAAATAAATAATATTTTGAAAGGTTGGAGAGATAGCTCAGCAATTAAGGTGCTTGCCTGAAAAGCCTAAGAACAAGGTTTGATTCCCAAGTACCTATGTAAAGCCAGATACACAAGGTGCACATGCATCTGGAGTCCGTTTGCAGTGGCTAGAGGCCTTGGTATGCCCATTTTCTCCCTCTTTCTGACTCCCCCCTCTCCTCCTCTCTTGTTGTCTGCCTTTTTTTTTTTTTTTTTTTTTTTTTTTTTTTGGTTTTTCAAGGTAGGGTCTCACTGTAGCCCAGGCTGACCTTGAATTCACTATGTAGTCTCAGGGTGGCCTCAAACTCATGCCAATCCTCCTACCTCTGCCTCCCCAGTACTGAGATTAAAGGTGTGAGCCACCATGTCCAGCTTCTTTGCCTGTTTCTTTCACACTTTGTGGTAGTTTGAATGAATGGTCCCCAATATATTCAGGATTTTATTCAAGTTTGTGTTTAGATCGGCAGCCACCTGGCTGTAGGTGGTATCACTGTGGGCAGGTCCTAAGGTTAAACCTAAAGTGTGGGGGTGGACCTGCAATTCCAGTGTAAAGATATGCAAAGTGCTTGAGCTTTGCCTGGAGTTCCTGAAGTGTGCTTGCTGTAAAGCAGGCCAGCTTCTTCTGCCATTATGGAACTTCCCCTGGATCTGTAAGCTTCAATAAATATTTCTTCTCCCATAACTGTGCCTGGTCTGGAAGTTCATCTCAGCGAGCCTAAAGCTGACTACTACAGAACTGTGGGGAGTGGAGTGTGATTGAGATGAATATAACCATGTGGATGTTGGTATTTTGGAACTTTTGTTTTGGAGGAATGAGCATGAACTTGGTACTTGCAAATGAAGACACCTTCTAGAGCAGTAAGTCAAGTTTTGTGAACTATTCTGATGAGAGTTTGAAAATTCTAAATGCAGACAGAAGTGTATTTGGAGGCTTGGCTTATGAACTTTCTAAGGGGAAGGAAAAACTAAAAAAAAAAAAAAAAAAAAACCACCTTGTTGGAACTGGGTTACTGGCAAAAGGGCTGGCTGCATTCTGCTGCCCATGGCCAGGGAGTTTGATCAAAGTTAAATTTGTAATGGACTGATATGCTTGGCTAAAGATATGGGACTGAGAGATTTAAGATTTGTTTTTCGAGGTAAAGTCTCACTCTAGCCCAGGCTGACCTGGAATTCATCATATAGTCTCAGGGTGGCCTTGAACTCACAATGATCCTCCTACCTCTGCCTCCCAAGTGCTGAGATTAAAAGTGTGCACCACCACGCCTGGCTGAGATTTAAGATTTTATTTATTTTATTTTATTTATTTATTTATTTATTTATTTATTAGAGACAGAGTGAGGGAGAGAGAGAATGGGCATGCCAGGGCCTCTAGCCACTGCAAATGAACTCCAGATGCATGCGCCACCATTGTGTATCTGGCTTACGTGGGACCTGGAGAATCGAACCTGGGTCCTAAGGCTTCGCAGGCAACTGCCTTAACCACTAAGCCATTTCTCCAGCCCATGAGATTTAAGATTTTAAACTGAAAAAATTCAAGCAAGTTTAAAACTTACTGGCACAGAGACTGGTTTTAGGTTACAGAAGTTGCTGTTGTCAAACACATTAGCAATCTTAAGTAAGATGGCCCAACCACTTTACATTAAAACAATGAAAAGGATGCCTAAGGAAAGACTATGTTAAAAATGCAAATTCTTTTGAAAAGATTTGACTGGAGAAGGAACCTGCTGTTCAAGGTCATGATTTATTTTGTCCCTGAATTAACAATATGACTGTGATCTGGGCATGGTGGCACACACCTTTAATCCCAGCACACGGGAGACAGAGGTAGGAGGATTGCCATGAGTTCAAGGCCACCCTGAGACTCCATAGTGAATTCCAGGTCAGCCTGGGCTAGAGTGAGACCCTACCTCGAAAAACCAAAAACAAACAAACAAACAAAAAAACAGACTATGACTGTGTCCTGCACAGCTAGTATTGATTTTGGAAGCATGAAAAATGCATGGAGTGGTCATGAAGTGCACACAGTCCCAGGAGCCGCTGCTGAAACACGGCATATAGGCAGGGCATGATGACCCTTATTAAGAGGCTGACAAAGCCATCGGAAGATGGACCATGGTTTACACTGAAACCCAAAGATGTTTTGGATATGCCAGGACTCCATACAAGGAGTACCATGAAGGCTGTTGGCTCAAGATGGAAGTTTTCCCTGGCTATTCAGCCCAGCTGGAGGGGTGGAATTGAAAAATCCAGATACTTGGGGCTGGAGAGATGGCTTAGCAGTTAAGCGTTTGCCTGTGAAGCCTAAGGACCCTGGCTGAAGGCTCAATTCCCCAGGACCCACATAAGCCAGATGCACAAGGTGGTGCATGCATCTGGATTTCATTTGCAGTGGCTAGAGGCCCTAGTGCGCCCCTTATCTCTCTCTCTCAATCTCTCTCTGCCTCTTTCTCTGTCGCTCTCAAATAAATAAATAAATAACAATAATTTTTTTTAAAAAAAATCCAGAGACTTATTGTAAAGAGAGCAAAATGTTACATTTCTTTACAATTCTTTATACCTAGCCTAGAGAAATATAGAAGTCACTTCCTTGTAGGAGGCTCTGCTAATGGCAGGTAAACAAGAGGCTCTGCTGGGATGACTAGCATTTCCTGGGGCCTGCATTATTGAAAACTCCTTAAGATAAGCAGGACTCCTGGTCACAGGCTTACCTAGCACCCCCCAGGTGGCACTTCCTGTAACTGACAAACAGATCTGTTTACAAGTTCCTTTTTTTTTTTTTTTTTTTAACTTTTATGCCTGTAACTGTCACATGTAAATTGTGACTTAAGGTTTAACTCCCATCCTGTTTTTTTGTTTTTTTTGTTTTTTTTGTTTTTTTGTTTTTTCCTAACATCATGTGGTTATTTGCAATAAAAGCTGACACTGGGGACAGTTCAGTGCTGCACTCTGAAAATCTGGGGTACAGACCTGATATACCAGACTTTCTTTCTTTTTTTTTTTCCCCTCACATTCAGTGAGTTGATGGTCTTACTTGTGCAACACCAGACCCCATGACATTGTCAGTCACTGGTTGTTATATCAGACTTGTTAACTGCAAAAGTTTGATGTTTGCTTGATGGTTATTGGATTTACATTGTTCCAGTCTCTCCTTGCCATACCTTACAGCAGTTAAAAATGTTTACTCTGAGGCCGGGCGTGGTGGCACATGCCTTTAATCCCAGCACTCAAGAAGCAGAGGTAAGAGGATCACCGTGAGTTTGAGGCCACCCTGAGACTACATAGTGAATTCCAGGTCAGCCTGGACCAGAGTGAGACCCTACCTCAAAAAAACAAAAAAAAAAAAAAAAAAAAAATAATAATAATAATAATAATAAAGTTTACTCTGAGCTGGAGAGATGGCCTAGTGGTTAAGGCATTTGCCTGCAAAGCCAAAGGACCCAAGTTCAATTCCCCAGGACCCACATAAACCAGATGCACAAGGTGGCACATGTGTCTGGAGTGGGTTTGCAGTGGCTATAGGCCCTGGCATGCCCATTCTGTCTCTCTCTTTCTCTCTCTCTCTCTCTATCTGCCTCTTTCTCTCAAATAAATAAATAATTTTTAAAACCTGTTTTAAAAAAATGTTTACTATGAGCCTTTATATGTTAAAGATATATAACTTGTTTGATTTTACAGGACTCACAGTTAAGAGATAATCTTACAACTCAGGTGGGACTTGGGACTTTAGAACTATCTTTTTTTTTTTTTTTTTTTTTGAGGTAGGGTCTCACTCTAGCCCAGGCTGACCTGGAATTCACTATGTAGTCTTAGGCTGGCCTTGAACTCAGGGCAATTCTCCTTCCTCTGCTTCCTGAGTGCTGAGATTAAAGGCATGTGCAACCATGCCCAGCTAGAACTATCTTAAATTGATAAAGACTGTGGGGACCTTTAAAATTGGACTAAATACAATTTACAATGTGAGATGGATATGAATGTATTGTGAATCAGGGGCAGAATGTAGTATATTGAATGGATGGCCCCCAGAAGATTCAGGATTTTTTTTTTTTTTTTTTGGTTTTTTCGAAGTAGGGTTTCACTCTAGCCCAGGCTGATATGGAATTCACTATGTAGTCTCAGGGTGGCCTGGAACTCTCGGCAATCCTCCTACCTCTGCCTCCTGAGTGCTGGGATTAAAGGTGTGCGCCACCATACCCAGCAATATTCAGAATTTTATTAAAGTTTGTAATTTAGATTGAAAGACCCAGAAACTAAATTAATGCCATGAAGGGATTCAGTAAGGTGCTGCCCTGGCTCGGCCTAACTTTCAGGTTTTCCGTTTAGGCAGAAGGCAACCGCCCTGACATATGGTTAGGGAAGATGCCCACCTAAAGGCCGGAGTCACCCCCAGGACATGCCTGAGGCCTGTCCTCTCTGCTCTTTCTGCCCCAGCCAATTACAATGAAGACTACCTCATCTGCCTGGGGTTCCCCTAGTTCCTACCTCTGTCCTGCGCCCAACCTTGCCGGCCAAAATCTTCCTGCCTCAGTCCTGCCCCCAATTTTGCCCACCAAAATCCCAAGCCAATCAGAAGAATACAAGTGCATTTACTGTTTAAATCAACCAATCATGTATCTATCCCCTACCTCCTTGTTTGAATTTCTGTATAAACCCTACCCTCCTGCTACTCAAGGCTCTTGTATGTATCCACTGTGTTGGTGAAGTCAAGAGTCCGAGTTTAAGCCCGAAATAAAGCTCCTTGCCCTTGCATACATGTATGGTTCTCCTTGGTGGTCACTGGGGGTGCTGAGAACTGGGCATAACAAGATCTGTAGCCACCTGGCTGGAGGTGGTGTCACTGTGAGTTGATCCTAAGATGTCAAAGTGGATTTGGAATTCCAGTCTAAAGATAAGCAAAATACTTGAGCTTTGCATGGAGTCTCCTGAAGTGTGTGCATACTTGCTTTTTGGTAGTGGCTTGTGGCTTTTTCCTCCCTCTACTTGGACCTGTGAAAGCAGACCAGCTTCTTCTGCCATTATGTAACTTCCCCTGAATCTGTAAGCTTCAATAAATATCCCTTCCTCCATAACTGTGTCTGGTTTAAAAGTTCATCCCAGTGACCTGAGGCTGATTGCTACATACTCTGTCTCAAATAAATAAATACACACACACACACACACACATACATACATATTTATAAATTCACTTGGGTGGGGCTGGAGAGATGGCTTAGCAGTTAAGGTGTATGCCAGGAAGCCTAAGGACCCAAGTTCTATTTTCCAGGTCCCATATAAACCAGATGCACATGGTGGTGCATGCATCTGGAGTTTGTTTGCATGACTAGAGGCCCTGGCGTGCCCATTCTCACTCTGTCTCTCTCTCCCTCTCTCTCTGTCTCTAATAAATAAATAAATAAAAATAAAATCTTTTAAAAAATCCACTTGGATGCTACAAACAACACAAACCAGTGTGATCTATCACAGGGAATTCAAACTCAAATCACAGAAATGCCTCCTCATAACCTCTCAAGCTTGTAAACCTAGACAGACTAGTCATATGAGGGCTGGTGATGAGGTGTAGGCTCCAGGACACCTCACACAATGGGTGGGAATGCAGATGACACAGAAAAAGACAATGTGTCAATTTCTTTTTTTGTTTGTTTGGTGTTTTTTTTTTTTTTTTTTGAGGTAGAGTCTCATTTCATTTTAGCCCAGGCTGACCTGGGTTTCACTCTGTATTCTCAGGGTGGCCTCAAACTCACAGCGATCCTCCTACCTCTGCCTCCTGAGTGCTGGGATTAAAGGCATGTGCCACCATGCCTGGCTTGACAATGTATCAGTTTCTTATACTCTTAACTATACCTATTTTGTGGCTCAAAAGTACAACTTACAAGTAGTTACCCAAGAGAGATAAAAGCTTAAGTTCACATAAATTGAGGAACAAGAAATTTGCAGCAATTTTAATTGTAATAGTAAAAAACAAGCCAACTCAGATGTTCATTGACAGGCAAGTGGGTAAGTAAACCGTGGAACATATATGTAATGAATGGAGCTCTACTTGGTAACACAAAGTGGACTAGTGGATTGAGGTGGGGATAGAATTAGGGTGACTGGACCCCTGAAGGTAAAGAGGGCAGGAAAGTCTGCACTTGCTACAAATCAAAGATGATTTGATTTCTTATCTCTCTTGCTTAGTTCCATAGACTGTCTATACTCAGGACCCCTCCTGGGAGGGAGGTCTTTCATAGGATTTAAATATTGTGGTTGGTCAAATTCAGCTGGAACTTGGTGCCAAGGCTAATCTCTTCCTGAAACTGCCCCTAGCCCTAACCAACCAGCTGTCCCTCTGGCTCAGGTCAGCCCACCCCCCATGAGGTTATAAATACCTTTGCAAGGGGAGAGTAGGCTTCCCTCACCCTCTCTCTCTGATCACTTGGAACTTCCAGCTGGGGGTGGTAGGGCTCAGCCTTTACTCTCCGCATGGGCTCTTTATCCCCTCCAGCTCCCCATATGGCAGGAGCTCCTTGAACTTTCTTTGTTTTGTTTTGTTTTTTGTTTTGTTTTGTTTTGTTTTTTGGTTTTGCGAGGTAGGGTCTCACTCTAGTTCAGGCTGACCTGGAATTCACTATGTCATCTCAGGGTGGCCTCGAACTCATGGCAATCCTCCTACCTCTGCTTCCCAAGTGCTGGGATTAAAGGTGTGCACCACCACGCCCGGCTTTCCTTGAACTTTCTTTTCTCTTTTCTTTCCATACTCTTTTTCCCAGGCCCTCCACATGGAATCTATAGCCATGTGGATGCCTTTCCTTGGCTCTACTTCCCTCAATAAATATAATTTAAACTGTGTGTGGTGGCGCATGCCTTTAATCCCAGCACTTGGGAGGCAGAGGTAGGAGGACTGCCGAACGTTCGAGGACACCCTGACACTACCTAGTGAATTCCAGGTCAGCCTGGGCTAAAGTGAGACCCTACCTCAGAAAACCAAAATAATAATAATAATTTAATAATTATCCTTCTCAGTTTTCTTTTTTATTCAATTCTTTAACTAAAATGAGAAACGAACCCAGGGTTTGGGGTTCAAGGACTTTCCTGGACCCTTAGCACCCCATTACAGGATGATATCATGGAAGAATCTCAGAATCTTTATGCTGGGTGAAAAAAGCCAAATACAGTAGCTGGATGTGGTGGCACACACCTTTAATGCAAGCACTTGGTAGGCAGAGGTAGGAGGACTGCTGTGAGTTTGAGGCCACCCTGAGACTACATAGTGAATTCCAGGTTAGCCTCAGCTAGAGGGAGACCCTACCTCAAAAAAAAAAATAAACAAAAACAAACAAACAAAAAGCCAAATACAAATTTAACAATTTCATTTCTGTAAATGCAAGCATAAGTTAAGCTACAGTGACAGGACAACCTGGGAATTGTCTGGTGTAGGGCAGGAGGCAGGGCAACAGGCTTGGGCCCACAGACATTTGTAGACTGCTCCCTGAACATGATTACACATAATCACTGAACACCAGCCACGCCACTATCAAATCTAGAGGTAGGAGAAACCATCCTCCCTGGTGCTAATGTGATCAAGCTGTTGATTCTAAAAAAAAAAAAAAAAAAAGACAAAACTCATAGCCACAGAAGCTCAAATAGTAGAGCTAAGGTGTAGCTCAATGGTAGGGCCCTTGCCTTGAATGTGCAAGCCCTGAATTCAATCTCTAGTACCACCAAAAACGTTCAAGTAAAGCCAGGCGTGGTGGTGCACAGCTTTCATTCCAGCACTTGGGAGGCCCAGGTAGCAGGATCGGTATAAGTTTGAGGCCATAGCAAAACCCTACCTCAAAAAGCAAAACAAAACAAAAATTCAAGTATTAGAAATATGCATGGTAGTTAGCCTTTCAACGGGGGATTAAAACTGCAACTGTGGGATTGGAGAGAACGCTCAGCGGTTAAGGCACTTGCCTGCAAAGCCTAAGGACCCCGTTTGATTTCTCAGTATCCACATAAGCCAGATGCATAAGATGGTGCATGTGTCTAGAGTTTGTTTGCAGTGGCTAGAGGCCCTGGTGTGTTCATTCTCTCCCTCCCTCCCTCCCTCTCTCTCTCTCTCTCTCTCTCTTTCTCTCTCATAAATAAATAAATAAACCTGCAACTGAGGAAAGTTAGAAAACAGTGTAAAGCAAACACCCTCTTGTTGTTCCTGACATCAGGTGGGTCACAGGATCCCATGAACATCATGGCACAGTATTTGCATAGAGCCTGCACACATCTTCCCACATACTGTAAAGAAAACAATCTGGGGCTGCAGAGATGGCTTAGTGGTTAAGCGCTTGCCTGTGAAGCCTAAGGACCCCAGTTCAAGGCTCGATTCCCCAGGACCCACGTTAGCCAGATGTACAAGGTGGCGCATGCGTCTGGAGTTTGTTTGCAGTGGCTGGAGGCCCTGGTGCGCCCATCCTCTCTCTCTCTCTCTATCTGCCCCCCCCCTCTCTCTGTCACTCTCAAATAAATAAATAAAAATGAACAGAAATATTTTACAAAAAAGACAACAATCTGGACATTTTCAGTACAGACAAAGGTTTTTTTTAAATTTCTGAATATCTTTGATCCATGATTGGATGAGTCCAGTCCAACAGACTACACATCTTAACTTAGAGTCTGTGGCTGAAACTGTTTTGGAAGAATAATGACAGCCTTTTATTGTGAGGAAGAAAAAAACGGGCTGGAGAGAAGGCTCAGTGGTTAAAGACACTTGCCTGCAAAGCCTTGGGCCTGGGTTCAATTCCTCAGTACCCATGTAAAGCCAGATGCACAAAGTGGAGCACGCATCTGGAATTTGTTTGCAGTGACAACAGGCCGTAGTTTGCCTATACTCTCTCTCTTTCTCAGTAAATAAATATAAAAGGTTAAAAAAAAAACATTAAAAGAAGAAAAGCAGAAAGTAGACAGACTTCACTTTCATTCCAAGAAATTTAAAAAAAAGAATAACCCAGACAGGAAGAGAAAAGAATAACTGATGCAGAAAACCAACAGCAGTGCATGTGGACCCACTTACGTTAACAGTCAAGTTCATGACAGCCAAGTTCATGCTGTTGTCATTCAGCATTGCTTTGGGGATACCACTGAGTTTCATAAGAAGATGAAACCATTAGTCTTGCATCCTAAAAGAAGACACAGTACTCTCTGTCTCTCCACTTCTCTTGCTACTGATACCATGGTGTATCAAACACCAGAACATGCTAGCAAAACCAGCCAGAACTAACTGTGGACTTGGCAGGATGCTGGGCATGATCTTTTCACCCAGAGCCAATAGTGTTGCCTCAAACTGCCAACACTAGCTAGGCACACATGGGAGGGATATTCCATTTGCAGTTACTCTTATTGTTATTGTTGTTTTCAAAATATTTTATTTTGGTTTATTTGAGAGCGAGATAGATAAAGGGGGAGGGGGAGACAATGGGCACACCACGGCCTCCAGCCACTGCAAACAAACTCCAGACACATGCATCACCTTGTGCATTTGGGTTTATGTGGGTTCATAGGCTTTGCAGGCAAGTGCCTTAACTGCTAAGCCATCTCTCCAGCCCTATTACTGTTTTTGTTTTGAGGTAGGGTCTCACTCTAGCCCAGGCTAACCTGGAACTCACTCTGTAGTCCAAGGCTGGTCTCACATTCACTGCAATCCTACTATGTCTGCCTCCAGAGTGCTGGGATTAAAGGTGTGTGCCACCACACCCAGCCACAGTAATTATGAAAACATAAAATACACTTGACAAAGAAATCCACAGCAACTGTGAGGAAGGCACCTTCTAATCACACTGTAGGGTTTTGGAAAGACACACCAGCTTCCTGCTGGATAAACTCAGTGTCCTGAAGATGGCAACAGCACCAACAAGGAGTTCAACTGCATGTGCACACATCATATCTGGTTCAGCTACATGTGCACACGTCATATCTGGTTCAACTGCATGCGCATACGTCATATCCGGTTTACACCTCTGATTTCAACTGTAGGGTTTCTTTTTTCTTTCTTTCTTTGAAGTCTGGATAAAATTAAAGTTCATATGGCAGAAGAGTATCAAAGAAGTTTTGATGCAAATTCTATAATTAGTGAAAGCACAGAGCCAGATGTGTTGGTACACACCTGAAATCCTAGCACTTGGGAGGTGGCGGCAGGAGAATCACAAGTTAAAGGCCACCTTCAGCTAGCTAGTGAGTCTGAGGCCAGCATGAGCTATATGAGATCCTCTCTCAGAATAAAAAAGAACAAAGACTGGGCATGCTGGTGCATGCCAATAATCCCAGCACTTGGGAGGCAGAGGTTGGAAGAATGAGTTCGAGGCCACCCTGAGACTACAGAGTGAGTTCCAGGTTAGTCTGGGCTAGAGTGAGACCTTCCTCAAAAAACTTAAAAATTAAAATAAAATAAAATAAAAAAGGAGAGAGAGAGAGAGAGAAGGAAGAAGAGGAGGAGTGAAAATGCACCTTCCTTGGTCCTAGAAAGGCCAGTAGAGTAACAGACAGTTCTAAGAAGTCACATCAAAGGCATTTCAATGTGATTGTAGGGCTGGAAAGATTGCTCAGTGGTTAAAGGCACTTGCTTGCAAAGCCTGATGGCCCTGGTGTTTGATTCCACAGCGCCCATGTAAAGCCAGATGCACAAAGTACCACATGCATCCACAGGAGGGGAGGACCCGGCATGACCATATTTACTCTCTCTCTCTAAAATAAATAAATAAAAACATTTAAAACGTAAGGGCTAGAGAGACATTTCAGAGACTAAAGGAGCTTGCATGCAAAGGGTCTCAGGTTCCATTCCCCAGTACCCACATAAGCTAGTTGCACAAAGTGGTACATGCATCTGGAGTTCATTTGCAGTGGCAGGAGAATGTGGTGTGCCCATATTCTCATTCTCTCTCTCTCCCCCTCACTTGAAAGTAAGTAAATAAAATTTAAATAAATGAATGTGATTGTATTACTGGGGAAGGAACACTTTCAGATCATGGGGAAAGGGGCACAATGGCAGCAGTTTTGGAAAACAGCCAGATGGTATCGTATACATGCTTCTACCCAGCTGTCACATGCAAGCCATTTGTTCAATCACAGTAATGCTCACAGCCCCAGCATATGGCTAGAGACAAAGTAATGTCATGGGTGTACTGGCCACACATGCAGCGCACACAAGGTCAGAGGGCACTTGGGGCTGAGGTAGATACACTCAGGATAGGGCTCTGGCTGGCCTGGAGCAGAGAGAGGGGCTGCCTAGCATGCAGACAAGTACATCACAGACACATTTTTGGAAAGCAAAGAGAAAAGCCTGTGGAAGGAGAAAGCCATGATTTCACGGTTCTCTAGGAATGGAAAGGGATCAGAGACTGCATGCCGGCCTTGCACTAATCCCGAGCCCTGGAAAGCAGCGTGCAGTTCTTTTTCAAGCTGTGAAGAACACTCACAAGATCCACCAAACATCAGTGTCCAGCACGATGGGACACCCCTCGTGCCGATGAGAACAGCAGCAGGTATTAGCAAAGCTGTGGGGAAAGTGGACTCCTCGTGCCTCAACAGTAGGAATGTGAAATGGTGCGGCCACTGTGAAAAACAGTGCGGTGATTCCGCAAAAAGACCAACATGGAATTACCACAGGAATCGCTTTCTCTTTTGTTTATTTATTTATTTTGTTTTTCAAGGTAAGGTCTTGCTGTAGCCCAGGCTGACCTGTAACTCACTATGTAGTCTCAGGGTGGCTTTGAACTCAAGGCCATCCTCCTACCTCTGTCACCCAAGGGCTGGGACTAAAAGGGGTGCACCACCACACCTGGCTAAATTTTTAAAGTATTTTTATCTATTTATTTTTAAGCAGAGAGAAAGAGAAGAAAGACAGAGAGAATGGG
This sequence comes from Dipus sagitta, assembly GCA_036346955.1. Taxonomy (NCBI): domain Eukaryota; kingdom Metazoa; phylum Chordata; class Mammalia; order Rodentia; family Dipodidae; genus Dipus; species Dipus sagitta. Next base: position 6,603,081 of record CM070781.1, on the reverse strand, counting down.
TACACCAGGGCCTCTTGCTGCTGCAAACCAACTCCAGATCCATGTGTCATTTTGTGCATCTGGCTTTATGTGAATACTGGGAAACTGAACCCGTGTCACTGGGCATTGCAGACAAGCACCTTAACTGCCAATCCATCTCTCCAGCCCCCAGGAATTCCATTCCTAAGTATGAATACAAAAGGCTTGAAAGCAAGTCCTCAGACATACTTGTCCACCCACATTCATGGCAGCATCACGTACTGCAGCCAGGAGGCGAAACAGCAAGCACCAGTCCACAGGTGAATGGAGAAAGAAAATGTATCTGTTCACACAATGGATGTCATTCAGCCTTTAAAAGGAAGGGAATTCTGACCTGACAGCATGGAAGAACCCTGGGGACTTCATGCTGAGTGAAATAAGCCAGCCACAAAGGATAGACACTGTGAGCTCTTTCTGAGGTCCCTAGAAGCAGCAAAACCCATAGAGCAGAAAATAGAATAGCAGTTGTGGGGCCTGAGGGCCAGAGGTTCAGTTTGGGAAGATGAGAATATTCTGGAAATAGAGGCAACAGCTGCACAATAGTATGGTTGTGCTTACTGCCACTGCATTGGTGTACATACAGATGATTAAAGTGGTAAAAACATATTTTATCACAATACAAAAGATAACTACAATTTTAAATTACTTGTAATTCCATCTTCCCACCAAGTTCCCCAAAGCAGACGTGAGGTTGTGACCAATTTGGTGCAGCATGGTGAAAGCACAACTAGGAATGACACGACCACCCCGTGTGTGACTGTGACTTCTCTCTATCAGTGGCTGAGCTGTGGATGTCAGACCACAGTTGCTGCCTCTCTGGTGATGAGCCCTCAGTTCACAGAACCTGAAGGGCATCCAGTCCACATATTCCTGAACATAGTTGCTGGGCTAACAAGGGCTTGCATGATGGATGAGGTATGCCTCTGCCTCAGCCCTCTACAGAAAAAGAGGCAAACAAGCCAGGGAGGGCCCAAGAAAGGGGCTATGGTAAGCTGATAAGGACATGGACCGGTGAGTGGAAAGAGACAAGACAGCCAAGTGGGTATGGAAACCTGATGGTGAGGCTGGGTAGGAGGTCAGTGGAGGACAGAAAGCAAATGCAGAAACACTCCATTGGAGGGATAGCTGAGGGGAGGCAGACAGAAGGAAAATTCAAATGACCAAATAATACACCGTATACTCTATCCTCATACATTCCTCATACATTTGGCAATCTTGAATGAAATACATTTGCAAAAAAAAGTTATAAAAAGCTGAGGATGATGTTTAAGAATTCACAGATGGGATTTCTCAAACACTCAAGAAACAGATAATTCCCATGGTATTTAAGACGTTCTTTTTCTTTTATTTATTTATTTTTGTTTTTGCCAGACAGGGTCTCACTCTAGCCCAAGCTGACCTGAAATTCATTATGTAGTCTCAGGCTAGCCTCAAACTCACAGCGATCCTCTTACCCTGGTCTTCCAAGTGCTATTAAAGGTGTGTGCCACCATGCCTGGCTTTAGAAGATCCTCTGGCTATTTTTTTTTTTTTTAAGATTAAACTAGCATAAGAGGGAAAGAGACGGACAGACAGGCAGGCAAGCTACCTATCCAGTGCTAGGCCCCAGCATGGAAACCTGCTAAAATGCCCAGCTATGAAGGGAAGCTGGCATCTGGCACTGCTTAGGGAATCCTCCAGGAAGGCAGCATGTAGTCAGTGGGCTCATTTGGGAAGATGGAGATGGATCAGCATCAAGATCATCAGTCATGACTCAGATACTGTCCAGTAGCACAGGGGCCATCATGGACTGTATTTATGTCACGACATGCTGTTCTTATCTTTTGCATGCCCCAGCACCTACCCCACCCCTACAGACAGAAGCTAATGACATCCTGTGTCCGCAAAGCTCTGGGCTGGGGTAGCTGTAGCTTTCATCTTCCTTTAGAAAGGGCTCTGTAGCATTAAGACTCTACTCCCTGCTGGCTCCACTACTCCTCCTCCCTCATCCTGCCTTGTATACTTGTGGCTGAGAGGTGAGGTCCACACACATGGTCACAACATGACCATGGCAAGCAAAGGTAGCGGCCCCCTCATCCCCTGCCACACTCGGAGGCCAGTGCCAGAGCAAACACACACATGAACCTCTATAAAGGTAAAGGCAGGCTCCTGATGGCCACGGCGCCCCCTCACTCTACCACCCAGATGGCTTCGTCCTCTTTACCATAGAGAGTTGGTGGTGTGTTCTCTGAAATTTTAGATCAGTGGAAACCACAGTATGTGGCCTGGGGCTGGCTCAGGATTGAGCATCCCCTCCTATGCATATAGGAGCCAGTGTGCCACCTGTGTGGATCGTTCACTACAAGGTTCCACGGTGAGGTGGCAGCAAGTCTGTCTGTTGTGGGGTGGTGCACACTAGGTGTTTCTACCAAGAACTGCCTTGGGTCTCCAGAACAAGTGCATTGGTCACTTCCCCAGGTGTGTCCTGAGAGCCAATGCCAGGATGTCCAATACATTTAAATTCCACTTGGAAGAACCAGACCCGCAGAGCTGGTTGCACCACTCTACACTTGCGCCCACCGTGGCAGACACGAGGCCGGGCCCCGCACAACACGGCGCTGGCTTGGTGGCCAGCCTTGTGGGGGTGAGGTGGGGCCTCACTGCAGCTTTCATCTGCATCTCTAGTGATTCATCAACTTTCATATGTCTGGCTATTACTGTTTTTGATTCTCCTCTTCCTCCTGTTCTTCCTCCTCCTCTTCTCTCTTTCCCCTTCATGACAGGGTCTTGCTGTGTAGCTGAAACTAATCTGGAACTCCCTCTGTAGCCCAGGTTGGTGCCCTACCAAAAGTATGTTTTCAAAAAGAAACTTCGGGCTGGAGAGATGGCCCAGCAGTTAAGGCACTTGCCTGAAAAGCCTAAGGACCTGGGTTCTGATTCCCCAGAAAGCCAGATGTTCAAAGAGGCATGTGCATTTGGAGTTCATTTGCAGTGACTAGAGGCCTTGCCACGCCCATTCTCTCTGCCTGTCTCACTTCTCTCCCTGCTTGTAAATAAATAATAAGTAAATAAATAATTTTTTTA